>OZ014454.1:1103840-1559840 GCA_963966035.1 Acleris laterana | reverse complement strand
CATCTCTTACGTGCACGCTGCCGTGAACCCTTTACTCTTCATGACGTTGCACCGCGCGCTGCGCCGCGCTGCATTGCAACTGTGCTGCGGGTGTTGCGTACACTGGAGCCAGTTCGTGCTGGCACTCACTGCTGCTGGTAACTTGACACTTATAGCTAGAGCCATCATCATCATGAGCCCGCTGGTGTTCGTGGTGCTGCAAATATGCTGCGGTTGCTGCGTGCACAGGTGCCAGTTCGTGCTGGCACTGACTGCTGCTGGTAACTTGACACTTATAGCTAGAGCCATCATCATCATGAGCCCGCTGGTGTTCGTGGTGCTGCAAATATGCTGCGGTTGCTGCGTGCACAGGTGCCAGTTCGTACTGGCACTGACTGTTTATTCATAATCGTATACTTCTGCATGATTTGTCAAAAGAGCACCGCATACAGATTGAGTCCGCATACATGTTCGAGTGATCAGGAAATGGTCTAAGCTTACTTCATAATCATCATTATCGCCATCGTCATCATAGCGGCTATAAAACTCCACAGTTCCCAAAAACACAAAGCTGTATTTTTTTATGTGAATCCACGATCGCAGTCGAAGTTACATAGCTCCATCAACAAATATACTTTTCACCTCAGCAGCTCAAACAAGCAGGTTTTGCTGCTTAAAAACAGTGAGCAAAATTCAATTTTGCTGCGAGCGAGAGGCAAAGTAGCTTTTTAATTATTTTTTTTAAATGCCGTGAGCAGTGCTGGGGCTACTCACAACATTCGAAAAAATTGAACTTCACTTTGTTCTGTCACTTTCACTTCGATAGGAAAAAAGCGAGAGATAGAAACAACTTGATTCGAAGTTCGATTTTCAAATTCCACACATAGTAGGCCCAAAAAGAAACGCACGTTCGGATGCACACATAACCGTAAAATTGCAAATAAAACTATCTGTTAAACTTTGAAATGTGTTTATTATAACTATTTTATACAGTAGGTACAATCATTTTTTTTATTTAATGTTTTGAAGACAAAATTAATGAAAAATAAGAAGTCATGTATCTACATAATTTTGTTATCGTTTTAACAATCTTTAATTTCGTGACATAAACCGCGGGGGCAGTTTCAGAACGCATTTCAAAAATAGCGGGATTATTGTACTTAAAAAAAAAAAAGTAATGTAATGTAAATGACGATGTAATTTTTGTTAATTTGTCCGCCATAGCCAATAGCCATAGACAAGGCCTAGTTAGGTTTTTTTTAAAGCCACAGACTACATAAAGCTGTATAAAGTTGTGTTTGCACTACGGCATTATCAAGTTGAGTGACAGGTTTTATCTGTTTCATGTTTATTTTTTCCACTTTTTATTTTATTAGTATTTTGCAAAAATGCTTGTGATTGATGCATATGCGATCGTGTCGTTATTTAGTCGTGTATTCACCAAATGGTCACAACGGAAGACCTGCGTTGGCCCTACCAGCTTCACGCTGTGTTGTTCTCGCTGCTGAGGTGAAAAGTTGTATGTCTCACACGAGACCAAAGTTTTTTACGTCTCGTATCTTTGAATCCCTCGCTACGCTCAGGATTCTAACCTAGAATCACTCGCTACGCTCGTGATTCAATAATAGAATCCTTCGCTTACTCGGGATTCAAAATCATCACTCGCAGCAAAAACCAACTTTGCTCTCTTGTTGAACAAATAACTATTAGACCTTTTGTTCCTGATGTTGAACTTTTTTGAAAAAATATGATGCCTTGAAGTTGTTCTGATGATAGAGCCGGAAGGTAGCCAAAGTTAAGTACACTTACCTTCAATATTTATCTTCCCACTTATTTTTTTACTAAAGTTACATAAAAATACATGGTCAGCAAGCATCCTTATTTTTATTACAAAACGAATTAAAGTTAAAAACTGAATTTTATCTTAAGATTCCCACCTTGATGACCTTAACCCTGGTTCTCTGGGTAACTGGCCAGTCAAGGGTCATACTTATAACATACAGACATACATAAACTCACGCCTTCATTCCCAGAGTGGGGTAGGCAGAGCCAGTTTTTTTTGAGTTGGTAGTAGTGACAGGTTGCAAGCCCATCGCCTAACAGTACTACGAGCCTTAACTCCCTTATGCCCGGTTCCTATATTCAAGAAACGAATCGTTTTCCTTACGTCCCGTTAAAATTTGACATTTGCTACGTACAAAATGTGTCAAATTTTAACGAGACGTAAGGAAAACGATTCGTTTCTTGAATATAGGAACCGGGCATTAGTCGCTTCTTACGACATCCACGGGAAGACAATATGGAGTGGCACTATTCTAACACGGCAAACACACGTTATTAACACCAATATTTCAAGTCTAGCAAAAACCAAGCTTTGAAAATCTGGTCCAGTACTGCAGCATCAGCTCCCTATTTTATGATCCTGACAATGACAGGTGATAGCTGACATATTAGTATACATGGCGTAGCTTATTTGATTCGCAGTGATGTGAAATCTTGGTAACTTTGCAATGTATTCCGAATCGTCACCTGTCACTTATGATTGTCAGAATGGTGAAATTGGGGGCAGGTCTCAGTCTACATCAGACTCATTTAATATTCCTAGCCCATTACATTCCATGTGTGAATACCTTGTGAATACCAATGCAAGTCACATAGAAACATGGATACATACACACATACATACATACATACACCCGAAAAACCTTAGAGTAGTTGGGGTGATGTCCCTGATATTTAAGAGGATTGTGAAAGTGATAAATTCCATATAAAATGCAATAACGTTTCTCATCCCCTAAATCAAGTCCGTGTGTCATTGGATAACTTTTATAAAAATAGTGGGGGTTTGTGAAAACATTTTTCGATTCATTTTTGGTTGGGGGACTCTTCAACTGTTTTTGTACATGTCAAAAAAACACGGTAGTTGTATTTACAATGACTTAAGACTTAGTTAGCGAGTACTTATGTCCGATCAAGTTATAAACGGAATGCCAACGCGCTACCTACGCTCTTGGCTGGTTTATCAGATTTTAAGACTGCTGCGCCGAGCGTACGCTGGATATGCAGTGGCGCCCTCATTACTATTATTGTGTATTCTAATACATTAAAGTATTTTCTTGAAATTGGTCGATATTTGTACTATAAATGAAAACAAAACTTATAGGGTATATCACATAGTTTAATAACAATTCACCTTCGACTTATCAACTTAACGGAAAAAAGTGGCCACCTTTTCCCGTTAAGCTGACTACTCAAAGGGTAATTGTTATTAAAGTTCGTTACGTATTTATTGTTTTTTTACTTGCGCTACAAAAACGTATCGTCTGATTGCAAGGAAATTCTTCAGTTAATTAGAAAACACAATAAAAGTAATGAGGGCGCCACTGGACGCTCGACGTTTGCTCGGTGCAGTCTTAACCGACATCAAACAATAGTTTAAAGCGCAGAGAAGGAGTTCTATTAATTGAGAATTGGGACTACTCGTACTTAACAGAATAACGATCACCAAAAGAAGTAATTGGTTTTTCAAATAATATTTTCAAAAATCCAAAAAATAACTTCTTTTAAAATGGTACGTTAAAAATAGTGGTTTTTGTTAAAAATATTGTGGGACACCGACTTCAGTGTGACTGACCTATTACCTACTATTTTGTAGAAATTAGGTGTTGCGTTTTTGAAGGCAGTTTTTTTTTAATTTGACTCGGAACCGCATAAACCCGGAAGTTATGCCGGAACATAGCCTTGTCGTTATTTTGACCTAGACTGACTTCCGCGGGTGATCCAATATACTGGTTCTTATAATGTACTTAACAAATTTAGGTAACTTATCATTTGTTTTGGATACATTAACCTTTACCTGAAGTTTACTGAGGTTAGCGTGTTCACCGAAGTAATGCTAGCCTCGAGCAAACCAGTGTAGCAGGCACGAGTCACGGCGCGTTGCTTTTGGTTGCGGAGGTCAGGTGACGCTGGTCCTGCTACGGAACCATCTATGTTAGAAAATTAACTGCTGCTTATTATAATATTATAAGCTAATTTTTTAACTACAGCAAGGTTTTCCCTAAATTAGATAACACCAGGCTACTTTGACCCAAAAATGTCCGAAAACAATTATAATTTTTAGGGTAAGGAACCCTTGTAGTTTCGGGTATCCTGACTTTTGACCAAATCATCATTAGACAAACTATATCATTTTAGAAACTTTAATTTCGCAAAAACGTGCCTGAGTTTAAACCATTACATATTACAAAGGTTACATGGGCTTATTAAATAAGTTACGTTGAGATAGACATTTGACCACAAATACATATATCTAAGTAGCAAAGAGATACTTCCCGCCGTATTGTTATTTTTTTCTGGTCAAATGTCTATTCTAACGTTACTTATTTGATAAGCCCATGTTACCATTGTATAAACTAATGGGTAAGTTGATGATTTGGTAAAATGATGATGATTCTCTGTCCGCGGTTTAACTAATGTCGGGTTTCTATATTCAAAACGTGGATAGATATTAAGGCTTACTTCGGTTTAAAATTTGACATTTGCCCATAGAAAATGTGTCAAATTTTAATCCGAAGTAAGCCTATCTATCCGCAGTTTGAATATAGGAACCCGACATTAGAGACTCTTGGTGCTAAGCTGTAATTTGGCATACTTATACAATTCAACGTCAACGAAGAGTGTTTGTGTAATATAAAGATTGTCTTTGCTTTGGAAAATGTGAAGCAAACGTTAGTCGTTTCGTAAACCCCACGTCTAATTTCCCGCAGGACGAAAGCGCATGAAATAGTTACGTACCTATTGCTTTGTTGAATTATAATTACAATGTAAGTTGTAGGTTATAGAATCAAGTTACACGAGGCGCGTGTTCGAAACTGTTATACTTTATTAGCGTTTTATTTTGATGAGTAGGTTAACTGCTGGGCCTAAGTATAAGGTCAACTATTCTGCCCTCTAAAGCAAAAATGCAATATCTAAATTATTTAACCAAAGCAGATTCAACTCTGTGCTGTTTGTAACTAGGCTGCAATTTCTACAGATGTTTTGTGTGAGATATCGTCATTAAGTTTAGTAGGGCAGTATTTGTGCCGACGCCTACTCATTGTTTTTAAATTTAAATACTGATAGATTTTGCCAACATTAACTTGATAATTTTATACTGGCTATTGCCCGCGCCTTCGCTCGAGTAGAATAAGTAATTGGGATGGTTCATATTTTTACAATTACTTCAATTCGAAAACCATTTCGAGGAATAGGGTTTTAAAGCCGTTTTGCATTATTAAGTTTTTGAAATATTTATCTATTTTGGATATTTCGACAAAAGTATATTTAACCTTTGTTTGCCTTTCGTTTTCGGCTTGAAGCCCTCTTAGGTGTATCTTACGGGTTAGGCGAAAACAGCTTGAAATTGTATGTTTTAATACACTATTACATCACTTTTTTTCATTGGATATCATTTAATTGTTGTAATTTATTACTTTTATTAGATAATGCCATCCCAAATTTCTCAAAAAACTTTTCTTCAAAAAACTATTGGGTCAAATACAAAATTAATGAATTACTAGGTGTCTTAAAATTTCCTATTCTTTCGAATGAGAAAGTAAAAACCGTGAGTTATTTTTTGTGGTCAATCCCAAATTTCCCCATCCCACGTACACAGGGTGTTTTCTCGGGATAAAATATAGTCAAATAACAGGCTAATCTACGGTTACATTATACATTATGTCTATTTCCAAAGCAGCAGTTTCAGCGTACAAACATAACAGACACACGAACTTTCACATTTGTATACCTGCCTACTTGTATTACTAGTGACCGAGAAACCGACGTCAACCGGCCCAGGGCTGATAGAGCAGCAAAAAAGCTATCGATTTCACCCCTACTAGTTTCAAAGATATTGATCATTTTAATCTATTGTTTTGTAAAAGCAAACACTGGGACACCAGGAAAAACCAACTTTATGTGATTTGATTTGTAATAATTCCAATTTTGTAACATAACACTGAAAACGTTATGAAAAAAAAAGATCTAATGATTTTTTGACAAAATGTGAGTTATCATTTTGTCATATTCACAGTTTTTTTGCCCTTCGACACTTTACATAGGGTTACCGTGCGCAGTTACTCGATAATTATTGTTCAGTTGCATAATTTGAAATAAAATTTAAGGATTAAAATAGTCACTTTCATCAGCCCTTCATGATAACTTCCTCACCTTTTAAACCGTGTTCCATATTATGTGATAAAATTTTTCTTAGCGGCTTGTATATTAAATCCTTTATATCATTCGCAAAAATAAAATCTAAGTGATGAAACTCTGTGGACTTAACTCTGTACATAGTTACGTTTGACAGCTTCGAGTACAATTGGTAAACATCGCGGGGCTGTGACAGCCAGTCAGACTCACTGTACACCAGGGTGACTGGCACCCTCAAGTTTTCCAAGGCGTAATTTGGAGGTTCAATAGACCCATACCGCTCTAAGTTTCCCTCAGCCCCATAATCAAACTGTCTGAATTTTTTTGAGATGATCCCTTGAGAGTAGTGGAGTAATTGCTTCGCTGATGCTCCGGCCGGAATATGGCCGTAGATCACGGGTAGGTTTGTGATGTTGAGCTGTTTCACGTTGAACCCACAAATAAGAAGAGAAGGGACACAGAAGATCTTTGCCAGCGGCCCGTTGCCGCAGGCTACCTGACGGTACATCTTTATCAAACTATTCTCCGACAGCATTTCATAAACACCCATTGAATTTGATAACTTTATCAGTAGGCTACTTGTTGGCGCCAAAACGCGAATAATTGGGGACTTCAAGTGAGCCGTAAAAGCCACTGGCGACAGCGCTACCATTTGAAATACTTTGTCATTGTACTCCGGTCGTTCGGACCCCATCACCCAAAAAGCAGTGGTTCCTTGCGAATGACCAATATACTTAAGCTTCTCCTGACCAGTAGTTTTTAAGACGTAGTCAATCATAGCCGGGACGTCGTAATAGCCGATTTCATGCCAAGAGAAGTCCCAAAAGGCACCCTCGGATGGCTGAATATTGACATGTTTTCGAGAATGCTTGTTCCCTCGCGCATTGCCCAGCCACACGTCATAGCCGTCTTTCGCGAGCAAATAAGCGATTCCGCTATCAGGACCCGCGACTACGTAATCGTCGGAGCTCCCCAGCAGCCCGTGCATCAGGAACACGACGGAGCCGTTGCCGGGGATCCTGAACATCGTCAGTATGTATCCGTCTTCGGTTGTCGTCTCGTGCTTTTCAACTGGGTGTCCATATTTGGCAATGAGCTGGTCACAACTCAAAAAGCGATCGTCGTTGTTAAGGCCACGATTGTACTGTGATATCTTGTCATCGGAAACAGACCCTAGGTTTAAGTCGCTGACCAGAGCTTGGTCGATTATTCCCCTGAAGGGATTCGCTTTTGATATTTCATTGGGCACGTTGCTTAGGGAATTGATAACGGTGTCGAAGATGTTTCCAGAAAATTCGTTTATCGTTTGGATGGAGCTGCCGAAGTTGCCCAACAAGTCTGTGAAAGATCCCCCGCTGGCGACCGAGCACGCGACAGTCAAAATAAAAGTTATACGCAACATTGCGCGAACCCGCGTCCTACGCAAAGGTCAATTTTAAACTGATTGTTCGAAATTCGGTAGGTACTACTTCGTTATATACATATTATATACATGGCCTAAATGATTTAATTTAATTTGAATAGGTATCTACGCCGAATTGCTGTTGGTTTTCCCCCGTAACGTATTTAACTTGTAATGAATACACCTTACCTTTACTATTGTAATTTAAGAGGGAAAATCGAACGGCAGGTAGGGAGTTCGTTCTATCCGATAAGTGACTTTATCGATATTTTTAACCTCAGAAGGTGGTAAATATCAGTTTAGGAAATTATTAAAGAATGATAAAGGATTTTGTATGGACCCCGTCCCCACCCTCGAAGAGTCACGTGATGCATGTCGATATGTCAATTAGGACATAAAAAAAAATGATGACAAGAAAACTCTTCAAAAGTACGCAAGTCAAGAATATGTTTATTTTTGAACAAAATCCATACGATACGATAATTATTTACCATAAAATCACCATTCTTAGGGCATAGAGGGCGATCGTCGTCAAAGTTGAAAAAAATATGTGACTGAGATCTACATAATATGTCAACTGAGACATGTTTTATTTCAGTTCGTTGGTGGATGGAGACATTTTTGCTCATCGTCCTTTGCAAGTATTAAAAAATTTTGCTTATCAGTAGATAATCTAAAAAGATTGGTATCTAATTTCGGTGGCATTTTTATCCACCGAAATTACTAAAGATTTATTTTATAAAAGATAAAAAAGCATAAAAATTCTATTATATTGTATCATTCATTAATAAGGAGCTTTAGTCCCGATGTCCGGAGAGAGACTAAAGTAACATTTGAAGAGCACGAGAAGTGAGATCATAAGTATAATAATTTCACACTGTTTCTTGAAGTATTTAAGTAAACCGCCATTACTAGCTTGCTAAACTCGCTGTCAATAGAACTTGTGAACGATGTAATCAAATTAGTACTGTTTGACACACAACCTCAAATATTCACCCAGCGTGTTTTTATTAAAAATAACGTATAAGTAATTAATAGTTTTCTCATCTTAAACTTAATATGAAAATAATGATCTAGTATATATATAATTGTAAAGTACGTGATTATCGAGTAATCAAGGTGAATTGGTTCGTTTGGGTTTGTTTACATCTTTTGCAAGTTCTATTGACGGCGATTTTACGTGCTACGCACGTATTTTATTTACATAAATCGGTGCCTCGAGTGTCCTTTAACTTGTAATTTAAAATTCCTACCTAATTACCGTAATGGAAATAAAAAAATCGATCCAGTGCTAGTCGGACTGGCGCACCGAGGGTTCCGTATTTAAGTCCGGAACTAATATGGTACGCATCAGAACGATATTATTATCTTAACTTAATAGCTTCTGCCCATAACTTCGTCCGCGAAGATTTGGAAAATTGTTCTTCCTTCCGGAACTATTTTTTTTTCCTGCTGTATAATATATATGTATTATATACCAAACCTGATTTTATGCTGGTAGTACGAGAAGAGAGAATATTCAAATATATGTAGAATGCCTGAATCACACATTACCACTGCATATGCAATTCCGCGCTCTCGATAATTTATATCTATACTTATTAATAGTAATTTTGGTGGCGGTGTATTTTTTACATTTTTGGAGAAATGAAAATATATCACTCAATAATAATATAATAATAATAATAATAATATAATAAAATCGCAGGGCAGCTAGTGGCGAGCTGTTGATGAGTGGCGACACCACGTACCTGATTGCTTCCGAGGGTAGGTCCTGTTCCTCACCTCACGCTTGCCTTCACCGGCTGGCTGCGGTGTACAATGACGAGGAACAGACCACTTCTGGCTTGCTTTTATTGGCCTGTCAGAGTGGAGTCGCAAGAGCTATATGCTCGAAGGGTGGATGTGTTGCATAAGTGGCGAGTGGGCACCTTATGGTCGTTTAAAGTCCAGAAGCACCTCTCCACCCTTAGCCCCTCTGGAACTGTTGCCTCCCTGCTGCTATATATATGCGGCTATTTCGGGAGGCCCATTCCATTGAGTTGGCGAGTCACCGCCTGCCATTTCAACCAAAGTAATTAGCATTGGCCAGGCAGGCGCCGTAGTTTCATCAATAGCCTAGGTCACCAATCCATATCAGTTCATTCATAGAACTTATTATAATGTTCCCATCCTTCTTAAATAGTCTCTTATACTAACCGATGGTTGTCCGTGGGAGCATACCTCTATAGTTTGAACTCAGGGACAATCGCCGGTTGGTATCCCATCACTTTACTAAATTAAACTTGTCTAAAGGGCCTCTGCGTGTTGGCTTCGGCTCCATGTTCGCCTTCCAATGGTCCGGGACTCCCATAGTTCCGTGATTGGTAAAGACATACATAATAATAAAAAAAAAAAAAAAAAGAATATATATTTCACTCTGGGAATAAAGGCGTGAGTTTATGTATGTATGAAAATATATTGAAAAGCTCTAAATTTCTTTATTAGTATAGTATTTAGTTAAATATAAAACACTTATAAATAGGCTAAATTAACTCTAGAACTCGTACCTCTCCATACACAAACAAGAAGACCGGGGAGAGCAGTTCCCTGACCCTTAAAAAAGTTACCCTCTTTGAGCAACCGGGTAAAATATCAAATCACCACCTAATCTTAATAATTAGACAACACTTTGCTCAGCCGCTCGTAGATCAAATACTTAACATCTTTCCCAAAAATAAAATCTAAGTGATGAAAGTTCTTATACTTTACTCTGTGCACATCTACAACGTTCGGCAGCTGCCTGTACAACTCGTCGACGTCGCGGGGGTCCGCCAACCAGTCCGAGTCACTGTACACCAGGGACACCGGGGCTCTCAGGTTGCCCAGGGCGTAATCCGGAGGTTCAACGGACCCATACCGCTCGAAGTTTTCCGCTGAACCATAATCGAACTGCCTGAATTTTTTGGAGATGATCTCTTGTCCGTAGTGGGCGAATTGCTTCGCTGAAGCCCCAGACGGAACATGGCCGTAGATCACGGGTAGATTTGTGATGTTGAGCTGTTCCACGTTGAACCCGCAAATCATGAACAAAAGATTAGCGCATAGGATCTCTGACAGCGGTCCCACGCCGCACGCCAGCTGCCGATACGTCTTCATCATGTTATTATCGGGCAGCATTTCATACAGACCCACTGATTGTGTAAATGCGTGCAGGAGACCTCCTGTAGGTGCCATCAGACGAATGATCGGCGACTTCAAGTTAGACATGAAAGCAACTGGAGATAGTGCCACCATTAAGGATATTTTATCATTGTACTCCGGGCGTTCGGACCCCATCACCCAAAAAGCAGTGGTTCCTTGCGAATGTCCAATATACTTAAGTTTCTCCTGACCAGTAGTGGTTAAGACGTAGTCAATCATAGCCGGGACATCGTAATACCCGATTTCATGCCAAGAGAAGTCCCAAAAGGCACCCTCGGATGGCTGAATTTTGACATGTTTTCGAGAATGCTTGTTCCCTCGCGCATTGCCCAGCCACACGTCGTAGCCGTCATTTGCTAGTAAATACGCAATGCCACTATCAGGACCCGCGACTACGTAATCGTCGGAGCTCCCCAGCAGCCCGTGCAGCAGGAACACGACCGAGCCGTTGCCAGGGATCCTGAACATCGTCAGTATGTACCCATCCTCAGTGATCGTCTCGTGCTTTTCCACAGGGCGTCCATATTTGACAATGAGCTGGTCGCCGCTGAGCCGGCAGTCTTCGTTGCTGAGGCCACGGTTGTAATCCGCGATAATGTTGTCGGTTTGAGAAGCTAGGTTGTTCTCGATAAGAGTCGGGGCTTCGTTTATGTCCCCGAGGGATCGCGCGATTGCGATTGGCACGTTACTAAAAGCACGAAGGGAAGTTTCGAAGAAGTCTTCGGGTATATCGTAAGTACCCTTGATGTGGTTCTTGGCTGATGTGTTGGTGATCCCCCGGGCAGGGTCCTCGAGAGAGACCAGAGAGTCCGCCAATGCCCCGCGGCCGGGAGAGGCCAAGGATGCGACGGCCAGAATTAAAATTACACGCAACATTGCGTTAGCACGCATCCCGTGCTGAGATCAAGTATAAACTGATTGTTTCAAATTCTGTTTACCATAATTACTAATACTTCGAATGTTGTCGTTGTCATCGTGCTTGCGCACGTAACTGTCGCGATGGATGTTATGATTCGATAACGATTTTTCACTTAGCTCCGACTGGCTACAAAGTTAGACTAGGTGTTTAAAAACGTGTAACGTGAACTGAGCGTTCATTTAACCATTTGAAACTGGTTTCTTAAATAAATTAAGTCTAAGTATGATGTGACGTTGTAATTGACGTCAACAGTACTCGTCTGGGTACGTATTGCAATGTCTAAAATTAAAAAAACTAACGTTAAATAACCTACGTTCAAAATACCTAAAATCTAAATACCTAATGATTTTAAATACCTAAGCAAGTAACACCTACCTACGAATTACCTAAATTTAAAATGCCTATTGGACTAAATATGTAATGTTTAAAATACCAAAAGAAATGTCACCTAAATTTGATACACCAACATTTGAAATACTCAATGGTCAGAATACCTAAAATGATTCATTTGCGAGCTATTTGTACGAAGTACTAGTAGGTCAGGTTCCGCGACTGTAAAAGAGGGTAGATTGAACAAAGTTTAATTATTTTCTGTTAGTTGTTAGTCCTATGTTGGCAGTTGGCACACTTAGTGGTTTATTGTTCACCAATTTTTTTTTTAAAACATAAAAATGACTTCACATAATATTATGATGCTATGCAAGCAAGCAAGTTTTTCGGGAAGTAAAAAAAAATAACCTCGAAGACTAAGGCGGGAGCGTCGCTTCGCTTCGCTCCCACCTTAGCCTTCTAACCTAACCTATCCGAGTCGCTTCTGCCCCGTCCCCACTTTCTCAAATCATTTGTCAAATGTTTCACGATAAGCGAGCGAGCGAAGCGAGCGAGTAAGATGGGTCGGGGCAGAAGCGACTCGGATAGGTTAGGTTAGAAGGCTAAGGTGGGAGCGAAGCGAAGCGTCGCTCCCGCCTTAGTCTTCGAGGTTATTTTTTTTTACGTCATGGAAAACTTGCTTGCTTGTTATAGAATAAAGATATGATTAAAATTGATTATTATGACTAAGTATAGGAATTATAATTATTTGATTACTTTTGTAGTAATAATTGTGTTTTTATTTAGATTTTGTAATTTACATAGGCGCTTAGATGGGTACGTATAAGTATAAGATTACAATGTGTATAAGATTATAATCCATACGTTTAAAATTGTTTTGTTTTATTTGCCAACCTAACAACATTTGGCCCGTGTTTTATAACGTCAATTTTCAAAATGCCTAGCTTGTTTAGCTATACATTATGACCATTATGCATTTTAAGATTTTTTTAGCTTTTGGTATTTAATCATTAGGTATTTCGACTTTAGTGATTTTGGACGTAGGTAAATTTACTTTAGTGCTTTTAATTTTAGACATTATAATAGGCACCCTTTTAAACTTTCGATATTTTGAATATAAGTCAAAACACCATTAGGTATTTAGATTTTAGGTATTTTGAACGTAGGTTATTTAACGTTAGTTTTTTTAAGTTTAGACATTGCAATACGTACCCACTCGTCTTCTTTCAATAACGATTTGTATTATTTTCCGTTAAATGTGCATGGTGTTCGAAAGCTTGTAATAAATAAGCCATCAGCCATCAGACATCAGCCATCAGACCAATCACCAGCCCAGCCATGAGTTCAATTTTGTAAGGTATTTGCCACGTTATTACATAATACAACGTTCTATTCTACTCGGTAAAACTATATTGCTTTTTATCATAAGTACGTCTTAAATGAACTCGAGTAAACAAGAATATCGGTAATCTAAATGGTTTTCGAACCTCCATAATGTTGTATGGTGCAAGTTCCTAGTTATGTGCAAGTTGCAGAACCTTCCCAGGATTTTGAACTTTTAGGAAATTCGAGATCATATTTGACAGCATTATCTAGGTATGTCCTTTTTAAACGACTTCAAAAAAGGAGGTTCTCAACTCGTCTGTTTTTTTATGCTTGTTACTTAAGAACTTTCGACCGTGAACCGATTTTGATAATTGTTTTTTTATTTGAAAGCTGATGCTTCCCGTTTGGTCACATTTTCACCAAAATGAAGATCTGTTGATGGAATCCATGAGGAATCGACGGAACTCTTCAAAAAGTCATATGTGTGTATACCGGGAAATTCGGAAATTTGCAACGGGACGAAGCCGCTGGCGGCCGCTAGTAAGTAAAAAATATGGCTCATTTATTAGTAGGATAGAATAGGATAATTAGTAAGGTTGGTGTCGGTCGATCCGTAGGTCAAGATCGTTCTAAATATACCAACCATGAACCAAGTAAGTATACATAAGGAGGCGTTACTACCTATGACTTGACTTGCTACTAGCTCATTCATTAATTCGTGTTTGGAATCACAGATATGTTTCACGTCACGTCACGTCGTTTGGTACGCTTTTTTATAATACGGATTACCTAATGTATTGAATGACCAGTGGGTTTTGCCCGTGACGAAGATTTAGTTTTTGGAATGGGACTGAATAAATTTCGGCCGTAAAAGTGACTAGCGAAATAAGTAGAAAAAACCGGGCAAGAGCATGTCGGACCATGCTCAGTGTAGGGTTCCGAAGCCGTAACGACAAACACAAAAAACTATCTCAAAAATCAACATGTATGAACCAATTTTCTATTTAAAGTTATTTGGCGCTGTCTTAGATGATTTTTAGTAGGTATAAACACTTTAGTCGCCTGTATCTCAGGAACTAATCATGTCTACTTAGCCGTGATAGTTTTCCTTTAAAATTCGTTATATGCACTTTTGTTGAAGATTTTTTTCAGATTTTTAGTACTTGTAGTTTTGGCTGTAGGGGGGGGGGGGGACACTTGACTCTAACAAAAAATAGCGCTTTAAAGCCTAATATTTCATAAACGGATCCCTTAATCGAAAAATTGTTTTCATAAACCCGCAATATTTTTGAAAGACCTATCCAACGACACCCCACACTATGGGGTAGGCAAGAAAAAAAAAAGACATCCCCACGTTACGTGTAGGGGAGGTGCATTAAAAAAAATATTTTTCAAAATTTTATTTTACCACTTTGTTGGCGTGACTAATATGTACATTCATGCCAAATTACAGCTTTCTAGTACTATGAGTCTCTGAGCTAGACTGGGGACGGACGGACGGACGGACGGACATGGCGAAACTATAAGGGTTCCTAGTTTGACTACGGAACCCTAAAAATGGTACGCGCGTTTTTTTTAAATCTATAAATACCTAGGTACACTATGATTTTTCAAACTTCCAGTCATGCAAAAGCCATAAGGGGGGGAGGGGGCTAAGTTTGAGGTAGTGGTAGGAGGTAGGTCGATGTTAGTTCTGAAATTCTGATCGTTATCAGGGGCCTCTATTCTACAACGATAAACAATATTGCTTCCATGCAGTAAAATCCAAATCGTATTTGAGCTTGTGGTTTGGTTTTTAACTCCGCCGCCATTACTGGCAAGTAAATATGAGCTATCAATACGATAACAGAGGGGCTATTGCTTAACGCACTCGCAATCGCAATTGTTTTCATTTTGAAAATCGGAGGCTTGTTTGCATACAAAATGAAAACAATTGATCTGCTTCGAAGCCAATTGAGATTGCGAGTGCGTTAGGTAATAGCGACGCAGGTCAGGCGGGGGGGACCTGTAAGGTCAGGCGGGGCTATTGCATCTAAGGGGCTGTTAAAACTTTTCTTAGTAATTTTAAAAGTAGAACACGTCTTAGTATGA
Organism: Acleris laterana; assembly: GCA_963966035.1. NCBI lineage: Eukaryota > Metazoa > Arthropoda > Insecta > Lepidoptera > Tortricidae > Acleris > Acleris laterana. The sequence goes on along the minus strand of OZ014454.1, from coordinate 1,544,415 downwards.
AAAGTTACAATAGCACCTCAAACATGTTTTTTTGATGCAGCCCAAACATAAAAAGATTAAGTTAAAATAATTAAAACATAACGAGGTAACAAACTTCTTAAAACAAGCAATAAAATAGCGTATTGGACGGACAAATATTATTTCCTATTTAACAATAAACAGTTGTCCAAGGCGATCTACCAGAATAACCAATGTTAGATACGCATACTTAATTTGGTTGTTGCTCATACAACCAGATTTACAAATAAGTCCAGTGAATGAAAAAAGCGGCTATATCCTGGTATGGGAAATATGTCGAGACTAACTGTTCGACTACGTCCGCGTCTATCGCTACTCCCTCGGGAACTGTGGTTTCCGAGCCAAAATTTTCGGGTTAAGACGTTCCTTGTCCGGGGTGCCCCCAAAGTGGGGGTCATGATGCTTTTTTTTCAGGAGTCCGTGCTTCCACTATGGGGTCACCTCCCCATACTGAATGCATAGTTGGACATGTGACATTGTCAGATCGTTTTTCATGGGGACAATGAACGTGATAAGCCGTGAAAGCATAACAAATACCTACAACACAATGACAATAAAGTTATTTTCGCATTTACAATGTTAACTAGTATGGATTATTACGAGTATAGTACGTGAATAAAGTACGTACGTAGTAGTGTTGCAGTGCCCTTGCAGGGTTTATGTTGAAGCTACCTACTGTATTTTTAAGATCTCATTGTACAACATAAATCAATAAATGAATATGACTATGACTATGACTACGAAAGGGGCAAATTGGTGTTTGTTCGGAAACATCACAGGTAGGTGCTGTATAATACAGTTGAAGGCGTGTCGGTCTCGTAGCTCTTGAGCAACGATCGTGGCAAAGACCTTGCAAAGACGAACCTGACCGCTTGGGTGATAATTTATTATGAAACTTTAGTATGCCACGGAAATTGACGTAACCGGCGTTTGTCGTTACATGAATTATTTATAACTTCCGCCTCTTGATCTTAGATATGCACTGACTGTATTAAGGTAATCTTTTAGCTTATAAATACAAGTTTTATTTGTATTAAGAATGATAAAGACAAATTATGTTAACGTAATGTACAATGTCAACCATTACCACAAAGTACACTAAATGCTTTGAGGAGGACCAATAACTAACTAACTTACGATTTAGTCTAAGGGTTAGGTTAGGTGGCAATTTGTTTGTGGCTTTGTATAATAAGTTAGTAGTGTAGTGTTCATTACTAGGCATCTTGTAGGTCCAAACAAAATAATATTTTATCTGTTTCTTAAATAAACTGTTTTATCCTTGTAGTTTTGCAAACCAGTCATTGTTAAGCGGAAACTCATCAAACCGTGGAATACATTAGCTACACTCCTATTGTGAGTAACGACCAAGTACATAATAAGATAGGTGAACCGAATTTCGACCGATCAGTTCAAATTTGACCTCAGCGCGGGACGCGTGTTCTGTGCAATGTTGCGTGCGGTTTTTATTTTGGCGGTCGCGTCGTCTGCTGCCCCTGGCCGAGGGGTTTTAGCCAAGTCCCCGCTGCAAGCATTATCTAGGGACCCTGCTGTGAGCGGCGCTTACAACTTCATAGGAAACTTAATTGGAACTACCTTAAAAGCGATAAGCGACGTGCCTATCGAAATTGCACGATCGTTTGGAGGAATGAACGGAGTCCCAAGTCTTCTCAGCGACCACAACCTAGCGTCTGTTACCGACAGCTTCTTCGCTGACTTCAACCGTGGCCTTGACAACGAAGACTGCCATCTCAGCGGCGACCAGCTCATCGTCAAATACGGACACCCCGTGGAAAAGCACGAGACGATCACTGAGGATGGGTACATACTGACGATGTTCAGGATCCCTGCCAACGGCTCCGTCGTGTTCCTGCTGCACGGGCTGCTGGGGAGCTCCGACGATTACGTAGTCGCGGGTCCTGATAGCGGAATCGCTTATTTGCTCGCGAAAGACGGCTATGACGTGTGGCTGGGCAATGCGCGCGGCAACAAGCATTCTCGACGACACGTTGAGATGAAGCCTTCCAAGAGCAGCTTCTGGGACTTTTCGTGGCACGAAATCGGGTATTACGATGTCCCGGCTATGATCGACTATGCATTGGACGTTACTGGTCAGGAGAAGCTAAAGTACATTGGACATTCGCAAGGAAACACGGCTTTTTGGGTGATGGGGTCTGAACGACCGGAGTACAATGACAAAATATCCTTAATGGTAGCCCTTTCGCCAGTTGCTTTTGTGTCTAACATGAAATCGCCGATCATTCGCCTGATGGCGCCTACAGGAGGGCTCATGCATGCGTTTACACAATCAGTGGGTATGTATGAAATGCTGCCGGATAATAATATGATGAGGACGTACCGGCGGCTTGTGTGCGGCGGGGGGCCGCTTTCAGAGATCCTGTGCGCTAACCTTTTGTTCCTGATTTGCGGGTTCAACGTGGAGCAGCTCAATATTACAAATCTACCCGTGATCTACGGCCATATTCCGGCCGGATCTTCAGCGAAGCAATTAGCCCACTACGGACAAGGGATCATCTCCAAAAAATTCAGGCAGTTTGATTATGGTTCAGCGGAAAACTTCGAGCGGTATGGGTCCGTGGAACCTCCGGATTACGCCCTGGGAAACCTGAGAGCCCCGGTGTCCCTGGTGTACAGTGACTCGGACTGGTTGGCGGACCCCCGCGACGTCGACGAGTTGTACAGGCAGCTGCCGAACGTTGTTAATGTGCACAGAGTAAAGTATAAGAATTTTAATCACTTGGATTTTATTTTTGCGAAAGATTTGAAGCGTTTGATTTACAAGCGGCTAAGGGAAGTGTTAACTTTTTATTGAGTTTGGTGATTTGATTTATATTTTTTGCGCTTGACTGCGCCGAGCGTACGCTGGATGTACAGTGGCGCCCTCATTACTATTATTGTGTTTTCTAATAAACTAAAGTATTTTCTTGAAATTGGTCGGTAGTTTTTTGTACTACAAATGAAAACACAACTTATAGGATATATCGCATAGTTTAATAAAAAATCACCTTCGAGTTATCAACTTAACGGATTAAACTGGCCACCTTTTCCCGTTAAGCTGACTACTCAATGGGTAATTGTTATCAAAGTTTGTTACGTATCCCATAAACTGTGTTTTTACTTGCGCTACAAAAACGTATCGTCTGATTGCAAGGAAATTATTTAGTTAATTAGAAAACACAATAAAAGTAATGAGGGCGCCACTGGGCGCTCGACGTTTGCTCGGTGCAGTCTTAACGAAGGAACAGTGGCAAGGAAATTTTGACTTGCAGCAGTTGCAGTGTGTGTGGCAAGGCATGAGTGAATAGGTATAAGGTTAGATATCTGATAAACGGTAAGATGTGAATTTAAAGTAATAACGTATAATCTGATTTGATTGTGTATTGAATTGTAGAATAACATTTTCATGGTGTATTGGATATTTATATTCCTGCGATTTCTACCACAAGTGAAATTATAGGCTGTGTCAACATTTTCCCAGTGTAAGTGATAAACTAGAACTACGATATTAGGTGTAGTAAGTGCCATATTTTATGAAAATAATGAGGTATTAAAGATTTATTTTAGGTTTGATGTAGGTCCTTAATAATTTATATTCGTTACATTTTTTTTACATGATGGGTAGAGAAATAAAAATATGATGATAATAATTATTATTGTTGATTATTTTACGTAAGGTTAAGAAGTAACACCTACGAAAGAAAAACCATCAACATGCTTAATTAATTTTGCATTTGTATGAGTATGTTTTAGTGGGCTTTTGGATGGCGATTTTATTGTTTTTTTCTGCATGCATATGCATTATCCCGTTGTCTCGAGCGACTTGCAGCGATGCCAAACGAGCGTTTCCGGCGCGTTGCGTCGTCGCAACGCTGTGATTTAAACATAGAGCGACGCACGTATTTCGACGCATCGTGTGGCAACTGCATTGTAGCGCGTGCATTTTCAATTTAGCAGCACGATGGGTCGAACGTATAAGGCTGTTTAATTGAAAATGCACGCGCTACAATGTGTTTTGTTCGCACTGACGGGACTTCTTAATCTCGCCGCTTGGATATCACTCGACAGTCCGCATGACCGGCGTTGTTTACAGAATCACTACCAAGTAGTTAAACTAACTAAAGGTTGAAAACCAAATTTTCAATTCCTTTATCGTATTTTAACAATTAGTTGAGTTAACTACTGATCAAACAACAGGCCCTTAGTCATGCGGCATGATGCGCGGGGACACAAACAGACACCTCTGCAGGAGTGTCCATGCTTCACCCATATTAATGTACGCATGGCACGTTTCTGCAAAACCATCAGTATTCGTACGCCATCAGCGAGTGGACTTGTGGAAGCGAGCAAAGTGCACTTGTCTCAGCGCATCAGCATAAAGCTGCGCCCACACCGGAGCTTAATGGTGCGTATATTACGGTGTCTTTGCTTAAACAAAAGACGGGGCCACAGTAACAACATGGCGCCGTTTTTGACGCATCGTAATATACGCAACGTTAAGCAACGGTCAGCCTAAATCAGTCGTTTTTATTTTTGGAATGCTAAAGATACCTATACGTAGCAACAGTTTATAACAAACACACATGTCTATTTTTGCACCTTATTCCATTGAAATAAGAAGCAAAAGTGGATATATGTCTTTGTAATCGACTGTACCACGTGTACGGGGCAGAACTGAAGATGATCTTTTCACAGCACTTTCGAGTTTCGGCGTATCGGCGTCCTTATCAATCTGGGAAAATTCAAGTAGATGTAATTTTCTATGTAATAAGGTCGATTTGACTAGCCTAAATTTGAATACAGATTTTCATAACAATTTTTCAATTTCTAAAAGACTGTAAATAGTGAACACTTCATTTTATTTTGCCCATAAATATAAGTTTTAATTATATAATTTGTAATTAATAAACTTCGGATAAGAAGGGGGGCGCCATTTTTGGTACATTTTTTTGCTATATTTTAGAGATTAAGTATTTACAGTTTTTGAGATATTACAAAAAACTTTAAAAACATAAAGTTCATAATCATAACAAAATGAATATTTTACCAAGCATATTATCTTAAATACGGAACCCTCGGTGCGCTAGTCTGGCTCGTACCTGCCCGGTTTTTTTTTATAAACAAAATGCAGTCGGGTTTTTAAAGCTTGCTTTATTAGACTTGTTCTAAAAACACAGATCTATTTGGATTTTCAACATTTGGAACAGCCGGATGTTTGCTAATTTCGCGCGTAGTATATGTAGATAGGTACCTAGTAAGATTGTTTTTGTGACAATATTTTGCTCGGTGACAACCCAACGACCGAACTAACTTGCGTCAAACTTGCCGAGTAGTCGTGAAACACAAACAAACAACTTTTTCTGCGACAATATGAACTCTGAACATCTGATTCACAGTTGTTTTGTTTCACGGGTTAGGACCTTGGTACGATAATTTATGGAAAAATCTAGCAATACCATTTGCAGTGTGCAGGTTTGGGAAAAAATTTGCGCGTTAATTGGGATTATCATACTTACTGAACAAGAAAAAATTGTGCTCCCGATAAGTCCCCAAAAATATGTATGGAATTAGAAGTATGCAAATTTTCAGCTTCATCGGAAACTGAGAAGTGGGTCAAATTTAACTTGCAAGATTCGACCCTTACATACATACATACAGTGCAAGTTAAATAAAAGCTTGTATAATATGTAGGTATGTATCCCCAACTAATCTTTATACCTACAGTACTAGCTTCTGCCAGCAACTCCGTCCGCTCGAAACTCGTTTATATCGTGGCTCCATACAAATTTTCACCCCCTTAGGGGATGAAGTTCGGGAAAAAAACTATCCTATGTCCTTTCCCAGGATTCAAACTATCTTTGCACCAAATTTCACCTAAATCGCTTCAGTGGTTTAAGCGTGAAGAGGTAACAGACAGACAGACGGACACACTTTCGCATTTATAATATTAGTATGGATAAATCAAAGTCGCTTCCCGCCGTGTTTCCCTCTGTATGTAGATGTGACTGTGAGCTTCTTTTTATGAAACATCAAAAACGCTCCGTTACTATGGAATTTATAGGGATTACTATCTTGTGACGTCACAATCAAAAGCGTCCTTATTGTTGGACTTTATGAATTTCAAAATCTTAAAAACGCAAACATTAATAAAAGATTTATGTTTTCCTAGTATTTTAACAATATTTATTTGTTGTTAATGAAAAACCGATTTAATTTCACTCTTGTCAAATACCCTATTACGCAGCGGATTTGAATCGGGTTTTCATCAATTAGATAATTATAGTGATTCAAGACGAATGTTTTATGTAAGTACCTATAATAAATTCTGGTTTAAATATGTATGGGTACAGGGTGTTACTGAAAACTGTCACAAACCGAAGCGAAGCGAGGGCGGATCGCTATTATTTACATAATTAGAAAATAAGCATACAACTACCAGGAATTTGATATTTTTGTGTTATTCCACAAAACAATTTGCGCAAGAGTTTCAAGTGACCGCGCGGAAGTTTCAAATGTCGCTTACAAAATGTCGTGTCGTCACAAGTCAATTTAGCGAAAAAATTGCAATAAAATTACTTTTGACACTGAACTTGTAATAAGAGTCATCAAGAAAATCAAGAATTTTCCAGTAAAGAGTAAGTATGTTACAAGTAAAACAATAAAAATCGTTTGAAAAGAAAACCGAACTGCTATGATGCGGATTGCAGTTGGAACTTGGGACTTTTTTGATATTTTTAACCGACTTCACAAAAGGAGGTTATACGTTCCACTGTTTGTAAGTAAGTATATATTTTTCACTTCTCATGCTCAAAAAGTTTGTCAAATTAGACTTATCAAGCGAGACTCAAGTGACACATGTACAACCGAGGGAAAATATAATATATATATTTTCACTAGGGAAAATATGAAATTGAAAATAGAATGATTTACATTTACAATAGTAGATTGTACAACAAGGGCATAAAACAAACCATTTTTCCCGAGACTTATGGTATCCAACCGAGCCGGCAGGCGAGGTTGGATAATTAAGTCGAGGATAAAATGGGTTTTAAGACCGAGTTATACACTCTGCTTTTCACTTCGATTACGAGGAAATAAAACAGTGATAATGTAAAAAAACTTTAATAAGTTCTTTTGCATTTTTTTCCATGTGACAATGTAAAAAAACTTTAATAAGTTCTTTTGCATTTTTTTCCATGAGTGTGTTAGGTGTGAGCATTATTTTCCTCTTCACTAGACGACATTTTAATTAAATTCCATAACACAACAAGTTTTGCAAAGAAAATAACTAATTAATAGTCCAAAACCTCTTTCCCGCCACTGTATTTCCGTCAAAATTTTTTTTTTTCTGTTTGCGATTTTTGACTTAGGTCGAACGCAATACTGCCAAGTTTATACCTACGTTGATTTTTTAATGTTCTTGTTAATAATGCTTGTTTTTAATAGTTTTAAATTTCTTCTTTGTTAGATGCAACTACGATGCAAATATTAATAAAATTAAAGTAAATTTATTCAAATAACAAGTTTATTTAATGTAGTCACCTCGTCTGTCTGGCTGTAGGGCTTAATTGTCTTAGTCTAGATGACGACAACCATTTATGCACTAGTGCATAAAATGCGATTTTATGCAGCCTATACCCAGCATAAAGAAGGACTTTACGAGCATGAGAAGTGAAAAACATCTTAATTTGACCAATCAAAATACTTCTCCAAATTAAATCCACCAATCACAATACACATCGACTGTCAGTCGGAACGTTAGGTTCTTTTTGGTACGTACACTCGTTAACTAATTCAAATGTTTAAAAAAAAAAATGTATTTGATATCAACCAACCATAATAAAGCTATATTAAAATCGACCAATCAGGTAACAGAATTCATTTCTCAAAACATTAGGTGTTTTTTAGTACCTATTTTACAATTGCTAAAATATCATAAATCGTTTGAGCTACGCTTTAAAGCGCTAAATACTCACTCGGTCAACGCCGTTTAGTCTATATTTTGTATCTGTGTCAAAGTAGTTTAAAAAAAAACACGCCGCCAAATTTAAACAATATTTTGCCGCGGAATACATTGTGGATGGATAATCATTGTTAATTTTCTACTTTTGTGTAATTCTTTTATTTTCTCACAATCGAAGTGAAAAGTAGAGTGTATAACTCGGGTCTAAAAGCCATATTAGGTACCCCTCGCACAATTTTCCCTCGCTTTGCTCGGGAAAATAACCATCTCGGGGTACTATGGCTTATTTTTGACCCTAGTTATACAATCTACTATTTTAGCGCAAAATTAAAATTAAAAAACCCTAAAGCCCCTAAAAGTAGAATATGCCTACTGGTGGAACACAGAATACAATGTCATGAATGTCATGATCTGTCAAAGCCCAAGTCACTTGATATCTATATATTTTTACTAGCGACCCGCCCTCGCTTCGCTTTGGTTTATGTCAGTGTTCTGTAGCACCCGTAGGTACATAAACTAGAATTAATTATAAACCCTCCTCTTGAATCACTGTATCAATTCGGAAAAACCGCATCAAAATCCGTTGCGTAGTTTTAAATATGTAAGCATACCGCACCTTCGCTAGAACAAGGGCACAATGTACTATATGATTATAGGGGCAATTGTGCCCTTGTCCTACCGAAGGTGCGAATTACATAGGGAATGACAGACAGCGGGAAGCTTTCTGTTTCATACTATGTAGTGATATGAAACAATTTTAACAGTATAGGCGACCTGTTAAGTTTGTTGAATTGCAACAAAAATGGGTAGGTATTTTCATGTATTTTGAAATAAAAAGAAACAATATTAAGAACTTTTGTTTTCTGGACCACCCTAATAAGTATGCAGTTAGGTTACCTATACCCTTCCGTCGTTGGATACCATATTCGCAAAACATGATATTCTGAAAAATATCATAAAAGCAAAACATGACATTCGCAAATCATCATAGTAGCAAGACATCACATTAGCAAAACTTAACTATTATTAAGACATGAGTTAGATAGTGTCAACGGAACTCCGCTACAGCGGAGCTCCTATTTCTGGGTAGTTTGGCCCTCCGGGCCTGATATAAATCTAACATAACCTAAACCTACCTACTTAATAATTTTATAACAAAACCGGACTATTTGTAAATATAATGTTTTGCGAATATCGTGTTTTGCTAGCATGATGTTATGCGTATTTGATGTTTTGCGGGTTTGATGTTATGTGTATATGATGTTTTGCTAGTATGATATTTTGCGAATGTCATATTCTGTAGAGTAACCGACCTATACAGCATCGCAAGGTTCAAATATAGCCCATGGAACTCCGTGGATAAAAGACTATCCCACGATACTTTGCATTTCAAAACCCATTAAGATGTTTAGTCTTCAGGATGGCACATGGATACATACCTACACTTGTAACAAGGACTATCTGTGTAGTGTGTAGATTTCGATTATCGTTATTCCCTCGGGAACTTTTAGATTTTCCGAGATGAAATGTAGCGTATGTGTTAATACAGGCGGTAAACGGGCAACGGCTGGATGGATTTGGACGAAGTCACAGAAACTACTAATATTATAAATGCGAAAGTAACTCTGTCTGTCTGTAACGCTTTCAAGGCTCTATCGCAGAACAGATTTTGATGAAATGTGGAAGGAAGATAGCTTAAACCCCAAGGAAGAACAAAGGGTACGGTTTACCTGCCATAAACGACTTCTACGCGGACGTACTCGCGAGCAACAACTAGTTGATTAGTATAAAGATGTTAATTAAATGTACAGAACCTTATAGAGTGAGGTGGGCGCAACTCTTTCACATTTACAACAGTATCTAGTGGTTAACAGACGGAAAGAGGCGCCATCTACCCTACCGCTGTCGATTCGTCGTCGTAGGTACTGAAGTAAGGAAACTGTTCGTCAAATAGTTCACACGACGACCGTAAGATGGCGCTAGCCTCTGCACAGTTTTTTTCTGAATGTGTTTTTATTTATACATCATTTTGCGGGTGGTAGGACCTTGTGCAGGGTCCGTCTGGATCGCTACCACCATCTTATCCATTAACCTACCGCCAAACAGCAGTGTTCGCACTGTTGTGTTCCGGTTTGGGGATAAGACAGCCGGTGAAATCACTAGCATAGAGGCATTCCATCTTAGTCCTCAGGGTTGGCAACGCATTTGCAGTCTTAGGATTGCATTGCAGTCTTGTGAATGCGAATGTCTATGGTTCACAGTTTCCGCTTACCATCAGGTGGCCTGTGTGCTCGTTGTCATCTCTATGCCATAAAAAAAAAAAAAAAACGGTTTGCTTCGTCGACGAACTAACACGGACACAGACAGACTTCGTCTAGTGCAAAGAAGGTAGCTTGGAATTTCATTTATGTTATGACTAACTAGCGACCCGCCCTCGCTTTGCTTCGGTTTATGCGAGGTTTCTGTAACACCTGTACATAAGCCAAAATCTATTACACATACAAACCTTCCTCGTGAACCACTCTATTGCTGAAAACTGCATTAAAATCTGTTGAGTAGTTTAAAGGTCTAAGCAAACAGACAGCAGAAGCAAATTTCGTTGTAGGTGGGGGCTTAGGAGGTTCTGTAAGTCCTGCAAAATTTACAGTAATTGACAAAAGCAACTTGTTAAGCATATTATTTTTTTTGTTCCTTATTTACTGGGAAAGTAAATAAATTTCTGTTGATGGGTAGAGCTTAAACGCCTGATGATCTTAGCTACATCTCAGCTAGTGCTATGTGACGCTGTTAGCAAACACAAATAATATTCTATGATAAAATACTATGCTTCTGAGACAAATCTATAAGCACAATTTCGTTTAGAACACCTTTTAAAAAAGTTCCTACCGCCAATTCTGCCCTCATAAGCCAATATGCAGTATCTCAAATTCAATAGCCAAAACAGATTCAATCATCTCTCCTAAGTATTAAGCTGTGGACCAGTAATTTTTTATACTTGACGGATGAAACATGAAGTGAGGTATTAGGGTGCCTAGCATTAACATATTCAAGGATTCAAGTGGACTGACAAAGGTCCTACAGACAAAAAGGAACATTGATTAAATAAAAATCAAATTACAAATAGTGCTTATGTATTACCATCTTAACAATTACAATGCAATGTATATATTTGAATATTGCCAATCCATTTGTGCTGAGCTGTAACAAAAGAAATGGTGTCAAAAAACGTGAGAAAAACCAATACAATAAAACACAAAAGTGTATATATTTCTATGTGTATTCTATGTATATTGATATGCTTGCAACCTGCCCTTGCCTCTAGCTAGCAATCAATACTCTCTTTATAATTTATTATATACATCTAAAAATGAATCTTCTCATGCCATAACTCAAGAATGGCTCGACCAATTTGAGTAATTTCTTCTTGTGGTATTCATAATAACAAGGACAATGTTTGTAATCTGTATGAAAAAAAAAACAAATTCGCAGTGCCGAGCATGGATGGCTGGTGTTAGTATAGATATATAGATTTGTCATTGTTACCAGATTTCAAAAAGAGGAGATTCAATTTGTCTGTATTTTTTTTCTAGTACCCGAAGTCCAGTCACCAGCAATTATTGTTTGTTTTGTTTGTATCAACATAATATTCACCTTATTGAACAACTTGCAGGGAGCTGATTGGACGCGACACTTTTTCAACCAACTTTATTTTAACAATCAAACATTGATGGGGCCATTATCTTCCCAAAAATTAAATTGAATTATTTTAACAATCAACCAACCGGAATTTGCGGCGTGTAACAGCATTAGTTCGGCACAAAATATAAAAGACGTAGCGGGACTGGTTGTGCCCACTATCACCGTGGGTCAATTCTTACGAACGCCGATAGATTAGCACCGGCTGCCTGCCGTAAATGCGTGCAATATGAAAACAACACTTATGAGATGAGGTTTTACCTATTTAGAACTGTTTGCATTGATGTAGTGGTAGAGGATCACCAATAAGAATATTGAGACTCCGAGGATGTTGGAAAACACTGCCAGTTGGATATCAGTAATCATGATGGAGGTTTATCTGAAATTAAAAGAAATACTAGTTAAAAAGTGAAGACATTATAGGCAACAACTCATCAAAAACTAACAGGTTATATGGTCTGGATAACTGAAGATAGTTATGGTATAGATACAGTATGTAGTTCACATGATAGATTTGAAGTAACTGTTGTAGCAGAATTTACTTACTGAACAAAGAATATTGCGATAGAAACACGAAAAACAAGATTCTATTCGCCGCAATACATACACGTCAGACAAACAAAACGTCAAACTTGTGTCTTGTCTTGAGTATAAGTTAGTGTTGCCAACGGAAAAAAATATTTATTTCTAGAAACCGATAACATTACACAGCTCCTGCGGCACATCCCTATACATGTCTTGCCATATGGAAAATATCGTTCAATATAGTAGAATATTTTAAGATTTACAAAATGTGATAAATTTGCTTTGCACATAACAAAGTTTTCAATAAATTCAAGGACATGTTTTGCATTAATGTGACTCTGAGGTCCTACTTTGAAAATCGAAGTTCAAAGTTACGATAGCTTCTATATATATCCCTGTCACGTATTATTCGAGACTATATCGAAGAAAGCGATGGAGCTAAGGTACAGTCACGAGATTTAATTTGGTACCCACCTTAGGTCCAAAGTCAATCTGACATCTCTTATGAGTCTTATGACATTGATGAATTCAAGCATTTTTTTCTTAAAATGGGTCCCAAATTAACGCTCGTGACCGCACCTTCGATTTTCAAAGTAGGGCCTGTGCACGGGTAGCACAAGTTGCATTTTCGATGCTCAGTGCGTCTCTATCGTTAGTGACTAGATAGAAAGAGAGATTCGAATGACAACCAACCAACCCGTTATTTTGAGTATACGTACTATTGGTTATGTTACTTATGTTGCTAGACTACACTAAAATATTTCTCGTCTATCTTCTTTTCTTACCATTCATACGCTGATGATTTGCAAATGTACCTATACGGGGTTAGTTTTGACAACTCTCCTTCTTTGATTGACCTTGCTTACCTGTCCCAAAGGATTGGGAGAGCCGCGAGTGGACCTGTTAGAGGGGGTGTTCTTTTTATAGTGGTGATTAATATTTATATCTTAATATTTTAGTAGCTTAGTTTTATTTTAATTTAAATACGTTTAGTTAAAAAAAAAGTATTATTGTTGAATTCTGTAAAGAATATAAACATAAACCAACTAAGTGGCGGTCAACTTGTGCTAGCCGCGCTGCAGAGAGCGTTTTTTTTAATCGCTCGAATATATTGGATTGTGATGAGATGAACACTGAAACAAGAATACCAAACGTGCAAATAATTATTGGACCAAAAATATAATTTATAAAATGAAAACCTATAAACTAACTTTACTCTTTGAATAAAACCTTGTTCCTAAAACTTTTACGAAATCTGTCCCACAAACTGTCATGGTAGAATAAGGTTTTAATAGAGGCAACCTTCATAAATCATAATTAACTGATTAACTGACTGACTGTCTGAGGATATGTCAAAAGCGAATCAAAATTTTACGTTGGTCTAAAAAGTTACCAAAACTATCATTGATGATTCGAAAGTAAACAAAGTAGAATAGTTTCATCGCTCCATTAGTAATACCAACAATATAAATAAAGTTTGACAATGTATCTCTCTTCTGTTAGTTCTCGTTTACATCTACATGATGCTAACAGTTGGGAGTTAAAAAAATCTTACGGGTGTTATGATGGTCTAATGAGAGATATATCGTGGAGCGATGATGCTAAATACATTTTACAGGTAAATATCGTCAATTCCCAGACCTAAGTAGTTGTGTATAATGACGTAAATTTGGCAGTATGTAAATTTTTCATTGACTTTTTCAGGTAAATTGTAAAGGATTAGTCGAAATACTAACACCCGCAGACCATGATGTTCGTAGCTTGCAGCACATTCCATCCAAAGATACGTGGTCAGCTGCTTTCCATAGAGATGGACACCGAAACATTGCCATTGGTACCAAGAGCGGTAATGTACTCATATGGGACACGAAAATTAAATCGATAACTAAGACATTCCCAACACCCTCGCAGCAGTCGTCTGTAAATTTTGTCAGCTTTAATGCAAAGAACAGCAATTTAGCGGCTACCATGCAAAATGGGGAAACAATTATCTATGGACTGGTTTCTAACATTCCCATACTGACGGTTAAACTGCAGAGCTCCAAAAGCATCTCTGCTATGAAGTTCCACCATGAATCCAGGTGTTTGTTAGGTTTAACTACGGATGAGGGCCATGTCATCCTTCGAGACATCAATACAAATAAAGACAAAGCATACTTTGATAGCATCCACGCTGCACCTGTCAGTGACTTTACATATTCCTTGGTCAACAAAGATGTTATGTTATCAAGTGGATATGACAAAGTGGTTCATGTATATGACATCAGGCTCCAAAGCGTTGTTTCGACTATTAAAACTTCTTTGACCTTATCATCCCTTACTATCAATATAGACAATCAAGTTGCTGTCGGAACCAAAAATGGAGTTGTCATGGTCTATGATCTGAGAAATTTAACAAATCCATTTAGAGTTCTAAAAGGCCATGATGAAGAAATAAAGAAAGTAGCATTCCAACCCGTGAGAAGGAAGGCGCAAATCCATGAAATAAGCATTCAGGATGACAACGATATACATTTGTCTCCATTTAAGCCTTCCCCAGGGCGACCCAGGACTTCAGATGTGTTCCTCATTTCTGCTTCACCAACTAAAGACAACTTGGATGTCTCACCACAAGCAGAGGACAAGAAAGCTGACTCATTCCTTGTTCTAATGGGCTTGGATAAATCAAATAATGATTGTGATGATGGTGAAAAATCACACAATTTTGCAAAGGAAAGTAGCATGTATGAGAGAAATAAAAAAATGGAGATGGAAAAGAAATTAAGTAAGATCTCAACACCTCTTAATGGCCAGGTAGCAGAAAACTTAGCTTTTCCATCTCCTATTATTAATGGAGTTCCCGATGCAGGCAGGTCTCTGATCATTACGGATGTGAAACCAGAACTAGACATTCAAAGTGCCATGAACTTTGATTCCAAGACTATGGAAGAGCTTAAAGACTTTATCAGTTTAAGTATTTCTGATGTCGCTGATGATAATAAGAATTATTTCCTCCATATCATGATGGTGCTCACAAAACAGAAATTGTTTTTGGAGAAGCAGATGGCCGCTTTGAACACTCAGTTGCAGACTTTGGAACAAAATCAGAATGATTTGGTAGAGGCAAACAAAAGACTGGTACTGCAAGTTGAACAGTTGAAGTATGCGAACAACTTGAGAGAATAATAATAATACAGTAACCTTGTCACCAGGATTATTTGTATTTGTATCAGGTTTATTTGTCTTGTGATTAATCCAATTCTTTCAAAGTTTAGCAACTGCTTTTGGTGCTCATGGTGGAAAGCTTGGATCATTCATTGGCCTACATCCTAAATCCTGCAAAAATTCAGAACTACTGGATCTAACGCAAGGAGTAATGTGTAAGGTTACTGTAATATAAGAACTTATTAATTTTCTTTCTTATCCTTAGGTGTAAAAGACATAAATCCAATAATTCCACTAATATAGACTGTTGTCTTGCCCCAATAATAAATTTGCTGTGCATCTTTTACATATTTGTCTACAATATATTTATATATTAGTATTTTACATTGTTTAATGAATTTGGTATTGAAGTGCTGTTGAGATTTAGTGCCATGATAGGTGATAATTTAATTATCTAATAGTATTGAATGAGAGACAAAATCGACAAGGAAATTAAAATGCCATACTTGGAACTCCAATTTTTACTACTTGATGCCCCCTGCCTGAGGTAGTGATTAACTTCGGGTGGCTTGATTTGTCATTGTGTTTTGTCTTTTTGCAGCATTGTCCATTTCCTTGTGAATTTTGTGTCTGTCATAGTACAATATGTAAATAACTAATGGTATGATAAAACCCCAAAAAGCAAAAATCGATTAAATAAAATTATTTAATTGAACATATCTAATAGTATTGTTATATTTATAAAACCATTGTGCTCTTAATTTAAATTGTTAATAAACGTAAAAAAAAATAAACAAGGTATCAACACAAATAGTAATAGTTTTTCTTTCCCTGACATTACCAAGACCTTGTATGTACTAAAAGAGGGCGCCGACTTTGGGATAATAGGTATTAAAGATAAATAAGCAAAAGCATATTGTTTCGTCGAATCTGTTATTTATATATTATAACTTTATAACTAAATCTAAAACGAAGTGATTTTAAGTACACAGCAGTGTGCCTAGATCAATCAATGCCTTGTTTCAATGTTTGTAATTTACAGACAAGTACATACATTAAATCACGCCTGTTTCCCATAGAGGTAGGCGGAGACCACTTCTTACCAGCTGCTACGATCCTGAAAAATTGTCACTGTCCTGTACATTAATGTCTGGAAAATTTGACCCTGTCCCTACTCCCTGTGCTAGCACTTGCTAAGATTAGTGATGGGCGATTTCTGAAACATTGCACAACTTTCCTTAACCGCGAAAATTACACCTTCTGAAAGTTACATAATTAGATGGAAATTATTGTAACACAAGTAAATTTTGTTTAAATTTCATGAAAAGTTGGCTAACATTTCGAAACTATAGTAATTTTCAGAAATAAAACGATTTCACTTTTGTAATTTTCAGAATATTGCTTGAAATTCTAGGTGAAAGTTTCACTTTTGAAACTTATAGAATATTGTAGAAATTTTTATGAAAGTTTCACTTTTGAAACTTACACTCCACCCATCACTAGCTAAGCTAAGATCCGATTAGTTTGAAAGTTTGGGAACTTTGGACTGCAAAACACGGGTACAGTCTGCTACGAATGCTTGTTCAAAAATTGGTTCAATTTTTTTTTTTAGAAACTCATTGTTACACTAGCCGTGACTTCATAAGTAGAAGAAAAGGGGTATATTTATTTATTTCATTTTTTATATTACATTATACATAAGGGATGGGCAGTAGAAATCTTAAAAAAAGTAAAAAAACAACTAAACTAAACGCAGTAACGTCAGATTCTCAGTTTGACGTTTAGACTTTAGTCTAGTCTGTATAGGCCGACGCCAGTAGGTAGTGAAGTTTGAATTTATGTTTTTGGCGTTAAAAAGTTCATGACAATGGGAGAATTAACGCTTACAAACTTGTTCGAATCCCAGACTATATTCGCTGACCACAAAGACCTTATTCACGATGTGGCCTACGACTTCTACGGGGAAAGAATGGCCACTTGTTCTAGCGACCAGTATGTGAAGGTAGGTTATGATAAGTAAATAATTTTATTGTGATAATATAAAGTAAACAGGTACAACCCTACAACGAAACATGTAACTTTTTTCATTCAAACCTTAAATGGTCTAGTTTTAAACTAGGTATAGGACAGGTAGTTTTTGACATGTTTTTGTAGGTTGTTTTTACAATAAGTTCACTAACATCAAGATAGATCACTAAGACTTGCTCGCTTAGATGTTTATTAGCATTGTAATACTGCTTCTAGAATAATTCCGAATGTTTTTTCATTTATATTTTGGTAGTTGATTCTGATGATACTTACTAATTGTTTTCATCCTATCTGTTGTAGGTATGGGACTCGGATGGCCGTGGTGATTGGAAGATGACAGCCAGTTGGAAGGCACACCACGGTTCCGTGTGGAAAGTCACATGGGCACACCCTGAGTTCGGCCAGGTTATAGCAACATGCTCATTTGACCGGACTGCTGCCATTTGGGAAGAAGTTGGTAAGTCTAGTATAAAACAAATAAGACTAAAAATGGATTTTTAAAATGTAATGAAAGCCACTTATATTTTAACTTAGATACGTTGATTGTTTTTATACTGGTCACATAGGCATGCCACACAATGTGTTGAAATATGTGTGTCGCTGTTGTTAAAATCGCCACACGCACCGGCAGCGCTCATGTAGCATCAATACCACATTACTTTTTTACTTTTTTATCAGATTCACAAAAGACCAGAATCAAAATATTGGGTTAATACTGTATTTAATATACAATTTAAAATTTTCTGCTTCTTAAATAAAAAATCATACTTTAATTTGAATATTTTGTTTTTGGATTCCTGTGAATTGAGAACTGGTATTTAAAGAAATAAGTGAACCTGCCTGCACTCACTTAGCTGTTTTACGGTTCAAATTAATTTAATTTGTGAAGACAAAACTTTGTATTCATTAATCAACAAAGTTAAAAATGATACTACATCAAATTTCAGGTGATACATCAGCACCTGGCTCCGAAAAAGGTCTCCGAACATGGTTGAAGCGATCCAACCTGGTCGACTCAAGGACCTCTGTCACAGACGTCAAGTTTGGACCAAAGCACTTAGGCCTCCTTCTAGTCACATGCTCTGCTGACGGCATTATCAGGTGACAAATCTGCTTTAAAAGTTTAACAATTTATGTGGAATGGTTTTGGTAAAGTAAAGCTAGAGCCTTATTAGAATTGAAAATAGCTACAGTTAGTGTACTGCCACCAAACAAGTAAAATCCCATACCATTGTTGTGTATCTCTGCTTGCTATTTTAAGTTGTCTTTAACTCATCCCAATGGCAATTCATTTTAGTCCTCATGAGTGGTAACACATTTGCAGTCATTGGAAATATCTATGGTGGTCTGTGTGTTTGTTTGCCTCCCTCATGCTATAAAAACCACTGAGGGTCCTGCACAGCTACACAGTAGGAATTATCATATTCTGATTCCATTTCATGTATTTACCCCCTTTATTATTTCACTTTCTTATTTTTTTTAATCCGCCGTAATAACACATTTCGAAAATAAACAATCCACTATCTATTAATGTTGAAAAGATACAGCTCTTTAAAGTTAGGATGGACAGACTGACATACGGATGGACAGCGTAGGTATGAGACGCTTTAAAATGATAACCTTTGTAAACCACATCACAAACAAACATCATTTCAATCCAAACAATCTACACTAATTAACTTTATGCACATTGATGCAACCAAGCACCATAAATTTGTTGAAAAAGCTATGGATGGTAATGACAACTGTACTATGTTTCCAGGATATACGAAGCTCCAGATGTGATGAACCTGGCTCAGTGGACGCTGCAGCATGAAATCCCTACCAAAGTGTCAATTAGCTGCCTCTCATGGAATCCCTCGCTCTCCAGGTAAAGCACTCAAATATATTGAAATATAACTATAGCGGGTGGTTGGAACTTGTGCAGGGTCCTTCCGGATCGCTACCACCATCTTATCCATTAACCTACCGCCTAACAGCAGTGTTCGCATTGTTGTGTTCCGGTTCGGGGATAAGACAGCCGGTGAAATGACTAGCATAGAGGCATTCCATCTTAGTCCTCAGGGTTGGCAACGCATTTGCAGTCTTAGGATTGCGTTGCAGTCTTGTGAATGCGAATGTCTATGGGTCACAGTTTCCACTTACCATCAGGTGGCCTGTGTGCTCGTTTGCCTTCTCTATTCTATAAAAAAAAAAGAAGATATTTCCTGTGAGGTTGCCGGGTTAGAATAGTGCCACTTCATGTCTTCCCGTGGATGTCGTAAGAGGCGACTAAGGGAATATAGGCTTGTAGTACTCTTAGGCGATGGGCTTGCAACCTGTCACCAATACGCTGGTAAACATCTTATCCTATTTGTGCAAAATGTGGTTACTGAATTATTAACAAGTTTTTAAGTTGTGGGATTAAATGCATGAAGGAATGTAAGTGTGATGTTGTTATGATGGAGCAAGCTAAAACATTTTTGAGCACTTACTCCTATACCGGGTGATTTCAAAATGGTAATACAAAATAAATGTTTATACACATTCCCCATAAACTAAACTGCTCTCCTCAGTCTTATGCTGCTAATAAAATTGAAATTTCGAGATTATTCCATTTTTTTCGCTTGATGCCGTCACATTACCACTATGTTTAAATTGCATCTTCGATTTTCTATGAAACGAGTGGCAAATATACTGTCAGTTACTATTAGCGAATGCAATTGTTTTACCGTTTATAACCAGTTTTAACCAGTTATTTTCATACAAAAACGTCTAATAATCGGTTAACTTGTATTTACATTTGCTAGTGCATGGGTGATAGCCAAAAGCCATTAAGAAGCTGGTAGTACTGTATTGATTATATTGTGACAGGTATGACAATTAGGTATTAAATGTAGGGTAACCACACAAGACTTTAATTATTACTTTTATTAAAAATGACTAATTTAGGGCCATATTAATAAAGACATCTTGGCTGATATACCCGTCAGAAGATACGTCAAACCATAGAACACTGTCATTTTTGACGCATCTCGAGACGAGCATTAGAGTTGAGATTAGTTTATTAATACGGCCCTTAAACAAATGATTTAATGTAATACACTAATTGAGCTACAACCAAGTGTTGTGTATTATCAATTTGAAGTCACCCTGTATATTTGATGGCTATTGGGGTTTGAAGTTTAAGTTAGTTTTAGTTTGGGACTCGGTAAATATGTGTTACATTAAATAAATAAATAAATATGTAAATATCAGGGGACAATCTCACACCAATTGACCTAGTCCCAAACTAAGCCCTAGGCTTGTACTATGGGTACTAGAAAACGATATAAATACTTATATAGAGAAATATATACTTCAATACATAGAAAACATCCATGACTCAGGAACAAATATTCGCGATCACCACACAAATATCTGGGATTCGAACCCAGGACCACTAGCTTCGTAGGCAGGGTCTGCTGTGGCCTAGTCCAGCGCGTCGTTAAACATTGTCCCTTGATAGTTTAAAAACAACTGTTGAATCTATTTATCACGTGTACAGAGTGAATCCGCCTATGATAGCAGTCGGCAGCGACGAGCCCAACACCGCGGCCGCCGCGCAGTCGCAAAACGACAAGGGAACCAACGCCAATGGAAAAGTCTTTATTTACGAGTAAGTACTGTTCGCGTTTAAAACCCTAGCATATTATAAAGGAGCGTCCCCACAGAGCATTCGCGTGAATATTCGATTAGAGCCGAGCATTACAATGCTTACACACGCGATTGCTCTCAGTGAGGACGCTCCTTAAACAGTAGTTAGTCTTCAAACAAGGGTATATCGCGCGGCTTGCATGTGTGCGTGCTTCGACCGTACGCGCCGCGAGCCACCACAAGCAAACTCAATAGAACGCAACAAGCCGGTTTAGTCAAGGCCGGGCCGGTTTGGTTGTGTGCATATTCAAATTCAAACTTTGTTATGCATCAACGTAATCCTAGCGCCCGAGCGGCAATAGGTAACAGAAACTCCTAAAGGGTCGAAAACTGACTACTTTTCTATTAATACTATGACCAATATTTTGCCTGATATTTGTGTCGTGAAATTCCATTTAATGATTAGCACCGAGCAAACGCCGAGCGTCCAGTGGCGCCCTCATTACTATTATTGTGTTTTCTAATTAACTAAAGAATTTCCTTAAAATTGGACAATGCGTTTTTGTAGCGCAAGTAAAAACAATTTATGGGATACGTAACAAACTTTAATAACAATTACCCTTTGAGTAAGGTTTGTTTCAATAGAACTTGCCAACAATGTAAACAAGCCTTGTATTCAAAATGTCTTTAATTTCCATTTTACATCATCAAATACTGCTAAATCCATGTGTTATTTAATCAATTCTTTCCACATCATTATCCTAAACCATTAAAAGAATAAAATAGTGCTAGAATATGGATAACTCATTGAATGTTTTGTTTACATTGTTGGCAAGTTCTATTGAAACCAACCTTAGTCAGCTTAACGTGAAATGGTGGCCACTTTTTTCCGTTAAGTTGATAACTCGAAGGTGAATTGTTATTAAACTATGTAATATACCCTGTAAGATTTGTTTTTATTTGTAGTACAAAAACACACCGTCCAATTTCAAGAAAATACTTTAATTTATTAGAAAACAAAAATAGCAATGAGGGCGCCACTGTACGTACATCCGGCGTACGCTCGGCGCAGTCCTAAATAAAGATCTGGAGGTTGGTAGGACCCATGCAGCTTTTTGCAGCCCTGGGAAATTATTCGCGTCCAAAAGCATATCGATGAGCAAAATGTTGATTGTTAATGAGTACTGTTATAGTGTATTTGGGTTAGTAGCATAGTATAAACAGGTCAGTACCTAGTTTATCTTCAGACAAAGGTACATCGCGCGGCTTGCATATGTGCGTGATGCGATCGAACGCGAGCCACCACAAGCAAACTTAGCAGGACAGACCGAGCCGGTCTAGTCGGGGCTGAAAATGTCACGTAAATATCATAGCGCCCAAGCGGTCATAGGTAACAAAAACTCCAGGAGATGACCTACTATTCTATTAACACTATGGCAGTTCCTTTGAGAGAACTACACTAAAAAAATCTTAGTCGTTGATGCGGAATAATAAATGTCAAATATCAATTAAATATCAGAGGACAATGTCACACCAATTGACCTAGTCCCAAACTAAGCTCAAGGCTTGTATTATATGCCACATAACGATATAAATACTAGACAACGATATAAATACTTTTATAGACAAATATATACTTAAATGACTAAAAACAACAATGACTCAGGAACAAATATTCGCGCTCATCACACTAATATCTGCCCTTACCGCAGGGTCACTACAAACTAGGCCAGGCGTCGTCAAACGTTCAATATAACGTTGCAACAGTTCAAAGGTACCTGTTTGGATTTACTTAAACGTTAATCTCTCTAGGTACAGCGAAGCGTCCCGGCGCTGGACTCGAACGGAGTGCCTCGCGTCCGTGCAGGAGCCTGTAAACGACATAGCCTTCGCTCCCAACCTGGGCCGGTCGTTCCACCTGCTCGCCGTCGCCACTAAAGATGTCAGGATCATCAAGATTGAGCCGTTTACGTAAGAGTCTGATACTATAATACTATAATAATAACTTGTAAAGCCCTTGTCCCACAGCCGAAAAACTGGGACCAGACGTTTAACTTTACATAAAAATGTGTCTTGGAAAAAAACTATAACATGAACATACAAACTTAGTTTTTCATCATGATTACAACATATTCAAAAATCGTGATAAATAAATAAGTGAGGTAAATTGACAAGGTGAACTAAAGAAAAAAAAATAACAAGTTGTACTAAAATAAATGGCCACAGGATAAAGCGAGATGCGAGTATTACAGAATAAATTATGGTTGAGAATCATTCGAAAATTTCAGAAAAGTGTTTTGGCTGATATGATGACGAACTATTTTATTTTCCTCTCGTTTTTTTTATCTTCAGAGACGCGTCAACGTCGTCAAACGGGACAGCCGTCCGTTTTAAGACGGAAGTGATGGCGGCGTTCGAGGAACACTACTCGTGCGTGTGGCGCGTCTCGTGGAACGTGACCGGCACGCTGCTGGCGTCCTCCGGCGACGACTGCAGCGTGCGCCTGTGGAAGAGTGAGTAGCGACACGTAGCGTGTGTGCCATGTGTGAGGAACACTATTCGTGCTTATGGCGCGTGTGCTACAAATTTTAAGCTTTTTGTAGGATGCTATGGAAAAAAAATGTAACCAAAACAGGAAATACTTTATACCTACTTAGTCCCAAACGATTTGAAATTTGAACACACTTTTTTTTTATTGGTATACAACTGGATGCTAGAACGGTACAATTTATGGTGGTGGTGGTTCAGAACGTGTGCGAGTCCGACTCGCACTTGCCCGGTTTCTTGTCGATTAACAGATTCCCTGTCCCATGATGCACATGTGCCTCATGACTGGTTTTATTGGTACGTCCATGAGGCACATGTGCCTCATGACTGATTTCTAGTTCTTGTGTGTACAAGACGCTTTTAAACGAGAACACACTGTGCTGTTTCTCGCCGGACAGTTTCTTCACACAATATTACTTTTATGTTGTCCGGCAGCATGAGCATGGTTTCACTGGTACGTCCATGAGGCACATGTGCCTCATGCCCAGTGATGTAAATTAATGCCCAATGCCCAGTGATATGCTTTGGGACTGTGAACCTGTTAAATGAACCCAGTAACTCGCCCCCCAGTGCAGTACCTGAGCCAGTGGAAGTGCGTGGCGGTGTTCAAGAGCGAGCCGCTGCCGGGCGACTCGCCGCCGCTGGCGCGCCCGCACACCACCTACATGCGCATGGCCGCCATGGCCAACCCCGGCCACATGCCCTACCACTGACGCGCGCAGCCCACCACCCACGCAGTAAGTAACCTTTTCATCACACTTGCTCGTAAATAGTGTCCGAACATGCTAGAAAAATCGACCGTAAATCCAAAATAATACCCGCGGGCCTTTTTTTTACCATTACGCTCTTAACGTGCGTAATAGCTTTTTTTTTAATATTAAACGTGGACTCAAACTATCACAATATGTCAGGACCCCAATTCTTGTGCCATTCGATATGAAGTTTCATTCGAGATGAAATGTCAGTTCCATACAATTTCCTAAAAATCTCGCATATAAACTATTAATCTCGACTGTCACTAGAATCGGACTCCGAACACGTTTGACATTATCTGTGGTAAGTCACAGACAATGATGTAGTCTACCGCTAATAAGTTAAAAATATGATCTTTAGTTTGATTTTATTTCATTTCCTCGCAATTGTGATGAAAAACATTGTATGTTACACGGGTGGTAAAGGAAATACAAAGCTCGAGTCATTAAAGCCCTCAGCCTTCGGCTTCGGGCTTTAAACAGACTCTCGTTTGTAATTCTTTCTTTACCACCCTTAATACACAATTTACTATTTCATGTCTCATACTCTGAAAGTAGGCCATTCTTTATCTTAGGCCCGTATTAATAAACTAATCTCAACTCTAATGCTCGTCTCGAGATGTGTCAAAAATGACAGTGTTCTATGGCTTGACGTTACTTTGACGTATACTTGGAAGAAAAGTTATTGCATCTTTAAATAAAGTACCAGGAGCGCAGCGGTAATTGGGAGGTGCGGAGCGCAACTTAGGGGCAGACTCGTGGTCACACCAGATTGTCACACCACTGCTATTCGCTTTGGTCGGAAATTCGACAGAAATCATTCTTATTCCGCAAGAGTAGGTAGGTTAGGTTCGTTAGGTATCTTTAGATGCCCGAAGGGCAAATCGCTCAGAAATAGCTCAGAAATCGCCTGAGGCAGGGCTCCGTCGAATAGTAGTGGTGTGACGACCTGGTGTGACCACGAGTCTGCACCCCGCAACTTAGATCGCAGGCGGTGCGGCGCACCGGCGGGCGGGCGCACACGACACAGCGCGGATGTCTCCCTCACGTCACAGTGTCACGTTTAGGGGTCCTTGCGCTCCCAGTAAGGTTTTCTATTTGACTTGAATAAAAAATAAGAGGCAAAGACTCGTGCAATAAATATAATTAAAATAATCCGACCGTTCAACTAAGCAAAACTAAGGGTCGTGGGGTTAAATAAATCCACACAGTTCCGGTTCCGTCCCTACGGATTAGGTACTCTCGCCTGGGGGAACGGGCCGTAGCTGGTGCTCGCGACTGTGGCCGACGGTATCCCTGCGGCGTCCCGAGTCCCGAAGATGTCGTAGTAGGATGTCGTGTCTTCGGGCGAAGGAATGTCGGTGAAGGCTGTGGCTGCGGTGGTGCTCCACCCAATTCAATAGCCCGAACTTTGGACCCTGGAACGCGCCGTCCAAAAAGTATTAGAAAAGGGTCCAGGTATGGTTTGTGAGCATCCAGCAAGCGGCGGAAGGAAAAGGAAGTGCCTAATGTAGCAGTGATGCCGTGGATGTTCACAATCAGAAGCGGAGATTACAATTTGTAAGGATGATGAAATTGCTTATAAAAAATACATTGTCACAAAATGAGGGTAGACTTAAATACCAATTAATGATCGTGCAAAATCAATAGTGAAATGAAAGGAAGCAGAAGCACTAAGCACAGTTAACCTGATGTCTACTCTAATTAATTACTACAATTCGAAAAGCGTTATTAAATGTATCACTTACCCAAATTGGGGTTCAACAGCACTCGCGATAAACATTTACCTATTTTAATAGGTATAGTGTAGTTACTGAGGAACGTTTAGTGACGATCACTATTTTAACTTCGGTTACGTATTTTAACAATTAGGTGTCTGTACACGTATCAGGGACCGAATAAATATCTAAAAGGTGACTATCTCTGTCTCTATCTATTCTTCGGGTCTGTGAGAAGGCGATGCGCAAAAATGCATTCCTTAACTAGATAAGAATAATCGACTTTTTAGCAGGAGCGCTAAAACTGCGCTCGCGTGAGCGCTAAGATGACGCCGATGAATTCATGTTACATTTTAACGTTTGTATGTGGTTTTAAGTTTGTAAATTTGTAAGTATTTGAAAATTCCATTAGTTTTAAGTATTGTATATATTTTGTTTTTACTCATAATTTTAATAATAATCTTATACATGTAACAATAACGTTACAACAGCGATACTTTCCTCATAATCAAAATGAAAAGTAGACTGTTTAACTCGGGTGAAACTATCAATTGCACCCTCGAACTATAGGCAGCCTAAATATCTCTGGCTGCAGTTGGTCACTTTCATCCCTTGGGTTATCTTTTCACCACACTTTGAAAAAACTTTAATACTTCTTTTCCAGCTCAAAAATAACTTCAGCCGAAGAGTATAATGCTTGTAGGAACGCTTCGCGCCTACAACGCACTCAAGATTGTAAAATAAAATATTGTCTAGCTGGAATTAAGACACCCGCACATCTAATTTAAACTTCAGTAATGGATACGACACATTACTACGCTCATCAGCCTTTTTTGCCCGTGGTCCTACTTGGCCACTGATTTCTATTTAAATACCAAATTAACAGGGTCGACGGAACTCCACTAGCGCGGAGCTTCTATTTCTGGGTGGTTTGGCCCTCCGGGCCTGCTGCAAAACTAACATAGCCTAAACCTACATCATATTTATGATAGTAATTTTGGTCAGTAGGACTACGCAGTCAGGCAAAGGGCTGCTCTGTCCCTTGCACTCTATAATACTGCGAGGTCTGCGAGGGACAGAGCATTCGACTCGCTAGCGAATACGTTAATTGTAACTCATGGTAAGGGTACTGAGACCTCCTCGAAAACCTCAGCCAGCAACGGTTTCTTTTTCCCGCACCAATAACCACTGTGGCTTAAGAGCTTCAACTCACGAACCAGATCAATAGTCGCTATTCGAATAAGTTATCGTTTATAAAAAAAATGTATTGTATAGGTAAGTCATTGAATAAATAAAATGAACTATTTCTTCTTCTATCTACATTTTATTCTGGACAAGCTAAGTCGCCCTCCAATGCGCTGTCAAACATGGTAAGTCACCGTACTGCTGAGATTTGACCTGTTGTCTACGTCTTACGCCCGGTTTTATAAAAGCCCGTTAGTAAATATGTCAGATCAAATTTTAGTAACTTCATACAAG
Source organism: Acleris laterana (assembly GCA_963966035.1). Taxonomy (NCBI): domain Eukaryota; kingdom Metazoa; phylum Arthropoda; class Insecta; order Lepidoptera; family Tortricidae; genus Acleris; species Acleris laterana. Next base: position 1,516,915 of record OZ014454.1, on the reverse strand, counting down.
TTTTAACATTCCTGACTGAAATTTGATCAACGGATCTTTATAAAACCCAACCTTAATAGCTCTTATTTACTTGCCAGTAATGTCGGACGAGTTAAAAACGATACCATAAGAGGTAAAAGGCGTTAATTTGTTAAAATCGACAGTTTTAACCTGGGATTTGTTGAGTATGAGAAAAAATATTTCTCTAAAATCACCAAGAACCTCATATTCTAGATACTATTAAAGTTTTCGATTTATCTATGTTTAACACGTTCACTGTCCCCATACAAAGCGATCTGACAATGTCACACGTCCAACTTGTGTATTTAGTATGGGGATGTGGCCCCATAGTGGAGGCACGGACTCCTGAAACAAAAGCTGGGGCACCCGGACAGGGAACGTGTTAAGGAATAAAGGTGCCGTAACACTAAGAGCAATAATAGTTTCTTATTTTCAAACTCTTGACAGAGGTTATGAGACAAGGATCGTATACAGATTTTGGTTAGTTTTTCCTGTGGACATACCCCTTTCGAGGCAGTGGTCCAACTGCTTTGTCCAACTGACCAATAATTTATTTTCGAATAAACAGGCTCGACGAAGCTCCGCTTCCGGAGCTCCTATTACAGAGTTTTGGCCCTACGGACCAGCTGGAGAACTAACAACCTAAACCTACCTCATATTTATGATCTCAGTCTCACAGAGCAGTTGGACCACTGAGTAACTGACATACCAATATCCGCCATAAACGGCGTCAGGGGGGGTTATTATGACATAGAAATGCAGTTCATTTTACGGCGAGCATAAAGGGCAGAGCTATAGTTATATAACTGTCCCTTTCTTGCCGCGTAAACTGAACTGCGTTGCTATGTCATAACTCCCCTGGTCTACTTTAGTCCTATTAGATAAAACCTATACCTTTGACTATTGACCACAGGAAAGACACCTTTTGTTTTTTAGAGTGTGACCCATAAGCCAGAACTACCGCCAACTCAAGATCTCGCTCGCAGTTAAGCCCGAATAAAATAATCATTTTTAGCAACATTTCACTCTATTTTTTGTCTAACTAAAATAATCACTAATAAATTACTACAAAACTTAAATATCAGTCCAAAAGATTCACAATCGTCCTGTACAATAGAGTAAACTTTTTTATTCGCTTAAAATTACATTTTTTAATGCCATTAAAGGAACAGTAACCCTTAATCAGGCACGGGGATCCCTCGCTGCGCGTGGCGGCCGCAGCAGGGTTGGTTTTGGTAGGATTTCTGTTTAAGGGTTAAGAGTACTCTGTAAACGTGTTCGGAGGGGGAGTGGAGGGTCACTTCATGGGGGCGGTGCGCCGGAACCGTTGCAGGTGGGGGGTCTCTTTCGCCCCCACCGTGCTGCGCTGGCTGCACCATCCTCCCACCTAGAAACATTTTTTTTATTACGACACGCTCAAGGGTAACGTCGACTGATGATTAAGGGGGGCTGGAAGAAGTACTCGTATAGAGGATGAGAGAGTATTAAATGTGAACAATGTCAAAACATAAAGGTTAATAATTTACGATTCCCCAGAGCCCTTGCCCTAGCACTAAAATTAAAAAAACTTTAGTCACATGAGTCACGAAAATTAACTATAGGTACTGTAAAGTAGACCCCGTTGTCTGGTGGTGGTGCAATTTGGTAACTGGACGTTTCAGTTTCAGTTTCTTTATTTGCAATAAATTGTATGTACAAAGATGGACGTTCTTAGGCATGGGTGAAATTGTTAATTTATGATATCGATATCTATACTCATACTTATTCTTTACAATTAGTTTTTATATACTATATTTATTCTATTGTTTATTTTGTGTTCCACATTGATTATTTTGTGTTATAAGATAAATGGTGGTAACTCAGACAAAACTTCGATCGCAAGTACTAACGTTGAACGTGAGGAATAAATCTCTTTAGTTTATTAAATTTTAGGTACCGCCAATTGGCGTATGAGGGTACTATATAAATGTGTGACACGTGTTATACTTACTGGCATCGCCCTTTCGCTCTTACAGTGACTGTTTGAAGAAGAATGTGGACTCACGATGTTACTGCAAAAGATAAAAAAATCATATGACTTCTAATGTGACATAAGCAGAGACCGGTATTTTCGGGTACTTTTCATTTCAACACAGAATACAACATTCAAAAGAACATTAAAAGTAGAGGTACACAACAGGCGGCTTTATCGTTAAACAGCGATCTCTTCCAAATGACCTTTTGGCAACTAAAAATTTAAAATCGACAATATGCAATTAAATATAAAAGTTACTTTTATTTTATCTCACATTAAATCAATTTCCAAATACAGGCTTTTCAATTTCATGTTCAAAACACTTGATAATGCTAACGTTTTTTTAGTTTAAATAAATAGAATGCCCTCTATTTTTGCATATTGTCTAAGAATCTATTTACAAGTACAGTATATCTATATGTACATTGAATGTCGATAAATGCGACGTCACTACGACATACCAAAAGTACCACGGAAACTCTGGACGAAAGCACCGAACACAAACATCACTACATAGTATAAAACAAAGTCGCTTCCCGCTGTCTGTCCCTATGTATGCTTAGATCTTTAAAACTACGCAACGGATTTTGACGTGGTTTTTTTAATAGATAGTGATTTAAGAGGAAGGTTTTTATGTATAATAAATTCTGCTTTAAGTACAGGTGTTACAGAAAACTAACATAAACCGAAGCGAAGCGAGGGCCGGTCGCTAGCGGGAAATAAAATAAAAAATCGCACCCTAAAGACGCGCGTTTAATCGTTGTAGCGTTGCTCTGCAGCAGAATTCGCGCTGGCGGCGTCGCTATAACCCCACTGGCTCGCCAACTGAAAACATTGAAAATAACTTTAATAATTTAACCCTTATGATGTTCTCTTAAGCCAGGGTTTCTTAGTGGGATCCACGGACCCCTTAGCAGTCTACACGTGTATCAGGGGTCCGCAGTACCTCAATTAACCCTCAACATATTTATTAGGATATTGTGCTCTGAAATATTCTTTGACAGTGGTCCACGTTTTATTTTTTAATCCTGGATTAGGTCCGTAAAACTCAAATATTTTACAAGACCAACTTCAGTCTATATCCACCCTATATCACTTTGTTTTAACTATATTGTTAACGTTATGGTTGTTCTTATGAACTTGACAATAAAGACGGCCGTATCGTGTAAAAGCCATGGTTTCGGAACTGAGATCTAACTAGTCTCTCTCTCAAAGGCCATGGTTTCGGAACTGAGATCTAACTAGTCTCTCTCTCAAAGTTTTCTTAATAAGATCAATGTTCAAAAACTTCTATTCAATGGAAGATATAGGAGCTAGAAGAGTCAGTCTTCTATTTCACTTCCTGGTATTTAGCAATTGTTGTTACATCTTCTGATGATAAGAATGACAACTATGTATTAGTATTATAGTTCAGGAAATATGAATTGGCCGTCTGTAATCTTCACTAAGATCTTTTCGTTACGAGGGCAGTTTTACGATTAACTTTTGTTTGATATAAACAAAAGGCAATCGTAGAACTGCCCTCGTTCTTCAAACAGCACAGTGAGTTGAAGAGTTAAGGGTAAGGTTAAGGTTAAGTTCGGTAAATAACGCAGATAAAAAGGGGTGCGCCAAAGGTCATATAAAATTGCAAATTAGATTATTGGAACTCCGAAAATGTATCTCATATAATTTTACAACCTAATGATCACTCTTCATACTCTTCATAATTTTTTTGAATACTAACGATCGGAACTTATAATCATCTGAACTTATACCGTCAATATTCATGGAACCGTACCCTTTTCAGAATTTCTTAAATATCTTACGTGTATTATCTACACGTAAGATATTTGCTACATAATTAGGTTAGGTTAGATTAGATTAAAAAAATCTAAAAAAAGTATTTTTTTTTGAAAAAATGTGTTATGAGTTGCGATGATTATGACTTATGAAAAGTATGAGCAAAATTTTTCGGAGTAATGATGAGTATAGTCACAAATCGGTATTAGAATAAAAAATCGAAAGACCAATTTTATATGAGCCAATATGGACCCGATAAAAAGATAGCAATAGATAACAGACGGCCAAATCATATTTCCTGAACTATACCTCGGTAGCCCATCGCCACCTCGCCTGTAGAACTCGAACCGTTTCGGATCCGTGAATTTATTCGGACAGCTATTCAGTCGCAGGGGCCGCTCCTCTTCCAAGCTCACTTTCTTCACGCACTGCGACCGGCCGATCTTGCTCCGGTTCTTCCGCGGGTCGTTGAGGTCCGTGTTGGAATGCTCGTCGATGCTCGGCAGCCGCGGGTCCAGTCCGCAGTCCCCGTTGTCGTAAACCTTGAACATAGGCTTCTTGACCCCATACAGACTGGACACCGGGCGGTTCATAGCCGTAAAAAACGGATTCAACTGACTCCTTATCTTGTTCAAATCGGGCTTCAGCTCGGGCTTCACGAATAACTTCGGCGGTTCCTTTAGCTGGGATGACGCGGTGACCGTCGGTTTCGGTGGCGGGTTTAACGCTAGACTCTGGTTCCTGTGTGAGATAGGTTTCGTCGGAGGCGCTTCTAGTATTTTTGGTGGGGGTGGTTTCTTTGGGACTACGGCTCCGCTTGGTTTAGGTGGAGCAATGCTTAGAGGTGGGGTGGGCGCTTTGCTGCTAGACGGTGCTAGTTCTGGTCTTTCTAGTTCGAATTGGCCTTTGTATTCTGGTGGGCTGGAGGGGCGCGGTTCCTGGAGGGTGGAGGACCAGAGCAGGTCGATGGCGTTGAGGCACTGGAGCTGCTGCAGGTGGGTCTTGATGTTGTAGATGCCGGCGATGGCGCCGAACGGCTCCGCCTTCACCTGCGCCACCACGTCTATGATGGTCTGGCCGCACAGCTCTGATATTTGCTTAAACATCTAAAACATAAGATATAGGTTATTTATGAGACTAGCAGTGTTACCCTAATATTCTTTAAGACTGCGCCGAGCGTAAGCGAGATGTACAGTGGCGCCCTCATTACTATTATTGTTTTCTAATAAACTAAAGTATTTTCTTGAAATTGGTTGGTATGTTTTTGTACTAAAAATGAAAACACAACTTATAGGGTATATCACATAGTTTATTAAAAATTCACCTTCGAGTTATCAGCTTAACGGAAAAAAAGTGGCCACCTTTTCCCGTTAAGCTGACTACTCAAAGGGTAATTGTTATTAAAGTTTGTTACGTATCCCATAAATTGTGTTTATACTTGCGCTACAAACACATTTTGTTTGGTTCCAAGGAAATTCTTTAGTTAATTAGAAAACACAATAATAGTAATGAGGGCGCCACTGGACGCTCGGCTTTTGCTCGGCGCAGTCTTAAGAATTGAGTGGGTCATGTTACATCTCTGCTGGCGCGCGGCTCGATGACACCGAGCGGGTGCGCCTTCATGCGCATGCCGGGCCGCTTGACCCAGCGGTGGCGCGCGGCCTCCTCGATCTTCATGCGCACCGCCACGTTGGGCTCCAGCAACTGCTGGATGAACGTCCGGCAGTCTGCGAGGACAAACTATTGTACAGTCTGTGACCAGTTAGGGTGATGAAACCAGTATTTAACAAGGGCCGATGACACTTGATTCTTATGTTACAGAAGATAATGGTTATTCATTTATTTTGAGACAATTAAGACTACGCCGAGCGTACGCCGGATGTACAGTGGCGCCCTCATTACTTTTATTGTGTTTTCTAATAAATTAAAGTATTTTCTTGAAATTGGACGGTAAGTTTTTGTACTACAAACAAAAACACATCTTATAGGGTATATCACATAGTTTAATAACAATTCGCCTTCGAGTTATCAACTTAACGGAAAAAAGTGGCCGCCTTTTCCCGTTAAGCTGCCTACTCCAAGGGTAATTGTTATTAAAGTTTGTTACGTATTCCATAAATTGTGTTTTTACTTGCACTACAAAAAGCTATCGTCTGATTGTAAGGAAATTCTTTAGTTAATTAGAAAACATAATAATAGTTGTGAGGGCGCTACTGGACGCTCGGCGTTTGCTCGTCGCAGTCTTAATTTCTAACCTTATACAATACATACTTATACTATATACTTAACATTATTAGTGCCTTCAGCTTTAAAGTGTCCAACTTTGGTGCCGTCATTCTAGGTGCTTCGGGGTTATACTTCTCTCTCAGTCGCTCTTAATAAGAGCGAATGAGAGCGAGTGAGAGACAAGTACAAACTAGAAGTACCTTCTAAGAGCTATTGCAATGTGTGGAGAAATTCGTTGAAATTACTAGTAGGGAGGCGTTCCATCGTAGTCTTCAGGGTGGGTAACGCATTCGCGGTCTTAGGATATTTTTTTATTTTTTTATTTATTTGCACAATTATTTTGCTAAGTTACGTGTAAACCGTATTGGTTTAATTAAAAATCTAGTTAGTTAAATTATGTTTACTATTTGGTACTTAAACATGTTATTCTTTCTTTTACAGGTAACAACATAACTCGAACATGTCACGCGATAAGCACATCAGTGAGGAGCGAGGGTGTGACAGATATACAAATAGTACTTTTAATACTCTGGTTGTACTGTACAGGGTCTCTCTTTTAACCCTTAACCAGGCTGACAGATCACACGTTACAGTAGAGTTTCAGCCTTAGGTAATAAAATAAGTAATGATCGGCGACTGGTAGCAATTTTTCAACGATGGAGTATTTAAGACTGCGCCGAGCGTACACCGGATGTACAGTGGCGCCCTCATTACTATTATTGGGTTTTCTAATTAACTAAAGAATTTCCTTGGAACCAAACAAAATGTGTTTGTAGCGCAAGTATAAACACAATTTATGGGATACGTAACAAACTTTAATAACAATTACCCTTTGAGTAGTCAGCTTAACGGGAAAAGGTGGCCACTTTTTTTCGTTAAGTTAATAACTCGAAGGTGAATTGTTATTAAACTATATGATATACCCTATAAGTTGTGTTTAGGTATACTTGCGCTACAAACACATTTTGTTTGGTTCCAAGGAAATTCTTTAGTTAATTAGAAAACACAATAATAGTAATGAGGGCGCCACTGGACCCTCGACGTTTGCTCGGTGCAGTCTTAAACTTCGTGTACAATTTACGTTTAAAAAAATGAATGCAGTTTTATTATTGAGGTTTTAACATATCTTATTATTATCAATGTTAAAAGGAATCGATTGACAATATCGAACAGGAAATGAGTTTTTAACAATATAATTATGGTTTTATTTTTAACAACACAGACTTATCCATATTAGTTATTACGTTTGTCAAAGTGACAAAATGCTACCGGTCACCGATCATTAGTACTAACATACAAGGTACTATTGAGTATATTATTTTATGTGTGAAACATGGATCCCTTAGCCTGGTTAAGGGTTAAATTAGAATTGAGTTCAAAATGACGGAACTCGCACAATCATATGTGGAATTTAATTATTTTGCTCCATTCATAGAAGCCCGTATGTTACGAGTGTTACGACTGACATCGTCGGTTAACTGTTTTAATGGAATTGTATATTTGTTATTTGCTTTAAGAGGTTTGTGAAACGTCTAAATCGCGTAGTTGGGGAGTTTAAAAAAAATAGCACACCCTTTCCGTTTTTTTATTTGAGACCTTGTTTTTGATAATATTAACAGCATATTAAAAAATCGTAAATATTTTACTAGGGTTAAGAGGAGAGCAAAGTTATCGCATTTTGAATAGAAATTTTCAGCCTCAGAATCTTAAATTATACAATGTTTGCGTGTTCATTCGATTTCATAAATATGTCTAGGCACCTACACTTTAGTACCTTGTCACTTTAATCGCTGTGACAATTCATGTATGGCATTTTAAACATGACATAAAAAAGACAAGGTACTTACTAAATTGTACACATATTTATGAACGCGACTGTACAATATTTTGAAGGTTTGTATGACAGTTAGTTAAATGGTTTAATTGCTGTGAAAATGCTGAACTCGTTTTAATGCTTAAGCGGACTACTCACTGTTTTTTTTGGCATGAAAAATACCTTTTACGAATCTGGCCTCATGAAACATGGCTCTCATGGCTGACTTTGAAACCTGCCACGGATGGGGTTAGTTGGGATCAACCTTTAAGATATTTTTGCAGGCGACTACTATTCGACCTCTAAGGGGTTAAAATAGGGGGGAGTAGCGGGAAATTCTACGCGTACGGAGTCGAGGGCGTCCCTCTATTATATAAAGCGAGCCACATACTATGAAGATACAATATATCACGAGGTTAAACCCATAAGGCGTGCGTAACGTGCGCCGCTATGGAATGCTGACTTAAAGCTATATTAGGAACAATTTGCCATTGGATAAAATTCTTGTAAAAATCAACACTAGGAAATATGTCGAAAATGAAAAAAAAATATGCTGAATCCAACAATAGTTACAAGCCTATTTTTATAATAAATAAGTGCCACTGTTGAATTAATTTTACATCTATTATTAAATCTGTAAGATTAATAAATTTGTACAAAACATTCGTTGTTTTTCTGCCTTGTATCCGACTGTCCCCTTGGTTTGATGTAATGTTTTTTTTTTATAATCGTGTGAGATTTTAATATTGTGGTCATCAATTCATCTCTGCCTACGCTATGAATGCCTGGTATCACTAACGTTTATATATTTGATGACAGTGATCGGCGATCGGAAGCATTTTATGTCACTTTGACGTCCTACGTCATGAATAGTAATGACTAATATGGATAAGTCGGTGTTGTTCAAAATAAAACCACACTTTCTTAAAAAGTAACTGAATTTAATTTGTTATAGTAAATAATCATAATTTTTTCCATGTTTAATATTGTCAATTGTCAATCGATTCCTTTTAACATTGAGGATCCATTTATATAAAGAGAACGACCGTTCGACATCAAACAGATGTGAGTGGTGCATAGTCGTAAACTGATATTTCGTTGTTATCATTATCACTCAAGTTTCTAACAAATTCGTAATCAGGGTTTAAAATAAAATAAAAAAACATAAATTTTTAGTAGGTAATTTGCTTTTACAAGAAATTAAATAAGTAGTCATGTCCATGTAATAATTTCGTCAACAATTTGACATAAAATGCTTCCGATCGCCGATCACTGTTGATGACGCTTATGCATTAGGCATACATTTTACTAGGAAATACAAATGCGGTTTTAACCGATTATAACCGGTTATTTTCATACAAAAACGTCGAATAACCGGTTAAATTGTATTCCCTAAATTCTACGCAGTTCGTTGGCTAGCACGGATCCGTGTCTAAGCAAGAAAGGTTGAGAAAAAAAAAAGTGAGTGATACTTACCGCCGCTGACGCACGCGAGCGCGGCGCGCTGTTTCCTCGCGAACCCGCGCGAGATGGCGGCGCGCAGCTGCGGCCGCGACCGGCCCTCGCCACCATCCGCTCCCGTGAACGGCAGCCCGCCGGTCACCATGCCGTAAACTATCACGCCTCTGCAATAACATATAACTTGTATACCTAGGTGAAAATATTCTGGGCAATTCCATGGCAGAGAGTAACGCAAGCTACCAATTTCTAACATTCTGCTTGTTTTTTTAGTTATATTTAAAAATAGAAGGATTCATTTATCTCAATGTACGTGTTTAAATTTATATTAAGAGCATTAAAAGTTTCAAAAAACACTCGTTGAAAATGGTAACCTTCGTTACATTATCGTGGAATTACCTACCCTTCTGTCAAAAAATATCATTATTTGGTCAAGCTTTTGTTGCCAACTGTTTTTTTTTTGCACTGTCATCTCGTCAAGACGGTTCTAACCGGCGCTAACACGCCGGGTTTATCATGTCATCATGTGTAATTTAGGAGTTCCTTTTGTTCCAGCTTGATGGTGCTTGCTATATTATTGTATTGCCATCAGAACTAAAGCTTCATTTTAGCTTCATCGGATACCGGGAAGTGGGTGGGTGGGGTATTTGCAAGATTTGACCCCTACATAAATACATACACTCTCATGACACAGGTATTTGTTAATACTTAAAAGGAGACCTCAACCTTGTCTGTAGCTATGTAAGAAATAAATATAATAAACATTTTATCATTTTTTTTTATCATACATTGCTGCAGTTAAATTAAAGCTTGTAAAAACGACAACTGCCGATAGCTACTAGGAAGATGCACTACGCTAACTAGCGTGATACGAAAAGTCACGTGATCTACCAGTGACACGCTTGGTTACAAAACGAAACGAAAAGAAATGCTAGCTAGCGTAATGCATCTGGGCAAGAGCCTCTGGTGGTACTATAGCTTTAGATTGATACGGTGTGGGTGGTGCTGGCTGAGTACTGACATGCTCCAGAGGTCCACCTCGGGCCCGTAGCGGCGGCCGTCCACGAACAGCTCGGGCGCCGCGTACTCCAGTGAGCCGCAGGGCGTGCGCAACGCCCCGCCGGAGCTCCACACGTTCGACAAGCCGAAATCTAACGACAATAGTACATTACTACAGAGGCCGGAAAGTAGGGGGTTGCCGGCCGACTGATATAGACGGCCGAGCGAAGCGAGGCCGGATAGTCACGAGGCTGGCAACACCTTTTCACGGCGAGGTACGTATAGTGCTTTTCTCAAACATATGCAATGAAATAAAAAAAGACATCACTCAAAAAAGTAAATTGATAAATGTCCACCCTAGGGAAGAAAAGTAATTGGGTGTTAAAATAAAGTACCAGGAGCGCAGCGGTAATTAGGAGGTATATCAGGCATAGCGCAACTTAGATCTCAGGCGGTGCGGGCAGCCGGCGGGCGGGCGGCGGGCGCACACGACACAGCGCGGATGTCTCCCAAACGTTTATGCACTCCTAGTTTTTGACGTTATAACATTTTCTCAAAAAATTTAAAAATATAATTTAGATATTCAGCCTGTTCATAAAACCAGATGTCATGGCCATATTAAAATTAAAAAAAAAATTACTTCCCGGCCTAGGCCTTCAATTTTGTATGAAATTCCTTTACAGTTCTCTAGAGTTGTTCCGTCGGGAACGTGGCACTTTGAAGCCTAAAATAACTAACATAACGCCGACATTACATAGCATTATCAGCATTGTGAACGGTTCACGATTCTCCTCAATCCTCAATCCTCAATTCTTCACAGTGAGCCGACGCTATCGTCCAGCTATCAAAAAATTTCGATGCAAATTTAGCTCCGGGCGATAACGTTTCTCACCCCTAAATCAAGGCCGATATCCACGATTTTTGAATACGTTTTAATTATGAAAAACTAGGTTTGTATGTTTATGTTACGTACGGTTACGGAAAACGTACGGACCTAGTTTTTCATAACTCATAATATCTTTAAGATGATTATTGCATAACTCACTAGCGACCCACCCTCGCTTCGCTTCGGTTTATGTGAGTTTCCTGTAACACCCGTACATAAAACAGAATTTATTATACATAAAAACCTTCCTCTTGATTCACTGTTAAAAATCTGTTGCATGGTTTTAAACATCTAAGCATACATAGGGACAGACAGAGGGAAGCGACTTTGTTTTATACTTTGTAGTGATATATCTTAGAAATATATTCAAAAATCGCAAAAATCGGGCTAGGTTTAAGGAGAGAGACGTTATCACATATTTTGTGGAATGGCCCCAGAAGCCTGAATGTACTTACCAACTATCTTGATGAACTGCTTTGTACTGTCTAGCATGATGTTCTCCATTTTCAAGTCGCTGTAAATAGAAAAAAAAGAGATTTATTAGGTTGTCTATATGCCATATGCTTAGACGAGAAGCAATTTCTAGTTTACAAAAGAATTACGAGAGTCAGCTGAACAAGATAAAGAAAGCTCGTGAGGTTTCAAAAGCCAGTTTAATGCAGCCAAAAAGCTGGAAATTAATAAGGGCCTTAATAACTTTATAGGTATATGAACGATGTGCACATAGTTGTAAGCGTGCAAGTGCCTTACACCAGTTGACGGTCGTATTCATCCTATTATTGGTAGCTTTAATTTCAGGAGTCAAATTCCAGGAGCACTAGGAGTTGGTTTTAGAAGAGAAGGCCATTCATCAGCTCGACCTTGTTGACAAAGCTATTCTATCTAGACACCAGGGGGGTTATTATGACATAACTATGCAGTTCTGTTTACGCTGAGAGAAGAGGACAGAGCTATACAATTTCTATAGCTCTGTCCTTTTCTCTCAGCGTAAATTGAACTGCATAGCTACGTCATAATAACCCCCCAGGACTAAATACATTTTTCGCTGGCACGTTCCTAACATCTGCAATTTCTCCCTGCTCAGCAGTCTAGATAATTATGACTCTTTTCTGTCCTTGAGTCCCCACACCAGCAGCGAACTTGTGCCCGGCTTCTTCCATTTACTCGTCCACGCCACCTGGATGAAAAAAAAACAAAACGACACCCGCGGTAAAATCAATAAAAGGTCGCAAACGCGAATATAATTTGACACACGAGGCTCTTTTAGCGTCGTATTAATATACTGATCTTGAACGTCTTAAATGACAGTGTTCTGTGACGTGAAGCGACCTCGCGACCTAGACCTTTTTGCATCAACTCACCGGTGCACCACGCCCCTCGTGTGCATATGTCTCACGGCCGACACCAGCTGCGCGGCCAGGCCCCGGGCGCGGGACTCGGGCAGGCCCCGCGCCGGCCCCCGTGCGGCGAGCACGTGGGCACACAAGTCCCCGCCTCCAGCTGCCTCCATCACTACGTAGAGACGAGGCCCGTGCTGAAACAGGTTTTTATGAGACTTGACAACTGCGGGACGTGGTACAAGTCTCGTCTGCTGGCGACCTCCGTCACCACAAAGAGACCGAGACGATGACAGGTGACAGGTGAGATTTCGGTGTGCATGGCGCAACTTATATGAAACCCAGTTATGCAGCGTGTTGACCTTGCAATGTATACCGAATTATCACTTGTCACATGTCGTTGTCAAGATGGTGAAATAAGGCGCTGACCTATACTATATCTAGTGACAGTCGCGAGTCCGATAACTGCGGGTGTTGGTGCAAATCTCCTTTATCGGTGGCCTCTATAATAAGATGAGATGCTGATGATGATGATGAAGATATGAGAATGCTATAATAAGATGAAGTGATTGACGTTACATGAAGTACTGCGCGAATCTCCCGAGATGTGAACCGTTATACCGCAAGGCAGTAGGACTAGTGGTAGAAAAACTGGGAAATATGCTGCTCTTGAGCATTTCTCTTCTAAACGCTTTATACAGAACGATCTCTTACTTAAAAAAAATACAAGTGCGTTTGCATACTTAGGTAGGTAGCCGATACGTGGCCCCTAGGCAGTTGCCCACACTGCCTTATGGATAATCCTGCCCTGTGTGTATGACCCGTTTCCCAAGTATGGGAGACAGGGACCTACCATCATGGTCTCGTAAAGAGCTGCAATGCAGGGATGCCGCAGCTTGGCCATGACTCTGGGCTCGCGGTGCAGGTTGCGTCGCGCGTACTCCTCCTTGATGCAAGTCAGGTCGATAATCTTGATCGCCACCTGATCAAGACATTTTCTAAATCTGTTATAATGCTGGTCAGTCCCGGACTCGTGGTCCCACTGCTATTCGACGACGGTATTCCTCGCGGTAGGCCTCTTATTTAAAGGAACCTAACGAACCTACCGTTCATAATTTTGCAGGCTTTTGGACTCGTGGTGATAAAAGCGAAAAGCAGTGGGACAAAAAGCAATGGAACCATGAAGCCTAATTTGGCAAATCTACAGAGTATAATAGCGCCCTACGTCATTAGTGTAGTAGTTTCTTGTACGTAAAAAAGTTTTGGATTGAGCTCGCAGCTGAGATTTTCCTGTTGCCTTATAAAATGGTTTTTAATAAGGCATCTTAAAATATCTACCGGTGGAATCACTATCATAAAGGCATTCCATCTTAGTCCTCAGGGTTGGCAACGCATTTGCAGTCCCAGAGTTGTAGTTTTGATCTCGAAAATGTCTGAATATGGGTTTCAGATCCCATTCCCCACCAGGTGGCCTACGTGCTCGCTTTTCTTCTCCTGGCAGCGGCCATTTGGCAAGAAAACTGGTGTTTTGCGAATCTGGTATTCTGAGAATCTGGTGTTTTGCAAATCTGGTATTCTGAGAATCTGGTGTTTTGCGAATCTGGTATTCTGAGAATCTGGTATCCAGCGAACAAAGGTCCAAGCCACGCTGCAATATTCCAGCTTACTTCGAAGCAGTAAAAGAGCGTTATCAGTAGGGTTAGGATTTTTGGTGGCATATCATGGTTCTGGAATCCATGGAGTCGCTATTTCCTTATTATTATTATAACTTTGATTTTGGCCTTCTGTATTGTCATATTTAAAAAAAAACTAATAACATATTTGGTTCGCTTCGTTCGTTTGTAACGCTTTCACAGCGGAGATACGAGTATCCTCATAACCAAAATTCAATTCAATTAACAAATGAATGAAAGAATGAAATTAAATGAAATTTGGAAATATTGTTATGACAATATACTGAAGGTCAAAATCAAGGTGGTATGTTTATAATAATTAGGAAATAGCGACTCCATAGATTCTATAACCACGGTATACGACCAAAAGTTCTAACCGTAGTTATCAGAGTAGAGCCCCTTCGTATCGAAACGTCCCAAAAGCAAATAGTCCTATTAGCATAATGACCTAAAAGCAAATTGTCCCATTAGCAAATTGACCCGAAAGCAGAACGTCCCTTTCGCAAAACAACCTAAAAGCAAGTCGTCCTATTATCAGGTTGCCCTTTTAGCAAAACGTCCCGAAAGCGAAACGCCATGAAATCAGAATGACCTAAACGCAAAATGTCCTATAAGCAGAACGTCCCATGGTGTAGAGACAAGAAAAAAAACGTCAGGTCCGAATCGACGCTTTCTTCTTTTACTTGGTTCCAGTTCCAGGTTTCATTAATGTGTTGTGAAATTGGTGAAGAAATGTAATGACATTTGAAAAAAAATATAATAGGGAGATGCAAAAACTAAGAATTGGTGAAATTTCATCTTACGAGTTCTTGATAACACATTATTAAAATAATTTTATCTGACGGTTATTAAAATGACATGCTTATAAAATGACTAGCAGACCCGTGACCACTTCGTTGGTTTGCTATCTTACGCGGTTTAGATTTTTCATACAAAAGGATTTTCCCGCTAATTCCCGTTACCGTGGGAATTTCGGGAATTCCTTTCTTAGTGCACCTCTACGGTACCTAAGCTACGTGCCATCCAAATTTCAAGTGCCTACGTTTAGCCGTTTAGGCTGTGCGTTGATATGTCAGTCAGTCAGTCAGTTTCTCCTTTTATATATTTAGATATGAAAGAAGTGCTTTTTTTTTGTGGTGTTAAGTAATAAGTTAGGAAGAGCTAGTTGATTGAACACATTGTTACTTTATTTTGCTTCAACTGAATTAAAATAATATTTTTTAAACGGGCCCCTGGCCGTTTTTTTTCTTGTCTCTACACCATGGGACGTTCTGCTTATAGGACATTTTGCTTTTAGGTCATTCTGATTTCATGGCGTTTCGCTTTCGGGACGTTTTGCTAAAAGGGCAACCTGATAATAGGACGACTTGCTTTTAGGTTGTTTTGCGAAAGGGACGTTCTGCTTTCGGGTCAATTTGCTAATGGGACAATTTGCTTTTAGGTCATTATGCTAATAGGACTATTTGCTTTTGGGACGTTTCGATACGAAGGGAGTAGAGCATTCCTTGAATTCCTTACCACAACGCAAACAAACCACAAGGATTTGAAGAACCTGCGTCGCTATTGCCTAACACACTTGCAATCTCAATTGGCTTCAAAGCGGAACAATTGTTTTCATTTTGTATGCAGATAAGCCTTCGATTTTCAAAATGAAAACAATTGCCATTGCGAGTGCGTTAAGCAATAGCCCTCTGGTCAATATGGCTCACAAAACGAAGTTTACCGTCCATTGCAGAATCACAAAGTCATTAATTTCATTGATTTCTTGCAAAACTTTTTGTCATGTGTGTTGTATTTACACTTTATTGGCTTGGGTTTGCGACTAAACTTTATATGGTAACACTTTAAGGGATTGAGAAGCATATTATGTTTTTTGCACCAATCAACCTGTGATTATCCACATTCGCAAGACTATCAATGATCCGAGTTAATTTTAAATCATCAGCAATATAGACATAGACATAGACAGCAGATAAAGACGCTTTGAATATCTGAACGATAAAGAAATATTGAAAAACAACGGCCCCAATTAAGAGCCCCGAGTCATACTTATACAGGGTGTTTGGCAGTCGGGTGTAGGTGTTTTAAGGGATGATAGTAAGGGTCATTCTGAACATTTTTGACCACATTTACTATTATGCTAAGTTTCACGGTTTCCGAGATATTGATCATTTTAATAGGTCTTTTTGTAATTTTTCCTTATGTCCGTGATACGGAAAACCCCCTAATTCAAGTATTAATTAAAAAAAAAAACAGTGTTTTCTTGCATGACTTGAATCACTATGAAATAAGGAAGTTTTAAAGCTACATGCCATTTTTTTTCCTTATAACCTTTTGAGTAACCTCACAAAATTGGTTTTTCCATACTTGGTGAAAAACAAACGCGGGGTTCTCTTAGTATGGAGAAAGTAACCCTTGCGCGTTTACTCAAATAGTTGTAAAGAAAAAAAAATGGCATGTAGCTTTAAAACTTCCTTATTTCATAGTGATTCAAGTCATGCAAGAAAACACTGTTTTTTTTTTTAAATTAATACTTGAATTAACCTTTTCCACGCCATTGACGGATATATCCGCACCACTGGTTCAACGCCAACGACGGAAGTATCCGTCATGGTTGACAGCGCAAAATAGACTGGAGTGTCAATGAGGTAAGGTTGATGTTAGCTCTGGTGTTTAGCTGTCATTGGCGTGTGAGTTTAGACTTTATATCTGACATAGCGTCGAAAAGGTTAAGGGGTTTTTCGTATCACGGACATAAGGAAAAATGACAAAAAATCCTATTAAAATGATCAATATCTCGGAAACCGTGAAACTTTGCATAATAGTAAATGTGGTCAAAAATGTTCAGAATGACCCTTACTATCATCCCTTAAAACCCCTACACCCGACTGCCAAACACCCTGTATAATAATATATCGATAGAATACAAAAACACAAAAAACAAAAGAAGATTAAAAGCAGGGGTAACCAACAGGCAGTCGTTCTCTTTCAGGTTACTATTGCGTAGCTGAAATTAAATGGAAAAGTTATTTGGAAAACAATATATTTCATAATTAATCAGTTTCCAAATACGGCTAAAACAACTAAGCGACTGCTGCTTTCCCAATTCCATGTTCAATCCTTTGTGTTCGTGGTAACCTGTGTTTCTTAAGCTCTTTATAAAAAAGTAATCATATTTTTTTGTAAAGTTGCTAACAGTGTATTTTGAACTTAAATACCGACATGTAGCTACATTGAGAGTCGACAAGTGATGTCACTATGACAGCTCCAAAATACCACGAAAATTCCCGTCTCTACGAATCAGTCAGGAACCATTGAGAAAATAATACAGAACCTATCAGTTCTGGCACCAGTGTCGAAAAATTAAATTGTTATCATTATTCGCTTACACACACTAAGTAAGAGCAAGAGGCAAAAAGACATGGTCTTATCACTCGTGCCTGCACTTATGTTATGTATAATTTGTTCACTGAACAGCTTCTTGAGTACGAAATAGAACACAAAACAATAATTACGTACGCGTTTTCAACTATTAATACTGTTCACAACGCAGAAACATACATCCCAATCGCTGATTGGCTACTATCTTGGCATGCTGCTCTGTGATTGGTCGCATAAGTCGCGTGTGAACTCACCTTCTTTCCTATAATCCTGTGGGTAGCCTCCTCGACCCGGGCGAAGTGCCCCTTTCCGAGAACCTTGCCGGTCATCAGATAGTTACCCACACTGTACACTTGCGTTTTACTTCTTGCCATATTGGGTTTCATGTTTTTTAGTTATTCCTCACTCACTGATTTCGATTCATAATTAATTATTTATTAAATAACAACTAACGAAGCAAATAACACGTTTTTTTACACGATATTTGTGAAAAATCCTTTGTAAACGTCATAATAATGTTCCTGTATTTGGGTCTTTTGTTTGGTCTTTGAATTTAGAACGCGATCGGTGTCAAGCCGTTTGACATTTTGAACGAACTATTTTTAACGTTCAATCGCCAGTTTAAAATTATACCAACGTTTTTCAGGGTTCCGTAAGCCAACTGCGCTGGGAGTGATCGATTTATATTATCATTAGCACGGAACAGAATCATATCGTAAATGAATTTTAATACAATAATTATATTTTTCCCTAAGCCTACTAGTTTTGACAAAAACCATAATAAAACTCGAAGGATGCATGCATCGTAGGTATCAGAGTGAAATAAAAATCCAAGCTCCTTTAATAGGTATAATTAGGTATAGTTTTCGTATTTTTTTTTGCCATTTAAAGCTCTTATAGTCAACATCTAACACCATAATTATTGTCTTTGACCTGCGTCGCTATTGCCTAACGCACTCGCTATCTCAATTGGCTTCAAAGCGGAACAATTGTTTTCATTTTGTATGCAGACAAGCCCTCGATTTTCAAAATGAAATCAATGGCGATTGCGAGTGCGTTAAGCAAAAGCCCCTCTGTTATCATATTGTCAGCTTTTACCGGGAATCGAATTCGGGGCTTACCACATAGTCATATTGTATTAACGATAGGGAGTGTTATCTATACTAATATTATAAAGCTGAAGAGTTTGTTTGTTTGTTTTTTTGCTTGAACGCGCTAATATCAGGAACTACTAGGTTAGATAGTCCATTTATCGAGGAAGGCTTTCATACTCACGTAAACCGAAGCGAAGCGAGGGTGGGTCGCTAGTAAGTACAGTCGGTGAGCACTTAGAAGATGCTTCAATTTTCTACATTTCTCTCACTCGCTCTTAATAAGATAGATAAGTACAAACCCGAAGTATCTTTTAAGAGCTATCGCACTGTAAGTTCTAAGCGTTATTGTAAGTGTACCGCCTGTTTTCGCACCTCAGTTTTTATTAACTACTTCCTAACAAACAGTAATACCTAAAAATATTGCAACTGTCATATATATTGCCAGCCGTAAAGAAATCCCTCTCAAGTAAAATGTTAACCTAAATTTCTAAAATACCAGTAACAATGAAACATCCGCAGAAAGCAAAATGGCGTCCATCAGACTTGCGAGTGATTGCGATCTGTCGACGCGTTCCACATGTTTCACCTATCGTGTTTTGTGATGCCTCTAACGCGGGGCGGCATGAGTCGAGTCAAAGATTAACGCGTGGTTAAACAGACTGTTCAGGGCCTTTATTTTTCTCGGTAAACCATATGGCCTCTCGGCCGCCATTACTGTCAAGTAAAAAAGAGTTATCGTAATGTTGACAATACGATAACATGTCAAAGGTATTATGGCTTTACCCAGTAAAAGAGATAGGAGATTAAGAGGCTCAGTGAGGCTAGACAAGTTGCTTAAACGATTTTAGAAAACTGTCAAAATGTATGGAATTGACGCGGTGTTCGACGCGACCGTCTGACAGCTTACGTCAATCCTATAAATTTTGGATAACGATAACGAACGCCGAATGCTTATTGTCTAGGGCCTCTACTGCCTCTAGTTTATAGGTAAAAACGTAAGAAAGAACTACTATAACAGGAAAGCCATGTTAAAACTTTTTGAGCATCTTTGAGATTATCTGGAAGTCTAAACAGTGTCACTTTTTATCCGACTAAACTTTGTATTTAGATGTATTTACGAAATAACTGACCAGAGATTGCTAAGAACAGATTTAGAAATCCAAACAATAGGGCTTTGCCCAGTTTCTAAAGGTATTCAAATTGCATTTTTTCAGTTTCTTTTACTAAAATGTACGTGATTAGGATTACTTACTGTGTGTGTGTACGTGGAGGATTGTTCAACTCAGCCCTCTATGAGGCACTGTTATCGCGGCATCTCTTTTCCGCAACTCGACGACTTAAGTATGCACCTACTTTGCGTAAACATAGCATGGCACATTAGAGAGTGGTTCTTTAAGTGCATGGCGCATTAAAGTACCACTCTGACATCTTAATCTTTGGCAATGCCTTTAGCAAATGATCTGTGAATATTGCTAAATAGCCGGCAAAGAGGAAGCTTATGGAATGTTGCCGGAAATGAGAGCGCAGGTTAAGTGGGGCTGTGAGCGGTTAGCGGAATAGATAAACGAACATTCGCTACGCCGTTTGCTAGATTTAACTTGGTATTTTCGTCGTTACATTTGGTTTTAATTTGACGACGAATTTAAGCCTAGTTCGTTAGATTAGGCATGGTTTAGACACTTAATATAAACCACCACGTGCTATAGTTCGTCAGCTTGACTAAACAGTTTTGATGGGCTATTTAAGGCTCGCTTTATAGGTCAATCATAAGTTAAATTCAAGAAAGTCAGATCCATATAAGTAAGAACTGTAAATTTTCACAAATTAACCTGATGTTAACTTTGGGTTTACAGTTACGTGCAAGCGGGCTTAAAAGAAACACGTGGCTTGTTTTTTCCACTTTTAGTTAAGTTTTATGGCAATAGGGAAGGCGAACCGTAGGTACTCGCAAACTTTCATCCCCACCATCCATCGATGTGGATGACAGTCTACCACTGTGCGTTACGAAACTTTTGGCCGCGCACGACAGTCTTATGAAATAAGCCTACTATATACAGCGGTATTTCCGGATCGTTACGACTATGCTCACCTCTTCAAGGTAACGAGCATACTGCAATTGCTCTCGATCTTGCATGTCTCCATGGGTGCCGGTGATCACACATCAGGTGACCCGAACTCTAGCGTAATAAAAAAGAGATGTAAGGACAAGCGGGGCTATTCCGACAGGGTGGTAAATACGTCACTTAATTTTTTCAAGGTTCGTTTTAAAACTATTTATGATTCCTTTTATAGAAGTTAAGATACTTAAACTACTATAAAAGAACGCATAAATAGTTTTAACACGTTGAATTCCCTTGAAATAGATTAACTGACTCATTTGACGCCCTCTGTTGGAATAGCTCCGATTGATCTTATTCACTTTGGGACCTTATTACAATGCAATAAGGTAAAAATGTGGATACATCTTTTTGTAGTCGACTGTGGTAGCACCTACCCGCGGGTCCATTCTAGTAGTGTATATATCACTTTTTGAGTCGGGAACTGTTTCATTTTCCAAAATAAAAACCAAAAGTAATCGAAATCAGTTCAGCATAACAAACAGACAGACAGTTACTTTCACATTTCGCATTGCAGTGTTCGCATTGTTGTGTTCCGGTTTGGGGATAAGACAGCCGGTGAAATGACTAGCATAGAGGCATTCCATCTTAGTCCTCAGGGTTGGCAACGCATTTGCAGTCTTATGATTGCATTGCAGTCTTGCGAATGCGAATGTCTATGGGTCACAGTTTCCACTTGTACCATCAGGTGGCCTGTGTGCTCGCTTGTCTTCCTATGCCATAAAAAAAAACATTAATAATATTAGTATGGATAGCAACTGATCCAATAAAATTCCAACTTAAAAAGCGAGTCAGGTTTTAAATCGCCGCTAAAAAGATTTATTCCCACAAGTTCGCAGTCAAACTAAAATTAAAAGGCACTTTTTCAAGTTGAAGGAATATTTAATATGTAAACGAAGCCGGTTGGAGTCTGCGAAGTTGGCTAACTTGCGCCCGCGGCGGAACGGCAACTGTACCCTTACCATGAGTTACTATTACCCTACTCGCTATCGAGTCGAATGCTCTGTCCCTCGCACTCTATAAGAATACTGCGAGGTCTGCGAGGGACAGAGCATTCGCTAGCGAGTACGTTAATTGTAACTCATGGTAAGGGTACCGAGTCAAACGGAAGTTCGCCGATGTTTGCAATCGCATCGACCTGCCGCGGTGAAAAAAGTAAAATTAAAAAGTTAGCACAGCGTGGCGTAAGGGGGAGTTTCCATTGGTCGGGTTCTTTTTAACCCTTGACAAAATGGGGAAACGTTTAACGTGCTCAGTCTACATACATACATACATAAACTCACGCCTTTATTCCCAGAGTGGGGTAGGCAGAGCTACAGAATTTCCAACAACTATAAAAACTTTTTGATAATTCTGTAACCACTGTTTGCACACTTAGACGAAGATGTTTACCAGTGTATTAGTGACAGGTTGCAAGCCCATCGCCTAACAGTACTACGTGCTCAGTCTATTTTCATTTATAAGCAAGCTAAATTGAAGCTAAAGGACCATTAAGTATCTATCGCTTCCGTAGTTTTTCTATGATTTTTACAATGATTTTTTCCACATTTTATTAAATTTACCTGGATATGGATTTAAAATTGTACAAATGTGGAGTTATTCCAATCTGGAATTGTACGAATGTGGAATTGTACAAATATGGAAATTATACCAATGTGTCCGAAGCTCTCAGGCTCCATGTAGAAGATGCACTTTGCCACTCGCTCCTCTGCCATCCGTGGGGCGTGACCGCACCACCGAAGATAACGCCTCATGATGTAAGCCTCATTTCCTCCTACATTGGCTCTCATCATTTAATTCTTTGCCCCTTGACCATGCCAACATTATGTTACCCACCCAAACCCTCAAGTGGCATTCTTGCCATACCACCGCGTGAAGCACGGAGCTGGGCTGCGCAGGCGGCTATATTTTCAATTAGCCGAATAACTGGATGGGCTAAATCCAGCACAAATCCTTCGGTGACATCCACGCGCGTCCGCCGCATACGCCTCGGAACTAGAAAGCTGGGTGTGCTCACAGAATATACAGGGTGTATTGCAAGTCGTTTGCCAAATGAATAGGGTGGGTAGCTAGGGTCACTTGCAACACGTTTTGGGTCAATTAACACTCATGCTACGTGGGTATGGGTGCTTTTTTATATGTAAAAAAAACGTGATTCAAGACATGTGGTATACCGTAAGAATTGTCAGGAACTGGAGAAGTTTTTATGACGTTGGAAGATCTGAGGAGTATCTACATTTTTTTTAATTGTGCCATAAAGTTGACCGTGACGATTTTCATTTTCTGTCCTTCACACTTCATCGGCTTATATTTTTTTATTTCTTTACTAAATGAATAAAAATAACATTTCATTAGAATACGCAAACATTAGAGAAAAAAAACTACAAATACTTTTGTGCTGTCACATTAAAAAAAAAGATAGGCGAACAAAATGGTTAACTTTTTTAAAGATACCAAGATTTTTTTCAATTTAAAAAGACACTCCCTGGGTAGGATGAGTGTTAATTGACCCAAAACTTGTTGCAAGTGACCTTAGCTACCCACCCTATTCATTTGGCACACGACTTGCAATACACCCTGTATAACATATAACATTGTTTTTTTCAATCATCCCCTAAGAGGTTAATATAGGGGGAGTGGCGGAAAACTACTTAATTCTACGCTTCCAAAGTCACGGGCATCCTCTAGTGTTTAATGGAACTGCCGCATCTGAAGGCATTAGCGTAGTGACTGCGGGCCCAGGACGCCCTTGCCATAAATTTCCAGCCACAAACCGGCGCGACCCGGAACCGCTCTGAATGGAATTAGTACCTACCCGATATTTGCTGTTAATCATGCGGTATCCTCGGGCTGGAGACAGAAACCTACTTAGACATACCTATACTAATAAATGACGATGATCTGGATTCGGAGTTTTCATAGTAGGGTAAGGCTAAAGAGAGCTATGGAGTCGACATTCATATTAAAAATTAATATACTCATACTCATATTCAATCAATTGCATGATTCCATAGTTTATTCATATAATTATCGAAGAAAGTAAACGTTATTTTTCTACACTACATCTAGGTACACTGTAAGGAAAAAATTGTGTTTTCGTTTATTATCGAATAAACCCAAAAACTCCTGGACTATTTCAAAAAATCTTTCACCAATTAGAGTGCTACATTATCCCTGCGTAACAAAAGCTATATTTTATTGTTCTTAAATGAAAATATAACAAGCAATTTATATAATTATGATGCCCGCGACTGCGTCCGCGAAAACTATACAGGCTTTGTTACTCAGAGATAATTAACATTATCTGATGAAAGGTATTATTCCTATAGCTACATACTTTATGGATATTGGGTACTTAGATACTTACATAATAATATGATATTGTTACTTTCTATAAAAAAAAAACTTTATTGAAATGTTTTGTTAGTACCTTATTCAATAAAATCACTTAAAATGATGCCTTTTTATTTATATTAATAATTAAAAATCGTTGTAGAATGAGATAAATAATTCAGTGTGAGTATGACGCGAGTTTGAATTTTAATCTCGACTCCATAGCTCGCTTTATTCCTACTGCTCTATGAAAATTCCAAGCCCAGCTAATAAATGATCATGATGACCTCCTCCTAGACGTACCCGTCAACTGCGAACTCAGCTAATTCTGGAGGTGTAAGCGAAAGTGACTGGCAAAGCCATATTAGGTCTTAAAGATACCTACCATTGCAAGGCGTAAAATACAACTGCCCAGCGCCTCTATTCTAGGGGGTAATGAAAATGGGATTGAAGTCGAGAGAATGATGTAAGCCATTGTTTGTTAAAATTGCAACTCCTGACAATTCCGAGTCTCTACATATTTGAGATTTGTAAGTTCATTAGAATGAATACTGAACTTTTTACAAAAAAGTGTAATGTGGGTAAGCGTACCACTACCCATGCTCTATTAGCTCCTAAATGTAAATTAAAACTCTGTTGTAAAAACTGTTATCAAATGGCAATCAAAATATATAATTATCTTCCTATCGTATGGACATATTTGACAAACAATGCATTCTTGACTAAACTTACTAAATTATTAATTGAGGGAGCATTTTACTCACTTGACGATTATTACATGAAATGTAAATCGATGTGTTAGATTTTTTAACTTTAATAATGATTCAATGTACCTTATGATTTTTTAAAAATATTATTTATACCTATGACTACAAATTGCATGCCTTAAAGGTGAAATAATGAACTGTATTAACAAATTTTTAAGATCCATGTAACATTATTTCGAGCAATAAATTGATTTGATTTGATTTGATTTGATGAAAATTGAACTGATGAAAATCGCATCAAAATCCGTTATATGGTTTAAGAGGAGGATATACAGACAGACGCGAAAAGAGACTTTGTTTTATACTATGTAAAGAAATAATAGTGTTAGTTGGTTTGCTCTCGGTTGGAACCGCAAAGAAGCGACATGTCGATGTTTGCAGAGAGGTAGTCTGCGGGTCGGCAACTTACGTGGTCGACTTTTTAACTGACTTCAAAAACGAGGATTTTCTAAATTCGTCGATTTATTTTTTATACTCAACAGTTGCAATTGGAATAAAAATAGCCCTGTTACGGAACCATTACACTATCGTATCATAATTTAGAATCTTACTTATGAAACTAAATCGGATAATTATAACAATCCCAACTGCTCTAACATCTTTGTAAATCTTAAAGATGACTTGTTAAACCCCCTATGTAAACAGAGGGGTGTTAAGAGTTGAACGTGTGTATCTGTGTTTGTGATAGTCCAGGTTAGCTGGGTAGGTGAGCATGTGAGACTAGGGTGTGAGTAAGATTTAACCCAGGAAGGAGTAAGTCGAATTTAAGTAACTAAGGGCGCCAGACTTACATCCTGTCAACAAATGAAATCGTTCAAATAAAACCAAGTCTTTAGTAAATTACATTTATTTACTTAGTTTACTTATTTAGATTCAGTATAAACAAACTACCTAAGAACAAGGTTAATCCTTTTAGAATTTAAATTGGATAAGGTAACACGGAGATTAAAGAAGTAGCTAAAGTACTCACGCTGTCATCTTCATGAGAAATACCTCCTTAGTTGGATACCGCTAGTGTTGACTAAGCCGAATAGTCCGAGCTCACTCTCTCCGCAGGTGGAAATCAGCTGAACACTGCACGTGCAGGAAAGATGGATGGATAGCTTGAGTGCAGGGTATTCCACGAGGCATGTAGTGAGAAGCTGTGACGTGAATCACCTCAGCCGACAGATGAAGCGATGAAACGTCTTTAAACCACTTGCAAGCTTCATTCAAAGATATGAACGTCGAATCCAGAGGTGAAATGGAATAGGTGTGGAAAACTACACACCAAAACCACAACTCAGAAATTAAGAGCAGAATAAGAATTAAAAAAAAAAAAAAAAACCCTGTGAACAAAATATTCACTATAAAATAACAGTAGGAACAGGCGGTAATTAACACGTGGTTAAACCAAAGGAAAAGAAGTAACTTACCACTAGCCGTGGGTTTCTTTTACCATATATAGCATGAGGCAAAGCTCAAGGGAAAATATGCATGTAGGAAGGTTGGCATGACTGTTATACGAGTCACTGAAAAATAAGTAAGCACGGGTTACGAACACGGAAGTAAAAGGAAGCACCAACCTCAAAATGGCGGCAGCAAAAGTTCTAGGCGAAAGTTTCACTTACCGAATAGGAACTATGGTTGAACATCATACATTGATATTATGGATTTACTTAATCCATTTTAGAAGAAGAAAGTTAATTAGACAAAGTCTGCCATGGGCAGGGCCGGATGGCGCGATCGGTGAATCGGAGGAAATTTTACTACGTCCTTACATCTTGATGATTCGATCCCGATAGAGGTCACGGAAAGGGTCTTGAAAGATGCTGGGTCATTGACTTCCGAACGGATCTTTTTATTTACATTTAGAAGTAAACAGAAACAAAACTATAGTGTCACAAGATTTATCCAATATGTCTTACATATCAAATGAGATGACTTTATTATTATTAAAATGGTTAAATGAGTTTATTGTATTTTATTATGTACTCAGAAGTTAAAATCAATCACCATTGCCTTCTATTTCGGACAACGATTTATCGAGAGACTGATGTACGGAACGCATCTCGTATTGCGTTTCGTTCCATGAGTTGAATCGATTGAAGAAGTAAATCTTTATTTAAATTAAATTAGGTTATCTATTTAAAGTATGAATTTACGCTAGTTGGAAATTAAACAAATGATGGGATAAACATTTGTTAGTTTATCATACTTGATTGAAAGAAAATATTAAGAACCAATGTCATGGTTGAAAGTTCGTCTTGCGATTCAAAGTGCGAAGAACAAAACGTCACATAAACAAAGTGTCAAATGACCGGCTTGTCATAATACATTGTTATGATTATCAAAACATGATAATTTATTGGAAACAAATGCTAAAAGGAAGAAGTAATGCTCATAGGCAGATATGGACACTTGTTATGGAATGTAAACAAATAGGATTACATAAAGGAAAGGTTAGTAAGGCTATATTTAGATAGGGTCTAGACCTCAAAGTGTTACAGTTCATCCCCAGTTGGGTTAAAAATTTTGTTTCAAAATTAGAATAATTGGAAAGAAAATTTTTACCTACAGATACCTTGTAACAACTGTAGAAAAGTCGAAAATGGTTTGTCTGTGCCAAGTGTGGGCAGACAAGTGAAATCATGTGTCGTGGAGTAGGCTTCCTAACGTTCCACGGATAACCTAAACCTCTTCACACTACTACTTAACTAATTTAACAAATATGCCTATGTCTATGTTCTGGACAGCAAAGAAAAGTCCAAACAAAAAAAAAAAAATAAAAAAAAAATGTCTGTGCCAAGTGTGGGCAGACATGTGAAATCATGTGTCGGAGAGTAGGTATCCTAACGTTCCACGGATAACCTAAACCTCTTCACACTACTACTTAACTAATTTAACAAATATGCCTATGTCTATGTTCTGGACAGCAAAGAAAAGTCCAAACAAAAAAAAAATAAAAAAAAAATGTCTGTGCCAAGTGTGGGCAGACATGTGAAATCATGTGTCGGAGAGTAGGTATCCTAACGTTCCACGGATAACCTAAACCCCTTCACACTACAACTTAACTAATATGTGCGCGCACTAACCTAATAAAATTACACGGTACTTGCTAACTTACAATTTACTAGTAATGAATGAGTGAGTCGACTCAAATTCTCCTATTTCAAAATTATTAACTATGGCACTAGATGTTTACTTTATTAACAATGCACTTTGGAATAGGATCGGAAAGGCAGACTATGCTGACCATTTCTCAAATACCTAGAATCCAACAAAAAATGAGGCTGGAAAACAGTTTTGCAAAAATTTACTTTTTTCAGCATTTTATATAACTTCGAAAAGTATCATCTTCTGTAAGATTACAATATTTATAAGAGTGGGTAAAGGAGGCGAGACGCTTAGATGAGCGACACCAATGTTAAGTTAGTTTAGAGCCTTTAGCTTAGGCTACATACCTCAGGCGTGACACACGACCAATGAGCTATACACGAGAAAGTAATCCCGTGGAATATGAAAGAATTTTATTAGACGAGGACGAGACACTCAGTCCTAACAAGCTATCCGTTGACAAAGCAGATACGATGTCTGCAGTCGAGACGTTGAAACAAAAAATCTGAGCAAAGACCGGTGATGTTAATTACAAACACTAAGCTTTACTCCAGTAAACGTCAATAATTAAATATGAATATAGTAACTCATAATAACTACCACCTTTATTCTTAGAGTAGGAAAGGTAGAGTTACACAATTAGGCTTAGATGTTTACCAGCGTAGGGGTGATGGTTGCAAGCCCATCGCCCAACGGTATTGGAAGCCTTCATCTCCTTAGCCGGCTCTTACGACATCCACGGAAGAAATGGAGTGGCACTATTCGGACCCGGATACCACACAGGGATAAAAAAAAAAAAAAAATTCATACCCAGTTGGGTTAAAAAATTTTGTTTCAAAATTATAATAATTGGAAAGAAAATTTTTCTTCCAGGTGAAAACTTAGAATAAACGACGAAGGAAACCGAAGAAACTAATATAAGATAACTTCAATAGAAAAGAGATACCTGGCAACAACTAGTTGGTGGAGGGTAGAATTAAATTAAAATTAAGTAGTCAGCATGAGTACCAAGCGTTTACAAAATACCTTGTCTAGTGAGAACTAGAACAAACACTAGCATAACTATAGGCTTAAACTTAAGTTTTAACTCGCGAAAGCAAGTTTCGATATGATTAAATCTAAAATACTTAACAACTAAATACATATGCAACGTACCTTGATCCAAGTTTAGGATCACTTAAACTAGGGCTAACTTAAACTATAGAATGTTTAAACGAGGGATTGTTTAAAAACAGGGATTGTTTAACGATGGAGCGCTCCAAATTAAACAAACATAACACAACCATAGTAAACAACCATAGAAAACATAAGTTTCAAATCCATGCATTAAAACTAAACGTAGCAGTTTCCTTTCATTAACGTACCAAGAATTAATATTATTCTCATACTCTAACAAGCAACAAACCACTACGAGGTAAAATTAATTAATACTAAACATGTTGACTTAAAAGTACTGAGAACTAAAACAAGTGTCTTTATGAATTACATGGTCACTTGTTACAGCAAATAACGGGAAAGTTCTTCAACATAATAATAGAAGAGAACCTTTTAAATAGCAAGATCAACTCACATTAATAAAGTTAAATCTTTTAACCATCCTTATTGGATGTAAGTCCTGGTATCAGGAAGTAAGTCTAAAGTAGAAAGTAAAGTAAATAGGAGGGTATACATGAACTAATTCATAGGAGTATCCCTATATTTGTATAGTGAGTAGGCACTAGCTCGATGACTAAGTGTTAAGAAGCAGGTTAATACCTAGTATATATTTTAGTGATATATATTTTTTTTAGATAGGAAGTATAGACAGAGCTGCGGAAGCCACCTGAAAGATTAAGAGAGAGGTGGAGCTTCACCAGGTCTAACTATATCCTTAATATGGAAGTCACCAAGAATCTTTCCGGACAAAGATTTCAGGGTGTAAACAAGAGGTCCACGCTTTTTATAAATTAAACATTTTTCATAGCGTGGAGACAACTTTGCAGTAAAGAATTTAGCAGCATTGGATAAAGGATAACATTTTTTATAAACAAATTGTCCCTCTTCAAGTTGGACTGGCCGCTTTCTTAGATTATAATATTTTGCATTACGTTCGTGAGAAACAAACAGTGATTGACGTACCTTTTGGAATAAAGACTTTAACTCTGTTAGTTTGTCTGACAGAGCCAAACCGTTATCAAATGAAAGGGCGTTCTTGTCGACCGGACAATCAGCATTGTAAAGAGAACCGTCGAGAATCATCTCGTGACCATGAGTTAAAAAATACGGTGTAAATTTAGTGCTGTCGTGAACTGCAGTGTTTAATGCACATTGGATCTCCTGTATGTTCTTATCCCAGTTGCGGTGATCAGAACGCACATACGAGGCAATGGTTCTTACCAATTCGCGATTCACTCGTTCCGTTTGGTTGGTTTGCGGATGATATCTCGGGTTGTAGAAGACGTGGGGAACCTTATATTGAGACAGTGTGTCTCTAAATTCCTTAGAGATAAATTGAGGTCCATTATCCACATAAATGTACTTTGGTACACCATGGGTAAGGAAAATGCCTTTTTCCAAGCATTTGGTTATTGCTTTAGCAGTAACCGTACGTAAAGGAAATAAAGTTACGTATTTACTAAAGTAGTCCGAACAAACGAACAAGTATTGGTTCCTAGAGTAGGATGGAGGAAAAGGTCCTAATATGTCGCAAGATATGGCCTCACCAGGTGTTGAGATACGACGAGGGTTACCCATTAAACCGGCAGGAGCAAGGTTGACAGGTTTATAAGTTTTACATATCTCACACGAGTCTACATAAGTTTTGACGTCCTGAAAAAGGGTAGGCCAATAATATAAGCTAGAAGTTTTGTGGTGAGTTTTAGCTACACCAAAGTGACCAGATGTCGGATGATCATGACATTTTTGTAAAATTTCATTTCGGTCTTCATAAGGAATTACCAACTTCCAGTCGAATTGAGCTGTTAGGCGATATTTATTCTTAGAAAGGCGAAATAACTTATTATTTTCAATCTTGAAGTTTGGGTAAAGAGTAGGTTTATCAGAAACGTTTTGGAAAAGCTCTAAGTACCAAGGATCTTGTGTAGTAAGAATATCAGATACAAAATCTATCTTTATACGAGAAAGGGTGTCAGGTATTACGTGCTCTTTTCCCTTGCGATGAATTATATCGATATTAAATTGGCTTAGGCGACACGACCATCCATTTAAACGACCAGAAGGGTTCTTAAGATTAGAAAACCATACCAGAGAGGCATGATCAGTTTGTATTTTAGATTCAACGAGTTTACATTATAAGTTTTTTCAGGTATATATATTACTTTCTGAGTAACAATTCCGGAAGGATCTTCCGACAAATTGTCACTACTATCAGAATCAGACGTAACAGTATCATCTCGTTTCAAACGATCTGACAAAGAAACAATAGCAGTTTGAAGCAGTTGAACATCTTCAGATTTATCAGTTAATCGAGATAAACGACAGAGTAGGTATTTGCAACGAGAGCTCAAGCGGTCTGTAGCAGCCTGTGACAGATTGTCATTGATTTCCTTTTCAATTTCTTCAGCTTTTCGTTGGCAAATATCTAATTCCATTGATACATCACACTCTCCTAGAGTATTAAATTTTAGGCTACCTCTACGAGCTAGATCTGCAGTCTGCTTCAAAACTTTTTTTTTAAACTATCCCTACGAGAAGCAGGGTTAACATTAAGTTTACGAATTGTAAGTTCATGAGTTATCTCATCTTTATGTAAGTGAAGTATTTTACAACCAGCTTTAAGAAAATCCATTATGAAGTTGTAAGTTTATTTAAATTAATGAATTAAAAAATCTTTATAAGATAAGTAGTAAGTATGACTTGAATTGAAATGCAAATCGTTGAAATTGTCCAAAAGAAAAAACTTGCAAATTAATGTAAGCACTTGTAAGTTAAGTTCTGATCAGGATCAGACTAAGTAAGTAAAAGTTCAATTAATAAAATTAAAATTAATTAAAGTGATTAACTGAAACTTCAGGTAAGTACTAGATTAAACCAGTAGTTAATACAGTAAAAGCATATGGTTGAAGCATTCAACCAAAATAACAAGAAAATAAAAATTAAGTTTCACTTAGTATGGAAAAAACTTAATTTCAATTTTTTCTTTAAAAGTAAGTAACCATAGTTCCTAAAAATTAATAAAATATAGAGTATACAGTCCGAAGGTATTGTAGAATTAACAATGTTACCGAGAAATAACTTTAAGTATTATAGATATTTTTTATGAGAAAAAATAAAAACTTTATTTGAACGATATCACTCTCTAGGCTTCACGTTGGGCACGCCACTGTGATAGTCCAGGTTAGCTGGGTAGGTGAGCATGTGAGACTAGGGTGTGAGTAAGATTTAACCCAGGAAGGAGTAAGTCGAATTTAAGTAACTAAGGGCGCCAGACTTACATCCTGTCAACAAATGAAATCGTTCAAATAAAACCAAGTCTTTAGTAAATTACATTTATTTACTTAGTTTACTTATTTAGATTCAGTATAAACAAACTACCTAAGAACAAGGTTAATCCTTTTAGAATTTAAATTGGATAAGGTAACACGGAGATTAAAGAAGTAGCTAAAGTACTCACGCTGTCATCTTCATGAGAAATACCTCCTTAGTTGGATACCGCTAGTGTTGACTAAGCCGAATAGTCCGAGCTCACTCTCTCCGCAGGTGGAAATCAGCTGAACACTGCACGTGCAGGAAAGATGGATGGATAGCTTGAGTGCAGGGTATTCCACGAGGCATGTAGTGAGAAGCTGTGACGTGAATCACCTCAGCCGACAGATGAAGCGATGAAACGTCTTTAAACCACTTGCAAGCTTCATTCAAAGATATGAACGTCGAATCCAGAGGTGAAATGGAATAGGTGTGGAAAACTACACACCAAAACCACAACTCAGAAATTAAGAGCAGAATAAGAATTAAAAAAAAAAAAAAAAACCCTGTGAACAAAATATTCACTATAAAATAACAGTAGGAACAGGCGGTAATTAACACGTGGTTAAACCAAAGGAAAAGAAGTAACTTACCACTAGCCGTGGGTTTCTTTTACCATATATAGCATGAGGCAAAGCTCAAGGGAAAATATGCATGTAGGAAGGTTGGCATGACTGTTATACGAGTCACTGAAAAATAAGTAAGCACGGGTTACGAACACGGAAGTAAAAGGAAGCACCAACCTCAAAATGGCGGCAGCAAAAGTTCTAGGCGAAAGTTTCACTTACCGAATAGGAACTATGGTTGAACATCATACATTGATATTATGGATTTACTTAATCCATTTTAGAAGAAGAAAGTTAATTAGACAAAGTCTGCCATGGGCAGGGCCGGATGGCGCGATCGGTGAATCGGAGGAAATTTTACTACGTCCTTACATCTTGATGATTCGATCCCGATAGAGGTCACGGAAAGGGTCTTGAAAGATGCTGGGTCATTGACTTCCGAACGGATCTTTTTATTTACATTTAGAAGTAAACAGAAACAAAACTATAGTGTCACAAGATTTATCCAATATGTCTTACATATCAAATGAGATGACTTTATTATTATTAAAATGGTTAAATGAGTTTATTGTATTTTATTATGTACTCAGAAGTTAAAATCAATCACCATTGCCTTCTATTTCGGACAACGATTTATCGAGAGACTGATGTACGGAACGCATCTCGTATTGCGTTTCGTTCCATGAGTTGAATCGATTGAAGAAGTAAATCTTTATTTAAATTAAATTAGGTTATCTATTTAAAGTATGAATTTACGCTAGTTGGAAATTAAACAAATGATGGGATAAACATTTGTTAGTTTATCATACTTGATTGAAAGAAAATATTAAGAACCAATGTCATGGTTGAAAGTTCGTCTTGCGATTCAAAGTGCGAAGAACAAAACGTCACATAAACAAAGTGTCAAATGACCGGCTTGTCATAATACATTGTTATGATTATCAAAACATGATAATTTATTGGAAACAAATGCTAAAAGGAAGAAGTAATGCTCATAGGCAGATATGGACACTTGTTATGGAATGTAAACAAATAGGATTACATAAAGGAAAGGTTAGTAAGGCTATATTTAGATAGGGTCTAGACCTCAAAGTGTTACAGTATTTCTGTGTGCATCAATGATAGGTTTGCTGAAAATCTATTGAGATTTCATCCATCGTTATATCGCCATTGTTATATAGGAAGAGCCAAAATATTTTGCGCTTTAAATAAAAAAAAATATGGCAAGGTAGAAGGCATATGAGCACTCAAGCCACCTGGGGGGTTATTATGACATAACTATGCAGTTCATTTTACGGTGAGTGTAAGGGACAGAGCTATGGCAGTTATATAGCTCTGTCCTTTTCTCTCAGCGTAAACAGAATGGCATAACTATGTCATAATAACCCCCCTGATGGTAAGTGGGATCTAAGGCCCAAAGACATTTCAATTCTCAAGACTACAATCTAAAGACTACAATCCCAAGGGGTGGCCGCCTGGTCGCATAACAACTATTGTCATAATTTCGATTGTCATAACACATCACGCATAAAGTTGATATTCATATATTATTTTTGGCATAAGTTGTACTATGGCATAATTATTCCCTGTCATAATTATACGGAGTCATCATTTGGTTTAACCATAATGTAGAATGTCATACATTTATTTAGTGTAATATTGATCATTATAATTATTTTTAGTAATAATTGTAAATGTGATGCATGTATCAAGCCATACGGCTAATGCATTAAAAGAGCGGAAAATCTTGTTAATGCATTTTGCAGTTTATGCTTTAAAACAGTATGGTTAATTCTTATACGAGTATGAGCAACCACTTTATGAGCATTATAAAGTATGGTTAAATAATTTTATGCGTATCAAATTTATGCGCGTTACACAATATGTTCTTAAACATTATGATCAAAAACGTTACGTATAAGAAGTAGAAATTACGAATATTAACTATAGCTACATTCGTCTCGCTAGCACTATAATACAGGGTGTTTGTTTATAGCATGCTCCTGCCGACGCGGCCGGCTGCGAGGCGTCCGTCCCTGGGTGCATCGATACCAGCCTGGAATAATTCAGCGCAGTATTTTAACGCAACGCCCGCAAAATATGAGCTTGGGATAGGGTTGTCAACTGGGGTAACGTGAAATAGTATTATTGGTTGAAAAGTTCCCCGAGCCAGCCTCGAGTGTAAGTTGCTGTTCACGTGGCAAACCGTGTCGAACGCGTAAGTGACCATGTTGTTCATGCGAGGAATGCAAAAGCGATCGAGGCATTTTTGTGTATGAAAAAATATACTAGGGGCTCATTTTTTTTTAACAATACATAAACTTAAAAAAAAAATTAATTTCCGTAGTTGTAGTTTATTAGTAGTAGGTCTTTTAGTGTAAGACAGTCGGTGAAATAGCACAGTTGCATGTCACCGTTTTGGTGGTAGATCGTTGGGCAGGTTCTATCCGGATCGCTGCCACCATTTTATCCTTTGACCTACCGCCAAGCAGCAGTCTTCGTATTGTTGTGTTCTAGTGTTGAAGAAGACAATGTTGGCAACGCATTTGCAGTCTCAGGACTGCAGTCTTGAGATTGAAAATCTGTCCTGATCCATGCCATAAAAACATCAAAGTCCACAGGGTTCACGATGTATTTGCAGTTTAGAGATTCTTTAAAGTCTATTAACAAAATAACAATATCTGAAAAAACTTCAATTAACTGTGAAAGTTATTTTTTGCCAACCCTGACTACATTTTTCTCTGCCGGGAGATCATCTACCGATACCTCGGAAACGAATAAAAAAGCTTTTGTTGTTTCATTCCGAGACGAGTTCTCTGAAATTGTGAATAAATACGAGAAAATGTCAGCGAGAAAATGTTTTCGTAGCAATTGATATTTTACTAGTTGCTCTGAGAAATTGATCCTTTATTTAAGTACTTTATTCAGTTTGTTAAGTTTTAAAAATATAAGAAAACATAGAGTGAAATCAGGTTAGACTGGAGTTTTTACACGTGTGTATTAAGATAGGTATACAAATAGAAAACTGGACAAGTGTGAGTCAGACTCTCGCACAAAGGAATTTTTAATTTAATTTACATACACACACACACAACAAACACTCTGACAAGAAACACTCCGTGAAAATTCTAACGGTCTACCTATTACGGTTAATGACACATAGCCTTCGGACAGATAATTATCATTTATCACTCTCAATTCAGTTTTATTAATTTACAAGACTATATACTGGTTATTTTTTAACATACAAGATACACAATTAAGTTAAATGGATGTGTTTCGCCAAAAATTGCCGTATGAAAAAAACCAATATAATGATGCTTAAAAACATTACAAAATATAGAATAAAGTAGTTTAATTAATTGCAAATGTCCAAATGACAGTTTCATACTGAATCGTTATTTTACTAAAAACTGTAAACCATTAATTATAAATATCAAAGATTAATAAATTTAAGTGTACAAATATTTAAAGTTTAAAATCATGTGACACTGATCCGCATCGGCCCCAATTTCGACTTAATTTGGTTCGTAGCCCTCGAAGCGCGCGTAGAACGTAGCAGTGTGTAGCACCGTAGCATTATTCTGAATTATCAATTTCATTAATTAACAATTTAAGAAAAAGGGATATTCAAAAATAGCAGGAGAAAATTATACTTATTGTAATGTATCATTGTATTATTTATTACGTACGCTATTAAAATTATAAAGTAAACTGAATATAAATATTTAAAATGCATAACATAATTTATACAGGAAGTCAGCCAATCAATAAGTTGGCCAGCCAGCCAGCCAACCACCCACTCAGGCAGCCAACTAGTGAGCCAGCCAGTCAGCCAGTCAGCCAACCAGCCACAGGCAGCCAACTAGTGAGCCAGCCAGCCAGCCCGCCAGCCAGCCAGCCAGCCACTCAGGAAGCCAGCTAGCGAGCCAGCCAATCAACCAGCTAGTCAAACTGTGAGCCAGACAGCCAGCCAGTCATCAGTCAGCCAGCCAACCACTCAGGCAGCCAGCTAGTGAGCCAGCCAGCCAGCCCGCCAGCCAGCCAGCCAGCCACTCAGGAAGCCAGCTAGCGAGCCAGCCAATCAACCAGCTAGTCAAACTGCGAGCCAGACAGCCAGCCAGTCATCAGTCAGCCAGCCAACCACTCAGGCAGCCAGCTAGTGAGCCAGACAGCCAGCCAGTCATGAGTCAGCCAGCCAGCCACTCAGGCAGCCAGCTAGCGAGCCAGCCAATCAACCAGCTTGTCAGCCTGCGAGCCAGTCAACCAGCCAGCCATCAGTCAGTTAGATAACTAGTCAGCCAGCCAGCCAACGAGTCAGCCAGCCAGCTAATCACCAGTGTTACTTAACGTTTCGTGCATTTATGTAATGCACCGTACAAGTAAGTAGAGCGCATCTTCGAGGATTGAAAACAGTATACCTTCGAAGCCCGCAGTGTTTCACGGCCCGGTGCCGTGTCGAGTAATGGCGGCGCAGATATAACGCGCGAGCCGAGCGCTGCAGCGCTGCAGCCGCGCGAGTTACGAGCGGTGCAAGTGTGCATTTACATTGCACGCGCCGCGAGCGAGAGACGGCAGCGGTAAGCGGGTGCGGGTGGTAGGACCTTGTGCAGGGTCCGTCCGGATCGCTACCACCATCTTATCCATTAACCTACCGCCAAACCGCAGTGTTCGCATTGTTGTGTTCCGGTTTGGGGATAAGACAGCCGTTGAAATGACTAGCATAGAGGCATTCCCTCTTAGTCCTCAGGGTTGGCAACGCATTTGCAGTCTTAGGATTGCATTGCAGTCTTATGAATGCGAATGTCTATGGGTCACAGTTTCCACTTACCATCAGGTGGCCTGTGTGCTCGTTTGTCTTCTCTATGCCATAAAAAAATTAAAAAATGAGCTGGCCAGCCAACTAGCCAGTCCGCCAGTCAGTCCTTAAAAGATAAATGGGGGGGGGGGGGCACAATTTATGTAAGTTTCAGAGCGATTATTTCCGAACACATTTACTTAATCAAAAAACTGCTTTGGAACCTTAATGAAGTGTTTTTAAAAGAACTGTCGATATATGTGCCAAACGATGATTTAGGCTGATTTTTTTTTTCATCTTTTGCTATATGTTTGGAGTGCTCCCCTAGAAATATAAATAGACATATATTTTAGTTCGACCAAACTAAGTAGTGGCTTCTACATGACACCTAAAATCTTAATTTCATCAATCTACCTCTTGTAGTTTTGAGTAAAATGCCTGTGACATACCGACGGATGGACGGACATGGCGAATCAATAAGGGTTCCGTTATTGTCATTTTAGCTACGGCACTCTAAAAAACCGGTAAGTCACTTCAAGACAATCCGCGTCTCGCCTATAACGTGCGCCAGCCCGATCCAACTAACTGCTAAACTTGGAAAGACATATTAATGAGGCAATTGCTATTATTCCCGTACTCCGGTTATTGCTTCCGATTGCTTAGTTAAATTGTATTACGCTATCAAGCGGGTCAAATGCTACAACTTAGTTTTGTATTATAATTTAACATTACAAATATCCAATTACAATTACACCGCAATGATGCTTGTGATACCAGGTCGATGTCGGCTGGCAAGTTTGTTGTGCCGAGGGTCTTTAATTACTACGGCGATAGGTGTCTCCAGAAACGCCTACCCTATATACTCAACAGCCTGCCCTCTGACATCAGGCAGGAAGCCATTAAAGCAAAGATTGGTAGAAAGCTGTATAGTTACCTTATTAAAAACATATAGTAATAATTTAGGATACTTTATTGTGATTTATAGATTTATATTCTTAATAATAAGAGAGTAGAGACTGCTCGATCCCACAGTCAAACTGTGCAAACGGTTTTGTGGGACGTATGTTCCTATATGTGATGTAATTTCAACTTATTTTATTAATAAATAAATAATAATACTTATAAGAGCACTTTATTTAACACTGAGATTTCGATTACCGTTATTCAATCGGGAATTTAATTTTAATGTCGTCAAGTAGCTTATGTGTTAATCCAGGGTATAAGCTATCTCCATTCCTAAGGACGATCGGCAAAAATGTCCCCACCCACCAACAGAGATGAAACCAAATCAAATCAAATTTTATTTGTGAAACATAGGAAGTGAGGAATTGAGGATGGTACAGTCTTAAAATTATTTATCACTATGCTTAGCCATTAGGCATACAAATGTTCTATGAAATAAGCATGCAACATGCGTTGCTTACACCATGATATTAAAATTATATACTGTCCGAGTTATAATTAAAGAAATAAACATGAAAAGAAAAAAGAAACATGTCTCAGTTTATAGATCCTGGCAACACGATGTATTTTTCATATAGCGACAATCGCAATATGTATGGGGTTTTCTTGGAAAATTATAATCGTATCGTATGGAATTTGTTTGAAACTGAACATATTCTTGCCGTGCTTGACTCTTAATAGGTTTTTTGACATTAAAAAGTTCCCATCGATTTTGCTACTAAATAGGTATTTTGTCTTGTTTGGTGAATGAACAAACTAATATACAAACTTTCGCATTTATAATACTTGCTTTTGCGCGCGACTTTGTTTGCGGAGAAATCATTTGTCGTTATTCCCTCGGGACCTAACCAATTTTCCGAGTTCAAAAGTAGCCTATGTGCTATTCCATACTAAAACAACCCCTGTGCGAAATTTCATCCAGATTCATTCAGCCGAGGCAAAAGCTAGTGCTTAATATTTCTCAAATGGGCAAATACATTTAATTTTATAATTTGCAGACCACAGATCGCAAATTTCTTCCTACCCGGTCTTCAATAGGTACCTACATATATATTTCAGGTAAAAAAACCAGTAATGTTACCAGACAATTCCTTGTCACGATTTAGGAATTCTGCTAACAAATAAGTAAATCAAATATAGTTAGATTACATAACCTTATTGACTTTTTGATGCATAGAGGTGGCAAACGTCACGGGCACGTGATCGTAAGTGCGATATGAGACCCATGCATATACCTTTGCAGTTTCAAGACGATAATCTTAAGACTGCAATCCTAAGACTGGTAATGCGTTACCAACCCTAAGGAACTAAGATAACATGCCCTCAATGTTAGTCATCTCAACGGTTGCCTTATCCCGACATCGAAACACAACAATGCGAGCACTGTTTCTTGCGGTAAGTTAAAGGATAAGATGGTGGTAGCCCCTGCACAAGGTCCTACCACCACTTTACTATAACGCCAAAATTCTACATGTACACGTATATTGATAGGTATGCCTCACGGCACTACACTAAGCTATAAACCCGGTATTATGTAATACATAGAGTTTATGAGAGCATTTGCTTATCTTCAGGTTTAATGAATAGTCGGTTGTTGCCGCTAGAGGGCGCGTTACAGCGTCTTATTGCGTCAGGGGCTCGCGGGTCACTCCCTACTCTACTCTTCGACTATTCAAAATAAGAATAATAATTTTACATGCATAGTACATTAAGTCACGCCTGTTTCCCAGAGGGGAGGGCAACACTCACTTTCCACGATTGTAACGAGTCAATAATAACTGTGATGTTAAGATTCACGGTACAGTCAAGGAATTTAATTCCTAGTCCACTTTGGACTATGTCAAAGTGAGGTAATCAATCAAAACGTAAGAGACATCTTATGATTTTTATTTACAGTGTCAATTTGACATAGTCCAAAGTGGACTAGGAGTTAAATTCCGTGACTGTAACAAGCGCTACTAATGAGCCTTTTTAAAAACGTCATCAAATTGACAACCGATCATCACTACATTATAAAACAAAGTCCCCTGACGCATTTGTCTGTCTGTATGTTCCGGATAATCTCAAAATGACACTCTTGATACAGTTTGAAGTTTATTATGCGTTGACGAGTTTATTATACGATTCAGTTTATGTGAGTTTAATACCCGTACGCGCATCGGTGGCCACGCAGTCGAAGTTTACTGACGATGACACTGAACTCTGAAGCAAAATGCAGAGTCCAGCCCTTATCCGGCTTCACAATACTAAACCATGTAACACTGTCTTCTCTGTTCATTATAATAATATTACCAATTAATGAAGTTGATGTCACCATGCTTAATTAGTTGTCGAATTAAGAGTTTGTCATTTGTTACGTTTCACACAAGATGTCGCTGGTTTTGCTACAAACAAACTTACTATACTTAAATCATTCGATGGTTGGCATGTAGGACAATTTTACAATACAATTTAGTTGTCCTTTACGGCAATTGTCATTTTAGCTATCGATTATGGCTAACTTTCGTAACAAAATGGACTAAAAATAAGTATTTTAATTGAGGCCTTATAACTGTTCTTCACTATGTACATTTTTTAAGAAAACCCAATTATTCTAGGTAGAGTTGCGCACGGCCCTCTCCGTTAACGTCGAATGCCTCGTAAACTAGGAGGGATGTGCGTTAACGTAAATACTCCACTTTACTGCGCCCGCTTATAATGAATCGAATAAAGGACTTGGCCCTTTTTTACCCAGACGATAAAGCGCCTGTTTATTGAATGTGCTCGTAGATTTATGCGGGACTGTCCGATTCCGATACCTTGGGAAACAATGTTTACGGATGTTTTGGGGATTTGTGACCGGTGGTGCTTTGACGACGCGCTGGCCTAGTTGGTAGTGAACCTGCCTACGAAGCTAACGGTCCTGGGTTCAAATCCCGGTAAGGGCAGATATTAGTGTGATGAGCGCGAATATTTGTTCCTGAGTCATGGATGTTTTCTATATATTTAAGTATATATTTCTCTATATAAGTATTTATATCGTTGTCTAGTACCCATAATACAAGCCTTGAGCTTAGTTTGGGACTAGGTCAATTGGTGTGACATTGTCCCCTGATATTTATTTATTTATATTTTATAATTCCTGTTTGACCAGCTGCACTAAAATATTACAGTGTTACCAGCACCCTGTTTTTTTTTAAAGTAGGTTAAAATAACGTAAAACTGTAACGTAACTATGATATTAATTGAATTAATAAACTAATTTTCAGGCTTCGTTAACTTTCTAACAAAATTTTTATTGCCAGCAATGTAAAGCACAGCAATTTGACAAGTGTAAATGACAGTCGACGGATACTTTGATTATTATGATTTGTCCCCGTACCACGACATGTCTTGTATGGGTTTTGCCCCTGCTGTGTTCCAGGGTGCCCTCAGCGGAGTAGGCGAGCAGCCTAGTAACAGCCCTCGCCGGGAGGCGAGCCCAAAGGGCATCCGCTATTGGGGGGCTACGTTTTGGCGCTATAGCGGTCCCGTAGCCCCCTCCTAAAGCGATGGGCGCAACGCCCCGGGGGTTTTAGTCCGTGCAAGTCGGACATAACCCGCCCTGGCCCCCGTCAGGGCGGGTATAGGTATTTCACCCAGTCCAAAAAAAAAAAGGTTAGGTTAGTTTCGGTTAGAACCTGCGGCCCTCCCCAACAGCGGCGTGGAGGGGGAATCGCTAGTTTTTTTTAGTTAGTATTTGATGCTCATTTAAATAAATACTATCAATTTAATAACTGACCTGAATGTCTTTCTTCAAAGCTATCAAAAGCAACGATATCTCAAATCATAGGTATAAAACCCTTTTATAAAAATCGCAAAAGTCTTTTCTACGTTTCATTTTATGAAAATAAATGTGGAATGATTTTCTTTGATACGCCATAATTATATCCAAACAAAACCGTTACTTTTCTGTACCCCTACCATGAGGTACAATTACCGTACTCGCCAGCGAGTCGAATGCTCTGTCCCTTGCTCTCTATAAGAATACTTGCGAGAGCTGCGAGGGACGGAGCTTCGAATCGCTAGCGAATACGTTAAATGTAACTTACTTACTTAATGAAACATAGTTGTTGTATGTTTTT
This sequence comes from Acleris laterana, assembly GCA_963966035.1. Lineage (NCBI taxonomy): Eukaryota > Metazoa > Arthropoda > Insecta > Lepidoptera > Tortricidae > Acleris > Acleris laterana. The sequence goes on along the minus strand of OZ014454.1, from coordinate 1,474,045 downwards.
ATGATTGATAAAATTAACCTTCTGCTGGAGTTTCTTGCAGCGCTTCTTCTCCGCAATGATGGTCTTGTCCGAAGCGCTGGTAGACTCACCCTATATTACCGACGTGTAAAAGAGCCCTCATGTGGCCTATTTACTGAATACATATTTTGTATTTTGATATTTTTTTTGAGTCATGGTAGGGTACTGGTTACCATTTACACGGCACTTGGGGACTAATCAGATCAAAAGGAAGTAAGGAAAATGTTTTTCCTGTTTCCACTTTATTTTCATGCTAAATATGTTCGGAGTCCGTTTGTGGTCCCAATTTTATTTACACGTCGCGTTTGCACGATTCATTCGCGGATAAATTACTCAGTTTATTTGGCATGTGTTTACTTAGTGGAGCTGCTTTGATATCCAATATTGGACTTACAAATATCTGATATGTCTCTGTTAATAGAGAGATAAGATATTTTTTTCTCTGAAATGCTCGGAAATGTTCACTTTTGGAAATATAATGATAAAAGGATCATGGGTCGGAAGGCGCCGCCCTAGGCGTACTTTTTCGAGTCAAATCGGTGAAATACTGGAAAAAGGCCGAATCTTAAGTACCCGAAACCGACATGCGTGCATGACTCGATGTATGAATGTGGAAGAAGCGAAAGAAATTTGTCAAGATCGTAGCAAGTGGAAAGAAGTGGTCTCTGCCTACCCCTCTGGGAAACAGGCGTGATTTAATGTATGTATGTATGTAAGGATCATGGGCACTTTTGTATGGAAATTGGGTGTGGCATCAACAGAATTGAATCCTTGACATATAAAATGTAATTAGTTAAAACATCATTTCTTACTTTAGCCGCAAATACCTTGCTTACCGGAGAATTAAAATATGGGTACTTGAAAACAAGATAATATAGTCCATATAAACTTTAGCGAAATAAATAATAAAGTAAAGAATTTTCTTAGAATCAGAGCGTTGTTTTGTTGTACAGAATACACAATTTTTAAGATACATTACACAACAATCGACCTCTGTGTAACTCTTTTCCGTTAAGTTCCTTAGGCTATGTTGATGATATAGTGTTATAATCAAATACCCTAAACCCATTTCTATAATTATCCGTCACACTACTATATTTTCCAATGTTTCTATGGACTATTATCATCAACATAATCTTGTATTCAAGTGCCCGTTTTTTTGTTCTCCGGTGAGCTAGGTATTAGCGGCCATATTAAGAAATTACGTGTGTTTTGTTCGCTCTGACGGGCCTACTTAAACTCGCCGCTGCGGCATTCACTCGTTCGTTCGCCCGACAGCGTTTTTGAGAGAACCACACCCCTGGAACGTAAATATTTCGATAAAATTTGCAATATAGCAGTTTACGAGGGTGAAAAATCAATCTGTCAAGTTGTCGTCTTCGGGGAAATTCGTTTTCCACACAAACCACGCTTGGTCTTCTAGGGGGCTGTTCCACAAAAAAATAATATTAATAATATTAATAAAAATCAGGTAGACAATGTCACACCAATTGACTGAAACCCATCTAAGCTCTAGGCTTGTACGGACACGAGCGTTAATTTGGGACCCATTTCAAGAAATAATGCTCGAAGTTGTCAGGTCATTAGAGATGTGAAGCCATTTGTAAAGTTTAGGAAACTCAATCCTATTGTTGTAAAATGTCAGATTGACTTGGACCTAAGGAGGGTAGGTACCAAATTTAATCTCGTGACTGTACTATGGGTACTAGACAACGATATCAAAACTTATATAGACAAGCATATAGTTAAATACATGGAAAACATCCATGGCTTAGAAACTAATATTCGCGCTCATCACGCTAATATCTGCCATTACCGGGATTTGAACCCAGGACCGCTAGCTTTGTAGGCAGGGTCACTACCAACTATTTAAGCTACCGCGTCGTCAAAAGTTTGTACAGTTGGTTTTACATCCGGTTACCTTTTTTCATCAATACATTAAAAAGATACTTCCACTAGTAAAACAAATTACAAGCTTTCGCGAAACGGGCCCTACCGCTTTAAATTTAGGTCATAGAAAGCTTTCTCTTTAAACAAGGGTGTTTCAAAATGTATGTCCTAGTATTTTACTATCGCGGACTCCGTATTACACAATAAACCATTAAGTCGTAAATAGCACCGTTTACAATCGTTTAGACATAAAACAAAACAATTTGGGCACTATCGGATATTGCTTATACAAATATTACTCGAGCGTGACGAAAGAGTACCTACATTAAAATACAAAGTTAAATCAAATTTTCTTGAAATATGGTATTAATGTATTTAAGAATTTGCTTAACTTTTATATATATTTCAAATAAAAGAGGTATAGCGGAAAATATAGGTACAGACGGAGAACTCTACGTCAAAGAGCTGGTCATGGGGAAACGTGAGTATTTTGGTCCGGCAATTTATAAATAATAATCCTATTGAAGTAGAAACTTCTTCAGCCACCCTTTTGGTGTGGATCTCGATGAAACAATAAACCGGTCAAGTGCGACCCGGACTTATGCACCGAGGATTCGGCCAAGAAATTGGTCTACCAGTTTTAACAAAGGTTTCTGTGAGATCTAGTTCTCGCTAAGGTTGTCAACCTTAAAACTTTGGTCTATTACGATTGCACTACTATAAACTCTATTTATATCCTTTTAAACTGGTTTAAAATAAATACTTACCCCTTACCATTGAAAGTTGAGTAACGTTGGTATAGCTATACAATGTTTTGTCCTAGATAGATAGATAGCTTATACAGTAGAACACAACCGATATGGCGTGTCGTGAATCTTCGTTCGCGCAGAAACGACCAACGATTCCAATGATTTCCGAAGGCACGATTAAAACCCACGGTCAGACTTGTACGTAATAGTTATAAGGCGCAAATTCAATTGCATCTATTTTTTCATCTCACTCACGTACGTTTGGCGGTTGACTGAATGACACGCGGGCGCGCGACAAAATGGCGTCACTAATAACCAATAATAGCACAGAATACAACCACGTTACGCTGATTGGTTCCCGGGCTTCTAAAAATTTCATCTGCGCAGGTACATCGGTAAGCCATATACGTTGTGTTTTACTGTACCACCGTTTATTAGTAAGGGGGTTAAGTAATAAATAACAGAATGATACGTTTTGTTTTAGAAATCAAAGATACCCCAAACTTTCTTATGTTCACCGCACCGTACAAATTATGTAAAGGTGGATGCAAGGGCGCTGAAAAAGTCATTGTGATGGGCTTTCCGCTGCTCAGAGGGAATCAAGCACAGTCACACTATAAAAAAGTATATCCCCAAGCCTACAAAAATACAGCGAAAAAGTATCCGTATCTTCCATTCAAACCGCTGGAGACCAGAATGCCTTACGTCACTTGTAACCCTCAGTGCCACACGTCTACCCGGTCCACCATCGGCGTCGGCGCAGAAACGACGATACCAGAAGTGGTAAATAGGTGTTTTAATCTCAGCAACTGTATCGCCAGAAATCATAACCTTAAAAAGTCGCTACGTTACTTTAGTACACCTGGTGGCGGCGCCAAGCTGTACACACCGAAGCCGTTTTTGAGGCACAATAATATACGCTCTGGCGTAAAGCTTAATGGTTATGTCTTTGGTGATTGAACAGTAAAGTTAGTTTGTTATGATAATTTAAATTTGGTGTTTTATTTTGTTCTACCTTCCCAAAATATCAACCGGGGCTCTATTCGACTTCGTTAAACAATATTGATTTTGACATGTTATCGTATTGTATTTAACTCGTCCGCCATTAGGAACGGTCACGAGCGTTAATTTGGGACCCATTTCAAGAAAAACATGCTTGAAGTCGTCAATGTCATTAAAGGTGTCAAGTCATTTGTCACTTTTAGGAAACTCAACTTTATTGTTGTAGAATGTCAAATTGACTTTAAACCTAAGGCAAACCTCATACAATTTAAGTCGTCGGCGAAACCGACGTGCGTGCATGACTCGATGTATGAATGTGGAAGAAGCGAAAGAAATTTATCAAGATAGTAGCAAGTGGAAAGAAGTGGTCTCTGCCTACCCCTCTGGGAAACAGGCGTGATTTAATGTATGTATGTATGTATGTTGAAGTGGGTCTCGATGAAATAAAAAAAACTGTCAAGTATGAGTCGCATTCGTGCACCGAGGATTCCGTACCACCGCATACTAGGTATTATTATAGCGAGAGCCCACTTAACCGGTTTCTAGTTTTTGATACGTTGAAAAAACTCAGTTCTTTTAACTTTCTTCATGTTTGAAAACAGTATTTGCTTATAATATGGGACTAATTTAAGAATGTGCTTAGCTTTTATATAATTTTCAAGTAAACCAGGTATAGCAGAAGACATTGGCATGTACGGACCACTCTACGTCTTACACTCACATACTTCAGTAATAATTAACAATGCTGCATTATGACAAGTTTGTTTTATTCGATAATACCCCATCATTACTTTTGTTCACCGCACCATACAAATAGTGTAAAGGTGATGACGTGATACGAAAAGTCACGTGATCTACCAGTGACGCGATTGGCTCAGTAGCCTTACCATGAGTTACAATTACCGTATTCGCTAGCGAGTCGAATGCTCTGTCCCTCGCAGATGTCGCAGTATTCGTATAGAGTGCGAGGGACAGAGCATTCGACTCGCTAGCGAATACGGTAATTGTAACTCATGGTAAAAGTAATGAGCTCTCAGCAAACGTTAACGTAAACGATTAAGTAAAATTGTCCAAATGTATGGCATTAACATAAGCGCTCGACGCGGCTGTCCAGCAGCTTACGTGAATCCTGTACACTTCCGATAAAGATTCCGTTCGCTGAATTCATCTCGTTAAGGGCATTCTTTTTTAGTCTCCATCTACCAGTTATCTTTAGTTAGTATTAATATTATTTATTTATTTAATGGCGTTTACATAATAACGTAATTTTTCCAATGTCAAGTATATAGTCAATCCTGTCCTGTCGTCGAAGTCTTCCAGTCATAGTCGTTATGACCCTTGAAGATGGCGGGCATCGACTTCAGTGGCTTGGTGTGATCTTGACCGCTAATCGCATTTGGAACCATCTTTTCACTGTCTTTAGTTAGTATTTAATTTTAAAGAGAAAACCAAAAGCTTAGAGTTTTGATGCTCCATGAAACTAATTTATTAAAGTTCTAAGCATTTCACATAACTATAGACAACTTGAACCATCAAACTAACTTTTAATACCCGCCATTACGCGATCACGCCCGGCGCCATTCGTTCGCAGTTTAAAAACTCAAAAATTGGGTGCTTTCTCGTGTCGAGCGCGCAGCAGCGTTCGTCGCTAATTTCCCACGAGGCGCTCGCGACGGACCGCAAACTGCGACGATAAACAACCTACCCAGAACAAGAATTAATAGGCCCCTAGTATTTTTCCCGCCTCCTTGGCTTAAAAAAATAAACCAAGTTCACCTGAGGTTTATACAGCCGCGCAACTTTGTAAATAATTGTATTCTCGCCCCGTAAATCAGGTTTATCTCAAAAAAGGCTAATTCACTTTAAATCCGTACCAATTTAAATTCAACGAGCACCAAAACTATGTAAACAGTTCTGAACTCGAACGAAACACGTATTCAAATTTACAAAAGTTTTCAGACGTGTTTTTAATGTTTTCGCAAAACAATTCATAAGCCGAAACTTGTCTCGGAGATTTAAAGATAAACGAGTAGAACTATCAGAGGCAGCGTTAATTCCGTTTTCATTCCCTCGTAGAAACAACGAAACATTTTAATTTCTTTAATTCTTTTTGCGTCCGAAAAAAGCTCTCGCATAAGTCCGAAGCGGAGGCAAAAAGTTAATAAACAAGACTTGGGCTTTAATTAAAAGCCAGGGAAGCATGAGCCGAGTAATTATGGCCGAAATGCAAGCTTACAAAAATGCTGGTACATTCGCGGTGGCGGGAATACTGGCGGGAGGTAGTTGGGGTCTGCGAGGGACGATGACGGCAAATATCGCCGTACTGTCCTTTATTTACTTTTAAGGGGATTCTCTTTAACAGTCCATTCAATTCGTCGATGATTTGTTAACCAGCGAGCCAGTTGTTGATGATGGCAACTAGTCACGTGTATAATAGTACCTCAGTCACGTGCTCAGGAACGACAGATACACGCTGCTGCCTCAAAGTGGAGGGAAAGAGGTGAAGAAACATCCGGGAGTGGACCGGTATTGCCTCCGTTTAACAGCTGTTCCACCTGGATGCGGATAGAGACAAGCACAGGAAGCTGACGGCCAACCTTCACGATTGAAGAGGCACTGGCAGAAAAAGACCCATTTAAACAAAAAAAAAACAAAATCATAAAATCAAATCAATATTTGCGAAAACAAGGGTATAAAATGGTTTTTTTGCCATAGAGTGGCGTACAAATATTTGAATGAATGGATGAATGATATTTATTTTCCAAAGTAAGTCACAGTATACATTTCATGTTATGCCAAAAGTACAAGAAATTACATTAGTGGGTGAATTTTAGAGATAAACGTTTTTTCGTAATTTCGGTGGCGCATTTTTTTTTCATCGTTTGGTGATAATTTATATAATGACTAGAAAGAGATTAAATTTTTAATCGAAATGCTGTATGAGGCACCATTCTGAAGCTATTATTTTAGTTAAAAACTATTTTTATTATTTTTGCGCCACCGATAATTACAACGGTGCCACCGAAATTACATCGTAAATTTACTTTGAAATTAATGATGAATATACGTGCTTACAAGTCTTTTAAAATATGTAAATCAAATTAAATTAAACTTCAGCATGATTTTTAACAATATTTTTAATCAAAATATTTTTAACAAATTTAAGAACAATGCAATAGTTAAGTTAATGACAAGAAGTAGTTAATGTTCCATATAATTTTATGAAAGGCAAATGCTTAATTGGTCTTTCATAAAATTCTTCTTGTCTTCTTAATTTATAAAACTCTCTATAATCAGTTAGTAATGACAAATCGTCCTTAATTCATTCATTAGTAATAGTCTTCGCTTCTTATTTGTAGGTTAAGTTAAGTATAATGATTTAATTTAAATATAATACTTAACATGTATAACATAGTTCTAAGTTAATTGTTACTAACCTATGTATAGGCCCTGGCCTGAAATAAATGTTTTTTTTTTTTTTTTTAATTAACTTAGTTTTTATTTTAGGCCAATTTAAATAGTTCTGATTATAGACATCATTAATTTTTTAAATATCATTAATAAATAAATATTAGCATCGTTATATAAAATGTAATTTTAGCTACGCATTTATGCTAAATCTATGACTGTTTTTAACAAAATCCTATACAAAATTGACTTGACTTGTAATTTCGGTGGACAAAAACGCTACCGAAATTACGCCACAGAAATTACGGCATAACAGTTTTTCAAAGATATCGGTTGCACTATATACTTTATTAAAAGATGCATTACGGGTTTAATTTAGTCTATAAAGGTATATTATAAATATCAAAAAAATAACTAAAACATACTTATTTAACGTACAGAAATTACGCGCCACCGAAATTACTTCACAGGGTACCAAAATACATCGCGAAAAAGAGAAACCTCGCTAGCTCTAACGGCGCACAGATACACGTCCACTCCATTCGGTCGCGAAAGCACAACTAATGGTCTCTTTAAATAAAAACGTAAACATGGCGGTAAGTCGCTAGACGAACCAGTTATCAGCAGGTATTTGCGAGTCGTTTCGTGAGTGGTCGGCGCGGGACAAAGACAAAGCGGTCTGCCTACTTTTAGGTATTAATATTTTTGCATTATTGGATAATTATTAAGAAGCGTCATCTAATATTCTTTCTAATGATGTTAATACCTAATTAAGATATTGCGTACACACAAAGTTACGCGAGCTTGTTTGGACAAAACTGGAAGTGTGACATGCCTCAGAGTGGTCATATTCGCGCTATTTTTAAAGTTCAATCTTTTTTTTCAGAGATTTGGCTTACATTTGCGTGATGATAATGTATGGCCTCTTAATATGACAGTGTATATGATGAAAAACATATTTTTTTTAATTTTTTTATTAATTATTTTCCGTATTACAGCCGTGTGACACCCAAAAATGCCTGTTTGAAAATTCACCCTAGTATCGTCAACAATATACATAACCTCAAATATAATCAAAATAGAAGTAAGAAGTCAGGATAACAATAACAATACAGAACTAAGAAGTTATCACCGTTAAGGATCGTCTCAAAATAAGTCAAAACATTACAAATAATAAAAAACAACAATACATAATTAAATCAAAACAAATTATAAATCAAGGTCCATAAACTCTTTAACTGAGTATAATGGATTTTCCAATAAAAGGTTTTTCAGCCGGCGTCCAAATGCTTCGTCAGATGGTTCATTTCTGAGTTTTGTTTTATTGTTAAATTAGATTTACACTGAACATTAAATGTTAATTAATGTCATTCTATTAATCGTAATCATAATTTTAACAAGGGATATTCAATAACTACCCATTATCCTCATAAATTACAATTACTTAAAAAAAAAAGTTGACGAAGCATCTTGTCTAGCCTCATTGAACCGGTACAAAAGGGGCTTTATTGTGCCTTTAAGTTAACACAAAGTTTTAGGACACCATTTATAAGACGTCAAGTTCTGGGCCACCCTGTACAAGCCTAGGACGGTCGTGCACAATATTTAAAAGTAACATGCAAAGCTTTTCCACAACAAGGTTGTCATAGTGGCGTCTCCATGTATTTCCATCGCCGGAGCCTGAGAGTGGACCTTTTGCCGAACTACTAAATAATGCCGGCGAACTGACCCCGGCGCAGGAGTTACTATTTACCACACGGCTCAACGTCAAATCGACATTAATTCCTCGTTGCAGGGGCCCTAATATATTTTTGACCTAGTCCCAAACTAAGCTCTAGGCTTGTACTATGGGTACTAGACAACGATATAAATACTTATATAGAGAAATATATATGTATACTAGCGACCCGCCCTCGCTTCGCTTCGGTTTATATGAGTTTTCTGTAACACCAGTACATAAAATAAAAAAATATTATACATATAAACCTTCCTCTTGAATCACTCTATCTATTAAAAAAACCGCATCAAAATCCGTTACGTAGTTTTAAAGATCTAAGCATACATAGGGACAGACAGCGGAAAGCGACTTTGTTTTATACTATTTAGTGATAAATACTTAGAAAACATCCATGACTCAGGAACAAATATTCGCGCTCATCACACAAATATCTGCCCTTACCGGGATATTTGAACCCAGGACCACTAGCTTCGTAGGCAAGGTCACTACCAAATAGGCCAGCGCGTCGTTTATCATTATCACTATATGGCTGCGTTTATCACGTGACAAAGTTCGGATAAGGCATCCATCACCTTCTGACACGTAAATAGGTACGAGAGTGACGGATGCTTTACCCACATTCTGACACGCGATATAGACGCAGCCATACCGGCCAATGAAGCCAATGGCGACAAGTTATTAGAAAATCTACACTAGACGGACCTTAGACGGGTCATCATTTTAGAAAAGTATACAAAAAATAGACTCTTGCGATGCATTTAGAGTCAGTTAATAAATAAATAAATAAAAAGGGGATATTCATATCAATTTCTAGCTAAACAGAATTTTAACATGGAGTTTATATGGCCGACCTGTTAAATGACGTCACAGTAATTAGCAGTTTACAATGCTTGTATCATCAGTATGGTTCCCTAAAATTTCACCGACACTTGTTTGACAAATGTTCATTTGACAAGCAACGTTTCTAATACTATTAATTTCACAAATATGTTGTTGCGAGAAATGTTTCGATTTAAAACTTATCGTTTGACAAGTAGTCATTTACCAAATACTACAATTTATAAATGTATCAAATATTGTACTTTAATTTAGGTATTTTTCATTACACAAAATGATTCGCTAGGCAAACTTATGTATTTACAAAACAACATTTAAAAAATATAACTTTGTATCATTTACAGTCGACGGAGCTCCGCTTAGCGGAGCTCCTATTCCGCCTATTTGTGGCGCTTCGCGCCTTGACGCAAATCTAACCTAACCTAACCCAAATTAAGCAGTATGTAGTTTTTTTATTTGTTGTTTTTTTCGCACTATAATGTTACTCAAATAAATGGGTACCTCCGTCCGTCCGTCCGCCCGTCCTAAAAAGGGCTAAATCTTTTAAAATGTAATGGCGATTTTGTACTAAAGCTTTTATAAAATGGAACCTATGACAAACAAAATAATATACCAAAAGTTTGTAGAACGAACGTTAGTCGGCTATTTGATATCAATAATAAATAATCTATTTGACAAATTATACGATATGAAATGAAAATTTGTCAAGTTATTATTCGAACAAATGAATTATTTGCTAAATCTGTAGTTGTAAAAAGATACAATGATAAACGATGTATTTATCAATTGTTGGTTGCGAAATGAAATTTTGCTAAATGAGTGGCGAGAATATGATAGGATCCCCATCAGTATTTCTAGACAGATTTTAATTTTTAATTTCATTATTTGTGATCTTTTTACGGTATTTTGCATAATTTGTTGAGAAATTCGATTTAAAAAGTCTATGCATATTCCCTATTGAACTAGTCCCTAACTAAGCTCTAGGCTTGTACTAGACAACGACAAAATTATATAGAGAAGTATATACTTAAATACGTAGAAACATACAAGACCCGGGAGCTCTATATACACTGTCGATTTTCGAAAAACTTTGTCGTTATGCATCTTGACTCGATACCGATGACCGATGTCGATAAGGAATAGCGTCCATACCAGTTCTCGAGTGACCAGCCATTTAAAAGGCATAAAAGATGTTTTGAAAAGTCTCAAAATAGACGTAGTGTGTTTGGGGACCTGAGGCCGTTTCATAAGATGCAAAAACATGACAAGTTCCAGGCAGGGAAAGGGAGTTATAGTAGTCATTATGGCGGTGTCTCATTCACTGTCTAAAACTTATGTATGTATGTATGTAAACACTTTATTGTACAAACAAGAGATAACAATTATAAGATAGAAAAAAATATAACAGGGATGTACAAAGGCGAACTTATCCCTTTAAGGGATCTCTTCCAGTTAACCTTTGAGCGATTGAGAAATAATTAATTCACAACGAATAGCCAAATAAGTACAACACTAAAAGTAATTTCTATAAATATCAATAGATAAAATACATAAACATATCTATGTACATGTATTTATATGTATTCAATATAATAAATAAATATACAAAATAAGCAGAACTTAACTTATCAGGTTTATATAAAAAAGAATACCACGTTGTTTAGTTGATTATAGCTATAACTAAATTCTAATAATTGACTGTTTGAATATCGCTACGATAAAAAACTTGTAAATGACATTTTCATGTTATGTAGTACGGTCGGCCAAGAAAGTGTTCTATCAGTTTTGACGAAGCTTTCTGTGAGATCTAATTATCGCTAAGGTTTACACTTGTCACTGTTATAATATTATTGCAAGGGAAAATCGAACTTGTTGTATCATGACGCGCAAATGACCTTCAACCGGAGGGTGGCAGACCACATTTTTTGCCGACTTTAACGTACAAGGTACACACAAGTACAAATACAAGGTACAAGGTAATAATGTGTACATCAAAGCCTATCAGCCAGGGGTCGGATTTTTCATCGCATGGTGAGATGAAAGAAAACCGTGGAGTCGATATTAAAGCTAAATTTTAATTCATATTCATACTCATTCATTTAATTAAGAACGAAATTAAATTATAAATAAAATAAGTCATATGAGTAGAAATAAATTATATCGTAAATAAAAATAAAATAAAATATTACTTTTATAATATGCTCCTAGTTTCCAATATCCATAAAACTTGTAGATATAGGAATGAGTGCCTCAAAATCTTGACAAGGTATGGCATGTGCATTGTCCATTTCAAAATCACAATTGTAAAACGAGTAAATAATGGTAACTTTTTCCATATTTTCTGGGCTAAAACTGGTTCTATATTGGTTGAAAATCCACTTGTGACTTGAAAAAGGTCGTACTACACAAATAATTTAAATAATAATAATAATTTTAATTACATTCAGTAACATTAATTTTCGATTAACATTTTCGATCTGTCAACCTGCACAAGGGACAAAAGTATTACGGGACTAAGAAAATTGGTGAGTATGAGTATGAATATTAATTAAAATTTAGCTTTAATATCGACTCCACAGTTTTCTTTCATCTCACCATGCGATGAAAAATCCGACCCCTGCATCACATGTCATTATGTTAACGTATTATTGTCTGATGAATTTCTTGCGGCGCATCTTGTCAGCTGGTTTCCTTCTGGGTAGCGCTGGTACATTGTTGACGTGTAAAAGTGCCCGTGTGGCCTTTTCACTGAACAAATATATTTTTTGTTTTATCAGCCCATAGAAAAATGATACTTTTTGAGCGGTATCGATTGGCCGGTTAACAGAATCTCGTGGTTTGGTTTACATTTATTTTATTACATACACAAATACAGTATTATATACTTACTGCTACAATTTCATTATGATATGAAGAAGGCAAACGAGCACACAGGCCACCTGATAGTCATTGGGAACTGAGAAGCATGCATGCTCAAGACTACAATCTTAAGACTGCAATCTGAAGATCGAAAATACCAACCCTGAGGATTTACACCCGTATTTATAGTCAAGAAAAGTAATTACTTGAGTAAAAGTAGGGACTCAAGCAACGATTTTTATATGACTTTTGACACTACTAATACTCAATTAATTTCTTATCTTGACTATTAGTACGGGTGTAAGAATGCCTCTATAACTACTAGTCGTTTATCTCATTTACCCTCATATCGGAACACAACAATGCGATCACTGCTTCTTGGTTGCAGGACAGGTAATTAGGTATTATGGTGATAGTAATCCAGAAGTATCTTGCGCGTACAAAGACCTACTATCAACCATACATCTTGTAAATTTCATAAAATAGTTAATTTATGCTTGTTGTAATAACAGTACACTGTTATAACAGTAACCACGTTAATAACACTGCTGTAATGAGTATAACAGAACTGTTGTTACGCTTTAGTTACGGTATGGGTGGCATTATAATACTGTCATCGGTATCAATATAAGCGGTACTCTTTTAGAAAATTTTGAAGGTTGCGACAAACCGAGATGGATGCAAGTAGCGATCCGACCTTGTGGCAAACCTTACGTCAGGCCAATGAACGTCAAGTTATTTTCTCGAAAACAACGGACGGTCGGACGAACAAGCGAAATCGCAGCGGCCAGTTTAAGTAGTCCCGTCAGAGCGAATAATAGTATATTATGCAACTAGTGAATAAAAGACGGATTTAATGCGAGGGCCATAGATGACTCTCGAGCAAGTGAAGAATACTAACGACTGAATCACGACCGCAGGGAGTGATTCAGGATGATTGAATCACGAGCGTAGCGAGTGATTCAAGTGTTAGAATCCTGAGCGACGCGAGTGATACATGGCCCTCGATATAAATCCGTTTTATTCAAGAGTTGCAAACTAAACTTTATACCATGACTACGAGAAAAAAAAAGATTTAAGCGAAAATAGATATTTAATGACGAAAAATGGAAGGTAAAATTAATTAAAATGCACATTTAAATTGGAACAAATGTTTTATTTATTAAGAAACACTAAATTTTATGTTCGTACAACTTTCAGTATTCAAAATGGCGCCAATTTATTTTTCCTTGTATTTTTCACAGAGAGAAAGGCAAAAGACATCGATCCATACAGCCTATGGCGCCAATTTACCTACTAATGACAGCAAATAACACAAAACTTTTTTAATGCTAAACTCTTTGTGGTTAATGACGACCAATCAAATCTCGAGGAGGAGTTTGTATCGCGTATTTTATGTTCTAAATTCAAACACCAAAATAGTGAGTAAAAGTGCTTTTTATTCACTGTTTTGAGTGAATAAAATAAGCCTTTAATAGGGGGAATGGTATAAAACACATTTTAGCAAGTGGATTTTCAATTAAGCAGAGATACGTTCGATCTATCGGCAGAAACCATGCTGCTAAATTGAATATGCACGCGCTAAATTGTGTTTTGTTCTCACTGACGGGACTACTTAAACTCGCCGCTTGGACATTCACTCGTTCATCCGTCCGACCGTCGTTCAGCTAAAATGATTATTGAGTAGAAAAATAATACGTTTTGCTTCACGAACTCAAGCTTCGTTCTATTTCCACAATCTCAGTCAAACGTGAATAATGGACCGGCTCAATTTGCTAAACATCTACGGGCTGTGAGGTGAAAATTTTCCTTAAGAATATTTCTATATTTAGGAATATTATTTAGGAGGCAATTTTCTCCGCGCGCCTCTTGGCTGGCTTTCCTCGATTTTGTTATGAAAATAATCAGAGCGGGAATTTACTTTTCAGGTTATGTGAGGCGGTTTTATACACTTTTCAAATTGAAGATTTATTTATTATCGAACTGCGACCAAGTATTTTATCAGTGATGTGTTTGACAGTATGTTCACCTATTTCATTTTAGTTTTTAGATGGCTATGGCCTTTTCAAAGCCCTGCAAATATAGCTGGTAGGTATCTTATCCATTAACCTACCGCCAAACAGCAGTGTTCGCATTGTTGTGTTCCGGTTTGGGGATAAGACAGCCGGTGAAATGACTAGCATAGAGGCATTCCATCTTAGTCCTCAGGGTTGGCAACGCATTTGCAGTCTTAGGATTGCATTGCAGTCTTGTGAATGTGAATGTCTATGGGTCACAGTTTCCACTTACCATCAGGTGGCCTGTGTGCTCGTTTGTCTTCTCTATGCCATAAAAAAAAAAGTACATTGACTAGGCCGTAAAAATAACCATATTGATGTAGCCCTAGCTCAAAATGTCTGAGTTGTAAAATTACCACTTCATTTGCGTTACAGGATAGGTTAGGCTAGGTTAGGTAATTCATATGCTCGAAGGGCAAATTGCCCGAGAATAGGAGCCCCGCCCAGCGGGGCTCCATTGACTTTACTAAGACAGACATAAAATAAAAATAGCTATGTAGTCTTGCGATTTAGGTATTTTGAGATGTGAGCTACGTGGTCATTTTGAGATCGAGCCGCTCCATCCCTTACTCTCAAGGTACGAGTGACAGAGACTCCGCTCATCTCAGTGAAAAGGCAAAGAATCGTGGAGTGGGGCCCCTAAACCGGCGCATCGCTAACGAGCGACGCCTGTAGTTAGCGACGCGCTGCAATTTGTATTAGGAAGCACCTACTTATAGGATTACGTGTTCGGCGAGCGAGGTTCCGGCGCGGCGCGAGTGTCAGGCGGCAGCGATTTACAATACTATGTACAATCCAAATATTCTTTATTGAACGCACAATACAGCAGGCGGTCTTACCGCTAAATAGTGATCTCTTCCAGAAAATATTGAACAGAGAAATAATAAATGAAAAAAAAAATGTTGCCGGCGGTGTAAACTAGTTCCTTCAGAACTCATTCTGTCATGTTATTTACCATTTCATTCAAACAAAATTACATAGAAACAGTACATTTAGGAATAACACGGGTAACAGCTGGTATTATCGCAGATTTAGCGATCCGTTCAGACAATCTTAGAAGAGATAAGGTATCAAATTAAAATATTTCTGCCCTCTTAAGCCAAAAAGCAATATCTTAAATTCAATAACCAAAGCAAATTCAATTCTAATACCTTAACAATAAGGTTGATACTACTACAGGATATTTATCTTAGTTACTGCGGTTTTGCTTGGGACGGCAGATTTACTGTATCACTATCATTTAACGTAAGATCCGGGCTCTTGTCGGTGGACAATTACCGTACTCGCTAGCGAGTCGAATGTTCTGTCCCTCGCACTCTATAACAATACTACGAGGTCTACGAGACACAGAGCATTCGACTCGCTAGCGAGTACGTTATTTTTAAATCATAGTAAGGGTTCTCTGCCAGCTTCTTCACTTCGTGATACAACATCGGCCTTCTGTCTTATTTTTGCTTTACTCTCTATCCTACTAAATAATTGTAACATTACCCGTTATCAATATTGTTTGCAAGATCACTGTTTCATTTATTTATACTTTTAATTGTGTAATATACACCACACACACTTACACCCGTATTTATAGTCAACAATAGTAATTACTAGAGTATTAGTAGTGTCAAAAGTCTTATAAAATCGTTACTCTAGTCATTACTTTTACTCAAGTAATTACTTTTCTTGACTATAAATACGAGTGTTACATACCGGGTTACATTTTGAAAGAAAATAATTATAGCTCAAGCAAACGATACTAGATATACTAGCGGGTTTATTATGGTTGTGCTTATTGATGTCGATAAAACATATGGCAGTTTCTTACCAGTATGCACGTGCGAGAGTGATGGATGCTTAACCCACCGCGATGAAAAGAACTATAATACGGGCCTAGGGCGCTTTTTTGTATATATGTTTATCGCTATTCACTCGGAAGCTATTTGGTTTTCCGGAGTAACAACTGTTACTTTTAGACTCACAAACTACCCCCATTAATAAACCTATTTTAGTCAAAGTATTCTTTATGAAGTACCCTTTCTGTCCAATTCACATGTCATAATGACATGACCAAGCATATTTTAAGCAACTGCGAAAACACACTTAAAGCCAAGGATACATTAGGGGACACATGTCCCACGACATGTGTCGGCGACATGTCAAGCGAAGCCGGCCGATTTCGCGTGACATATCTGGCGACATCGCGCGACTTATATCCGCAGCGACGTCAGGCGAAGTCGTGCTACTTTGCCAAACTTCGCCTGACATATCTGGCGACATCGCGCGACTTATGTCTACTACTACTACACTTGTCACGCGATGTTGCCAGACATGTCGAGCGAAGTCCGGCAATGTCGCGCCACTTCACCCGATGTCACTGGCGACACGTGTCGCGCGATGTTGCCAGACAAGTCGAGCGAAGTTTGGCAAAGTAGCACGACTTCACCCAACGTCGCTGGCGACACGTGTCGTGGGACATTTGTCCCCTAGTGTATCCCTGGCTTTATGAATTACAATATTTAATTATTAAGGAAATAAGCATATGAATAAGGACAAGTATGACAAATTCTTACTTGGCGTGGCCTTGTCTCGGTGAGAGCTTTCTCTTGCTGAACAAATGCGAGAGCGCTATATTTAGTCAACGTAGAAACACAAGTACTCACTTTCGTACTTTATCGTATCAACATAGTATTTGCTAATCTTGTTTGACATCACTTAAGTGGCTAGCGACAAGGTACAAAATGTGTTTCTTTTTTTGATGTTGACTGTACATACTAGCATTCAGAGTGTTGTTTAGGGTGTGTCGAGTGTGTACATTGGGTATGAATAATTTTGTGAGGAGTCTTTCAACACATACCGTAAAATGTTCCTACTTTGCTCCCCCACGGGTATTTATGCACCATGGGTGTATTGTAAATCATTCTATTGTTTTCATTCACTTCGTGGCTGGATGTATACATCAATTTTTTTCAGCAAATTTATCATCGACTCGACTTAAAATTTTACAAACGAAATAGTCACTATGGAGCATAGTTACCCATAAAGGAGCAAAGTAGGAACATTTTACGGTAAATTTGTAATCCCTCCATCCATTAGCATCCATTGATAGGACCCATTAATGGATTCTGTTGCACTGTTAATTACACTTCGATCCATCAATGGATCTTAGTACATTACTATGTTTATGACCTATCCAACAATGGATTTTTATTAAACTTTCAATATGGCTTTCGATATGGCTTCACCAATTGATGGATTCTCCTGGAGATTGTATTATACTAAAATCCATTGATGGATCCAGCGGCCCTAGTATGGCTGCGTCTATATCACGTGTCAAATGTGGATAAAGCATCCGTCGTCACTCTCGTATTCATTTACGTGTCAGAAGGTGACGGATGCCTTATCCAAACTTTATCACGCGATAAACGCAGCCATATTAAGGCCCCTGGTATATAAAAAGATTAAATACAATCCAATCATGGATCTTTGTAGACTTCGAAGTATAATTAAATTCATAGACGGATACCAGCGTCTTATAAAGTGTAAACGACTCCAAATAGTGTAAGTTAAAACCCACTCGACTCCATTAATGAATTTGAATGTACAAAAAGTCCACTTGACCCCATTAATGGATCCTATCAATGGGTCCTAGTAGACGGAGGGTTTCTAATCGGTTTTGGATAAGATTGAGTCACAGATTGCATAAATATTACCTGAATTACAATTTAGGATAACTAAAATCACAGAAAATCCAGTTACAGTCACGAGATTTTATTTGGTACCCACCTTGGGTCCAAAGTCAATCTGACATTCTACAACAATAATACCCGTATTTATAGTCAAGAAAAGTATTTACTTGAGTAAAAGTAATGACTTAAGCAACGATTTTTATATGACTTTTGACACTACTAATACTCAAGTAATTACTTTTCTGCACTATATATACGGGTGTAAGGTGGAGATTCCTAAAAGTTACAGATGACTTGACATCTCTAATGACATTGACAACATCAAGCATATTTTTCTTGTAATCTATCCGCAATTTTAATCATTTTGTTATTTAGAACTTTTTAACCGCTTCCCGCTTGCACTTGCATCGAAATCCCAAAAGCGGGTGGTACTTTGCGGCCGCACTCCATTTCTGCGGTTTTTCTATGAGGTAGATGTAAATAGGATGTTCATGCTAGCTGTCTATTCGTTAACTTAATATGAAAGCGGCTTATGTCGGCCGGCTTTTATTATGACAAAGGTTATTATCAACTGTGACGTAGAATAAAGAAATACGCTGGTTATTGTGATAATATTAATTGTAATTAAAATGATTTACTAAAATTTACTAAAACGAAAGTAATTAGTGGTGTCTCCAATTTGATAGTTACGGCAGATTGAATGCTCTCATGTCGATATTGACGAACTGAAAAAAAGTTGCTATCGTAAACAGACCAGACCCTATCAAAAGCACCCGTCCACTAGTTGGGTCGCCACTTTCCCGAACACATGGTTGAGAGAGGCGAAGGCTGAGATACGCGTCATACTCGTGAACGGGTGCTGTTTGTGGGTCCGGTCTAGGGTTGCCAGACATACTATAATATATAGTATTATACTTTATTTTGCCTCTGTATACTTTATTATATAAGAAACACATAAAGTATGCTAAAATACTATATTTTAAACTGAAATTCAAAGATCACAAGTTGACGTTAAAATTAGGGTTTACGTAAACATTTCCGAACGTACTCATAAAAAAGTGAGGAAAATATTAAAAATACTTTATTTTTTCAGTGTATACTTTATTTTTAAAGCCTTCAAACCGCCAAATACTATATATCTCAGAAAAAAATCTGGCAACCCTAGTCCGGTCTGTTCACGTTTGCAAGGACTTGTTGTTAAGTAAATTATTCTAGTTATGGCTTTTGACGTAGAGACCTCGTCGAGCTGTTCTCATAGTTTATTTTTTATTTTAATGTTTATTGACCTTACATTTGTAATGATTTTATTTTTGGTAGTTTTAAGAATTTATTATTTATTACTTTATTACCTAATGTAACTTACTTTACTTAATGTAACTTAGTTTTAAGTACTATTATGTTATTATGATTGAAAAAATTACCTGCTGGAGTTTCTTGCGGCGCTTCTTCTCCGCAATGATGGTCTTGTCCAAAGCGCTGGTAGACTCACCCTATATTACCGACGCGACGTGTAAAAGAGCCCTCATGTGGCCTATTTACTGTTTTTTTTTTAAATTTTATTTTTTAGTGTGCGCGTATCTCAGCCAATAGTGTATAAAGGACTCTACGCATTATCTACCCATGCTATCCCTCCGAGAACGATGCACGACGCAAAACGACTATTATTGACGTCAGCAAGCCTACGCACTATCGTTTTGCGTCGTGCATCGTACCCGGACGTACAGCACGGAAGGATAATGCGTAGAGGGGTTAATATCTGTGCGGCCATCGCATATCAGTGGGGGGAGTTAAGATATTTTTGATGCGTTATAAACGTTTATATTTTATGACTTTGACTGTGAATCACATGCCATTGGAACTATGTCAAACTGACGTAATGTTTCAAATCGTAATAGAGTTCTTAAGAATTTAATTGAAACGTTATTTTGACATGGTTACAAAATAATAATAATGTTGATATGGTTATGTAGTTATGAATTATATTTTCAGAGAATAAGAATACGAATAAGAATTTACAAATGGATGATGTAACACATTTTTAACGGAAGCTTTTTTATCTTATTAACATAATATTTTAAATGCTAAAGTTCGTGTGCTTATACCCTTATAACACACAGGCTAACATTCTATTCGAAAACATAAAAAAAAACCCAAGGGAATAACGATAATCGAAAACTACGCGGACAAATCCGCGGGCGTCTGCTAGTGTTTGATAAATTCTGGTTTTCATACGGGTGATACAGAAAACTCACATAAACCGAAGCGAAGCGAAGGCGGTACGCTAGTTACGAATAAAAACTAAGCGCTCCGACTCTACCTGCAATGGGAGCCTGCCTTAACTTGTAAAAACATTTTTTAGCTTCAGATAAAATTCCGACCGGGGTTTTACAAGAAAACAAATGAACTATCATCTTTCCCTCGAAGACAGGTAGAAATAATCGGAGCACTACCAATGAGCGTTATTTCGTTACACGGTACGACACCGTCACGACTGCGGGAACACAGAAATGTGTGACGTCGTCGTGCCGCTACCGTGTCGGTCAGTAGAAAGTTATACCGTACATCAATAACTTCCTAATGATATTAAAATAAGGATGTAATATCGGTATACCGTTATTTTATATTGACCTTAACGTTTGCATATACAGATCCAAAGTTAATCCACGTTAATAATAAGGGCATTTATATTTAAATATCGTTTAAATATATCGATAATCCGACGACGGTCGTCCCCGAATTCCCCTTACTAATTAAAGTCTTAATGCAAGGCGAATTCGCAGATGACCGTCGTCGGTTAGACGACCTAGTGTAAGATCACTATTACGAACATTTGTAGGTATTTGGGCCATTCTACTTTTCAGTGTACACTTTTGTTACCGTCCGATTAAAAGTATACCAAATTATGAATCCGCAAATAAATAAATAACATGAACTTAGAATGTTTAAGTTTAACGGTTTTCAAAAAAACAACTCTTAAATTACTCAATTATTGTTGAAGAATCTTGGTAACTCAGTGGCAAATTGCACATTTTCCATAGAACAGGCGGGGACATCAACGTCCACTGCGTTACTAACTTTATAGTTATTACAAATAACTTTTTATGAATTAGGTTAATTATATATATAAGCTTATTGACGTCCCTTTTCTAGTTTCAAGTTAGAAAAAGAAGCACATTACCGTTTGTTGAAATAAAAATAGTTTAGTGAGAACGTGGCTAAAAGTTATTTTGCGGGTGGTAGGACCTTGTGCAGGGTCCGTCCGGATCGCTACCACCATCTTATCCATTAACCTACCGCCAAACAGCAGTGTTCGCATTGTTGTGTTCCGGTTTGGGGATAAGACAGCCGGTGAAATGACTAGCATAGAGGCATTCCATCTTAGTCCTCAGGGTTGGCAACGCATTTGCAGTCTTGGGATTGCATTGCAGTCTTGTGAATGCGAATGTCTATGGGTCACAGTTTCCACTGACCATCAGGTGGCCTGTGTGCTCGTTTGTCTACTCTATGCCATAAAAAAAAAAAAAAAATGTACAACGAAAAGTAGAATGGCCCATTTCGCACCGTTTGCTGACCGGTGCCTTCGACGACGATTCGTATGATGCATTCATACATTTTTCTTCTTCGGTACCGTTGTCGTTCCGGAGCCGTGTAATAAAAACAGCTCAATGGAAGAGAATATAAATTACGCGCGTTAGTAGAAATCGCTTTTGTAAAAGCATCTACTATTTGTTTATATTTATTGTGCGCGAAGCGAGCGGGTTATAGATGATGAAATGTCTGCTCGTATCAATATTGTTTATGAGAGTTTTTCTCTGTTGGGTTTACCTTTTGCAGTAGCAATATTGCTGTACAAATATGATGCTATGTGAAACAAGATCCCGTATATTTTGTACAGGTACAGTACCTGTCATAATAAACTTCAAACTGAACATCAAATGACAATTGTATGACAATAACAATGGCAGTCACAATGACAAGGTTCTAAGTATGCTCATAATTTTTTATTAGGTGACTGTTTATATTCATTATCTCTGAACAAATTAGAATCTGACGATCGACGATCTCTTTTTTTATGACATAGAGAAGACAAACAAGCACACAAAAAAGTGGCCACCTTTTCCCGTTAAGCTCACTACTCAAAGGGTAATTATTATTAAAGTTTGTTACGCATCCCATAAATTGTGTTATTGCTTGCGCTACAAAACCGCATCGTTTGATTGCAAGGAAATTCTTTAGTTAATTAGAAAACACAATAATAGTAATGAGGGCGCCACTGTTCATCCGGCGTACGCTCGGCGCAGTCTTAAGTCTGTAATTATTTGCTCCTCCTTACCTTAAAAAACTTAGATAGGTAAGTCGACAGCATACTAACTCGACATTTCACCCTCAATACACAAGAGTAACCGCAAACTTAAAGTAACACGAAGGCCAACTTGCCAACATTGACCATACGTAACAAATATACTGTGACTACGCCCTATCATAGCCGTTAGCAAACTCACCAGGTTTAAACCATCCTATATTACATAAGCATCTACTGACAAAACAACATTAATCCTTATAAACATATGGCTGGTTTTGCAAGTATAGAGTTGAGGTAGTTATGTGGTTTTAACCGTAAGCGGTGTAGTTCGTAGTAGGACGCAGCGGGGTGGATGATTTGGCCCAAAGGACAGGTTGTGTGTGTGCGTCCGTGTCGATGTACGGTGTGGTAAGCACACTGCAGCAGTTTGGGTACAGTCGGCAAAAACTGTGTTATATTTTAAGCAACACGTAACTTACCTATAAGTAAAATAATATTAAGTATTTTGAAAACAAACGGCATAAACAGAGTCCCTTATTGACGCAACGATCAATTCCTGTATTAGTACTAATACAATCTGATGCTTAATAACATATTAAATACACTAATCTACTTCGTCAAACTAAAACTCTGCGCAAATCTATAATAGATTATACGCTAATAATTAGTGTATAGTCTGGTCACCGAAACGTGATATTGAAAATTCCCGCGACTTTTAAAAATGTAGCTATTGTATTACTGAAGAATGAGCTACAAGTAAACAATTTTAATGCTTTTGTCATTAACTTAACACTTAATGATAAAAGCATCAACATTGGTTATTTCTAGCCCTTAGTGATACTGAAAATTACCGTTTTATTAAATTGTAGCTATTGTAGCCTGAATAGCTACAATTTCAAATTTCGCGGTAATTTTCAGTATCACGTTACGATGGCCAGATTTAAAAAAAAAACACTAGCATCAGCGTCAAATATTTTATGTGTCTCCCTTCAGTAGTTTTGAATAATTTTCCTAAAGAAAAGTAGATGAACCGTGAATGCCTTCAATTCTTTAAACTTTTTATTATAATAGGCTAGGGGTTTTAATAATCTTAGTTTGGGCCTAAGTCAATTTGTGTGAAATTTGTCTCCTGAAATATTATCTCGTCACATCTCTTATTAAAAAGTTAGAACTGTATTCGGCACCATTAAGGAAAGGGCTTTCTTATCCCTTATCATTTACATCAGGTTCTAGAAAACCCTGTATGTACGTAGGTCAGTACATTATTTTAATCGGTACGTTTCTTAGCTTGTGGGGCTGACTGTACCGCTTCCACGTCCAGTCGTCCCACGGGAGTACGCGGCAAGTCCGCGGGGCACCCTTAATCTCTGGGCCCAGGGTTTGCAGAGCAGCACCGATACTCGCCATCATAATACATATTGGAGCGTACGAGGTGCTTAAAATATCTGAATTTGCTAGCGACTTTGACAGTAGAATGTAATTTAAATCATTTTGAACACCTTATCTTATTGTGCTGCTCGTTGGCAAACGTGGTTAGAAAATTATCAACAAGTTTTTTGGTGTTGTTGGTAAGTTTGTAGCTCTGTCTACCCCACTCTGGGAATATAATAAATACATACATACATAAACTCACGCCTTTATTCCCAGAGTGGGGTAGGCAGAGCTACAGAATTACCAACAACTCTAAAAACTTGTTGATAATTCTGTAACCACATTTTGCACACTTAGGCTAAGATGTTTACCGTATTTTGTTTTTAAAATAAATAATAATAAATAAATATAAGGGGACAATCTCACACCAATTGACCTAGTCCCAAGCTAAGCTCTAGGCTTGTACTATGGGTATTAGACAACGATATAAATACTTATATAGAGAAATATATACTTAAATACATTCGAAAACATCCATGACTCAGGAACAAATATTCGCGCTCATCACACAAATATCTGCCCTTACCGGGATTCGAACCCAGGACCGCTAGCTTCGTAGGCAGGGTCAGTACCCACTAGGCCAGCGCGTCGTCAATGAAGGCGTGAGTTTATGTACGAATGTATCTATATACCTTATATATTAACAACATAATGTATTTGATAGTGCCTAAGACACTTTTTGAAAATTGAAGTTAGAAGTTACGTTAGCTTCATCCCTTTCTCTCAATTTTAGTAGGCCTGACCTCTTCATGAGCATTTCTGAGTAGCTGTTTAAGACATCGTGGAAACTTGGACAGTACTTCTATGATATTTAAATACTAACACCCGTATTTATAGTCAAGAAAAGTAATTAAGTACTTGAGTATTAGTACTGTCAAAAGTCATATAAAAATCGAGTTACTTTCTCCATACTAAGAGAACCCCGCGTTTGTTTTTCACCAAGTATGGAAAAACCAATTTTATGAGGTTACTCAAAAAGTTGTAAGGAAAAAAAAATGGCATGTAGCTTTAAAACTTCCTTATTTCATAGTGATTCAAGTCATGCAAGAAAACACTGTTTTTTTTTTAAATTAATACTTGAATTAAGGGGTTTTTCGTATCACGGACATACAATACATCACAACTTAGCATAATAGTAAATGTGGTCAAAAATGTTCAGAATGACCCTTACTATCATCCCTTAAAACCCCTACACCCGACTGCCAAACACCCTGTATAAGAAGTTCAAAAAAGGGCCAGATCATTACGTCGGGCCTAAAACCAAACCTGTCAATGCAAAAGCATAAAAAAAGAAACAAGTTTTTTGAGGCACGTTGAAAATTTAACGGAGCAATGTTGGTAACTGGAAGAAATATTAACAAAAAGCCAGATCATTTCCCTGGAACATTTTACCTGCCCGCTACTGAAAGTACCCTAAATATTTAAGATAGTATATTTTACTCAGGGGAAACTTCTTTATTTTAAGAAATAAGAATAACTGTTCTTATACAGCAAAAAAAACTTTTTTTATAGCATCGAAAATGGAGACCCAGTGTACCACAATTCCAAAATTCTGAAAAGTTAAGATCTCGTTTTCTGCGTACATTCACCCAGTAAAAATGTTGAGCATACTTAGAACCTTGTCATTGTGAATATCACTATAATTGTCATGTGTGTCATTTGATGGTTCCGTTTGAAGTTTACTGTGACAATGCATTAAAGTGCTTAACATTTTCGTTGGGGTACTGTACTCTTACTAAACACGATATATCAAATTATCATATTTTGGACACTCCTAGAGTTGAACTATTCAGCCATAAGGTTAACTACTACCTCCCAAACACTCTGTATGTCTGTATATTCTGTGTCATTTCATTAAGCACAAAAAGCACTGTCATCCAACACGATATTATTCTCAACTTAACTGTTGACATCGCTCAATATTGGGAAAGTAGACTGTTTTTTTGCCCTACATTCTGAGCTACATTAAGAGCCCAGCTCTCATATTTCCTTCTAAATTTGACCCGAGATCAAGTTCTGGGCTCTTTACGGCTGTAGGGGGACATTGGCACCCTGCGGGTTCCGCGGTGTAATGACCGATTTACTGCTAAGATAGGGCATTGCTTACGATACGGAAGTTTTAACTTGCCTAAGGCCCATGGACTCGATAATGGGTCTAATTTGTATGTAGATTAGGAACCCGGGCACCGATAGTAGATGGATCAAATTGTGTCTAAAAACTCTGTCATGCGCTAGAACACAGTGCAAAAGGGCTTAGAAAGTTTTTTGGGCTTGGATAAAGTAGGTTACACTAACATAACGAATGTACAAGGGCCGGTGCATTTACAGCAAAGTGCAGCAGATATTTTTTCACTGCCAAAGCATCTTCGTCTTTGATGAGTTTTTTTTTAATGAATTAACACAATAAACACGAGATGACGCTTTCGGAAAATCTGTGTTGTTAGTTAATTTCCATCTTTTTTAGGGTTCCGTAGTCAAGTTACGAACCCTTATAGTTTCGCCATGTCCGTCCGTCCGTCCGTAGCCTAGCTCCGAGGCCCTTTAAAGTTACTCAGTTGTAACAAATACGAGTACAAGAGTCGAATAAAAACAAAGGTTAATAGAAACATTACACCACTCTCTCAACTGTTTCAAGTAAAACAAACTACCCTCCAACTACCCAAGCCTTTAAAAAATCCAGATTTCTTCCCAACTCTCCTTAATTAGTTGGAGGAAGTTGGTGAAAATATCCGAGTAATCTATTAGATACTTTTTAATCCCGCCGCGCCGTCATTTCTCTTCTTGATTAAAATTAAATGCACTTTGTCGGGAGGTGAAAGTAACTTGCCTTTTTGGTACTTTACTTTGTTCGCGGGAAACCTTATTGAATACTTTACGAGGTGCGGTAGGCTGGAGATTTCGGTGCGTGTGTCTTAAGAGGTAATACAAGTGGCTTTTTTTTATTTTTATTTTTTTTTTTATTTTTTTTTATGGCATAGAGATGACAAACGAGCACACAGGCCACCTGATGGTAAGTGGAAACTGTGACCCATAGACATTCGCATTCACAAGACTGCAGAGCAATCCTAAGACTGCAAATGCGTTGCCAACCCTGGGGACTAAGATGGAATGCCTCTATGCTAGTCATTTCACCGGCTGTCTTATCCCCAAACCGGAACACAGCAATGCGAACACTGCTGTTTGGCGGTAGGTTAACGGATAAGACGGTGGTGGCTTTTTCTCCATATTAACGCTTTCTTATCTGACATTCTCTGGTTTGTTTGTTTACTAGGTAATTGGTTTGGAGCATTGACCAGAAGGGCTATTGCCTAACGCACTTGCAATCGCAATCGTTTTCATTTTGAAAATCGAAGGCTTGTCTGCATACAAAATGAAAACCATTGTTCCGCTTTCAAGTAAATTGCGATTGTGAGTGCGTAAGGCAATAGGCCAGCCGGGTCTCTATTCAACACGGTAACAACCATTTCGTTTTTGAGCAGTTATCGTATTGTCAACGTTTTGACAGCTCTTATTTACTTGACAGTAATGGCGGCCGAGTTAGAAACATTACCATAACAGAGGGGCTATTGCCTAACGGTGGGTTTAGACGAGCTTTCTAAAAATAAAGACATGTTCTAGAGAATTAGCTCGTTTGGTCTAAACTCATCACGCATTGGCACTAGTTTTCATTTTGAAAATGGAAGGCTTGTCTGCGTACAAAATGAAAACAATTGTTCCGCTTTGAAGTCGATTGCGATTGCGAGTGCGTTAGGCAATAGGCCAGCTGGTCAAATACGAAGAAATGGCAGAGTAAAAAACAAAACCATAACGTCAAATACGATTTGGATTTTACCGTCTAGAATAGAGGTGCAGGGTCTAACTAATCTTAGTTGTTTCGTTAAGTTAACACGAAGGTTAAGGGTTATACATTACATACATAAACTCACGCCTTTATTCCCAGAGTGGGGTAGGCAGGGCTACAGAATTACCAACAACTCTAAAAATTTGTTAATAATTTTGTAACCACATTTTGCACTTTTAGGCTATTATGTTTACCAGTGTATTAGTGACAGGTTGCAAGCCCATCGCCTAACAGTACTATACGCCTTTATTCCCTTAGCCGTCTCTTACGACATCCACGGGAAGATATGGAGTGGCACTATTCTAACCCGGCAACCACACGGGTAATTCATTGTGTATCAATTTGTACAGCAAAAACCATCGGCGTTCGGCGTAGTCTCAATACACTTAAGAGCAATGAAAACTGGTCACGTTCTAATAAAATTCTGTACTCAGTGACCAGTTTTCATAGCTCTTGACTATAGATAGGGCGCTTTTATCCAAAACTCACGGACAAAAGTTAGTTACTAATATCTCTAAACTATACTTATATCCCAAAGTCACCTAAACCCAATAGTCCTGTCATTACGCCCCAGACATCGCCGCTCGCGGTCACAGGTTCGAGCTTAGCGCTAATCCACCAGGGCTGCCACTGTTTATTAAATTTAATTAAAGTTCGCCTGAAATACTGGCTAAGTTTGGCAATAAATAAAAGATAATGCAAGTAAATGCGCGATGGTTTAGCGATTATGCAGAAAATTTGGCTATTTAGTAGCCCATATTGTAGTTATATCCTATCGAGGTGTATCAAACGTGTTTGAGCCAATACAGAATAAGTACAAGCTGATTTAAAGCTAAAATAAAGTTGGGTTAAACTTGTGAGTACTATACAGTTTATAAAAAAAATTACTTATTAATACATTGTATGTAATTAGTATCGATTTAACTAAGGTTAAAACCAAGGATCAGCGTCCAGATTTTAAAGGTGCTGATAGACTTTTGAGCATTAACGATAGCGTTCGCTAGAATGATTGACAAAAATGTGCGTAGTACTATGTCGCAGTAACGGATCAAAGTGCGAGTGGTTTGGATTTAGTATGTCAATAGCTGCGACAAGGTCCTAAGTTTGTTCGTACACCTACCAATTGATTGTGGAGTCAAGGGCGGGTCCAGAATTCGGTTCAGGCCAAAAAGTTAAACTTGTATCATGGGTCAAGGGAGGGGTCAATGACCTCTATGACCTCCCTCCCCATGGGTCCGCCTCCATGTTGAGTTCAGAGGACTTCGAAGACAAATCGGTACGCACTTCGATCATTTTGAAGAAATCAGTACTAGGGAGTGTAAATAACCGGTTATATAACCGGTTATTTTTATACAAAAACCGCTAATAACCGGTTAAATTGCATTCCCTAATCAGCACCTTAACGTTTTATGTAAAAAACTTTTAAATACTTGTGAGTAGTGGCAAGTGGCAACCCTACAGCGTTATCATTAAATTAAAAAGCCAGTGACTCAACAAGTCTGTGGGCACATAATATAAAGTTCGCCACCGTCTTGTGTGCTTTTCACACATACAGGGTGGATCTTCAGACGAGGTAAGCTCAGTAAGGGCAACTGACAGCTACTGTGAAAGGGAAACTGTTTTATCTAGCATTTGAATGTAATTACTAGTGACCCAGTTAGTTTTCATTCCCATAACTGTTCAGCGAAATGGTAAGGATCGTGTCTAACATTGCATCACTATATTAAAATAAAATTCCCATTACAGTGAATATTTTTTTACATCTTTTTCCGCCATCTTGCCCTATTACGTATAAGGATCAAGTTACGCTAAGAGCCGAGATTGAACGTCTAAAATGAAAAAATCAACTTTAAACGAGTTATTTTTAAATTCTAGCTATAAAACAGTGGTTGGTAGTAATAGCTACAAAAAGTTATATTATAATCTGTAAATACATTTATCAATTACGAAAGTTGACCTTAATTTAATGTCTTATACTGCTGTTATTATCATTTTGTAAATAGTGTATTTTTTAAATGTAACAAATGCTATCAATAAAATATTCATTTTCATTTTCATTTTTACTTATTAGTCCACCCTGTATAGTCGAATGTGAGTAATATACCACACCTACGTTTTCACATACACAGGATGCTTGTATTTGCTACATATACGCCGAAAACCAGCGGGCTAGAAGCTTATAAGGTTTAGCATAGGTGAGTGGTATTATGTTGGGTACTTTCTAGAGAAAATGGCGTCATATGAACGGAGGTTTTTGACTTTAAATGTTAAGTCCAAGAGCATAGTAAACAGTATGATTTTTAAGTTTTTTCTGTAAAAAGATTTATTTGCGCATAAGGAACTATAGCTCAATTGTTTTTTTTTATCAAAGTAATGTTTAACTCAACTTAATGTCAGTTTAAAAACGATAGAATAGAAATAGAATAGAATAGAAAATATATTTATTTGTTTCTGCTTACATAATATCACATCCATGGCTGAAGTCTCCTTTTAAGTAAAAATATACCTGTGCCAGGAGACCCCGCTCTTCTATAGCATATATTACATAACATAGGCTTACCGATTTAAAATAAAGGCTTACAAACAAAATATCTTTGAATTGAAGTTTGACACATTTTTCAGTCCTCATCTTTACGTTCACTTAAGACCACAAAGCGTAGCAAGTATGAAACCGCCCTTATGTATCAGCTGTCATTACTTTCAACACGCCATTTCTCACTAAAACTTGTTACAAAAAACTACCTTAAAGTAACATAAACCAGATTAAAATTTCAATGTCTACGCAAGATAACATACGATGTCAACTACTTCGAAAAATACCTCTAGATAAGTCCACCATCTTATTTAGTCAAAAAAACCGGGCAAGAGCATGTCGGACCATGCTCAGTGTAGGGTTCCGAAGCCGTAACGACAAACACAAAACACTATCTCAAAAATCAACATGTATGAACCAATTTTCTATTTAAAGTTATTTGGCGCTGTCTTAGATGATTTTTAGTAGGTATAAACACTTTAGTCGCCTGTATCTCAGGAACTAATCATGTCTACTTAGCCGTGATAGTTTTCCTTTAAAATTCGTTATATGCGCTCTCGTTGAAGATATTTTTCAGATTTTTAGTATTTGTAGTTTTGGCTGTAGGGACGGGGGGGGGGGGACGGACACTTGCCTCTAACAAAAAATAGCGCTTTAAAGCTTAATAGTTCATAAACGGATCCTTTAATCGAAAAATTGTTTTCATAAACCCGCAATATTTTTGAAAGACTTATCCAACGACACCACACACTATGGGGTAGGCAAGAAAAAAAAAGCATCCCCACGTTACGTGTAGGGGAGGTTAGGAGGCATTAAAAAAAAATATTTTTCAAAAATTTATTTCACCACTTTATTGGCGTGACTAATATGTATATTCATGCCAAATTACAGCTTTCTAGTACTATGAGTTTCTGAGCTAGACTGCGGACGGACGGACGGACATGGCGAAACTATAAGGGTTCCTAGTTTGACTACGGAACCCTAAAAACGCATCCTTTGTAGCGTTTTCATCCCATATGCAGCCCCCTGTAATACTAAGTTAGGTTCAAAGTCTTTTAGCGGTTGAATGGGGAAGGTATCATTTTGTATAAAGGTATAAGGATCTCCTTTGAGTCTGGCCAGCTACCGGTGACTTCGTTAGCCGACTTGTCCGTCGATTGCTAAAAGGAGTTATGACATTTTGCCGTCCACAGATCTTCAGATTTGCTTAGAAAGGGTAAGACTAGACAGGTTTAATTTCATTTGCTTTTCAGCATTGATGGTCTTGTCATAAGCGCTGGTAGTTATCTCTATGTACAGGGTGCCTCTGACCTTGGGGCTTTAAATGCAACGATCGATTCAACTCGCTAAACTAAACTACTTTTGTTCTGCAACATAAAAAAAAATAACTTTAGATAACTAATTGATGTTAAAGTCTAATTGTAAAATCAGTGTATTCAATCATGGCCATCACTATCTCATGGTACGGGGGAGACTAAAGAAAAATGGAGAATTGGATTGCATACATTGAAAATTACATTTATCTTGTATGTTGTACATTTAACAACTTACAGAACAAAAGAAGTTCAGTGTCAGGAGTAGAAAAGATCCATACATTTTAAGCCACAAGGTCAGAGGCACCCTGTATATATAAAAGATGAAACTGACAGACATATATTATCAACGCGCAGCCTACGAACTACGCTGGACCTTCGAACTTGAAATTTTGAGGGAATATTCCTTGGATATCCTAGGGGTGCACTAAGAACGAATTTTTGGAAATTAATCCTCTGAGCGATTGAAATAGCGGGGAATACCGGAATTCTACGCGTACGAAGTCGTGGGCGTCCTCTAGTAATCCATATTACCGATGATGTTTAAAAGAACCAAGTGACCAATTTACTTAATTTTTTTTTTCTGTTAGTATTCTGGCCTGTATTCTTAAGAGTTGTGTGGGAGGTAAAGTCAGAATGTGACGTATCAGTGAAGAAGACTGGTTTTGAAAATAATAGTGTTGCCTTCTATCCACCTGTATGTTTTGTTGCTTGGCATAAGCTCTTTTCATGATGAGAGTCAATGCTATAGTTTCCTGCTCAGTGCGAATAGGTGATTTCAAATACAACATTACTTTGGTGTAAAAGTAATATGTGTAAATATGGAATACAGTGAGATTTTTTATGAACTAGAGCATCAAATATTTTACAGTCAGTAAGAGCCAAATAATTTAGTCATATTTTTTAAGCAAATTTTTCTGTTAAATGTCATGTGTATTCCATTCCTAAAATCTTGTCCCATCTTCATCTTTACTAATATTAAAAGTGACAAAGTATTATAAACGGAAAATTGAACAGTTTCCGAGGGAGTAGCGATAAATGTATTTGGATTCACGGGCAAAGGCTAAAACCATAAATAAGCATAGCCACAAAAACATTTGCCAAGGGCCAATTTTTTCACTTTTTCACTCTAGCCACTCTTAAAACACCCTTTAATATTTCGCTAAAACACTCACAATATTGGGGGCAAAAATTGGTTGGCCCCTCGTTGCGGGGCAATGGGCGTTGCGGACGGGCGTAACTACTGAACGCTCTTAGCGAAGACCCTTGCTGCTATTCTGTTTCTCGCTCGTTCGATAATCAAATCGACTGTCAAACATATTCCGACCCGTGGGCTATTTATAGTGTAATTGGCAACATGATCCAACTTTTACCCAGAAACTGTATCCTAACGTTTCTGCTTTATATTAAAAATTGTCGATATTTTTGACGATTCCAGTGTAACTTCTTGTACTTTGACATAACATGCGGTATGCACTGACTTTGGAAAATAAATATCATTCATTCATTCATTCATATCTAATCAAAATGTATGCAATTGACATAAGTGGCTGACGCTAACTGTCAGTAGCTTACGTAAATCCTATACAATTATTCGAGTTTTAAACATAAGTTAGCGTTATGCATCTTGACTAGGCCACGTACCCTTACCATGTGTTACAATTACCGTACTTGCTGGCGAGTCGAATTCTCTGTCCCTCGCACTCTATAAGATACTGCGAGGTCGTTAATTGTAAAATTTGTAACTCATGGTAAGGGTACTGATACTTTACGTGGTAGTTGCTACTTAAGTATATTAGACTTCCCAAACCTTTGCTTGTGGCCTTGTCAGCGTAGCACACGTTTATAGTCACTCAAACTATAATAAAATAAAATACGAGAAGTATGAGGCAGAGGAATCCCACGGGATCATGCTTACAATTTACACAGCCGTGATTTGTTAACTTTCGCGACATTCCCACATATTTTATTTTGTATACATGTATGTAAATAAATGTATAAAGGCGAACTTATCTCTTAAGTGATCTCTTTCAGCTAACCCTTGACGGATTGAAAAAATTTAAAGGTTCGATATTTATTGTTAAAAGGGACTTAATTGTGTCAAATAATCATTATTAATTATCACATTGAAGTTTTAATCGCATTGCAATTATTGTGTTCACCAGAAGATTAAATCTGAGAGAAAAGTACGTCGAGGTAATAATTAATAGGTAATTAAATAATCACAATATTAAAAAATACATTTATATCAAATACCTGGCCTGCGGCAATAATAACACATAGTGTTAACGCAGATCTCACGTTAGACTGGACATTGAACTCGTCGACGATGTATTGCTCAAAAGAATAACACCCCGTAACTTGCCATCAGCGTTCCAGTTGTATTAACATACGAATTAGTTCCTTAAGGCTGAGACGTAATAAAGCGTAAAATAGAGTAAACTCTGTTGAAATATAAATTTATGTTAAGTTACAGGGTGTCAAAGATCACGCGTTTATTATATTTCGTACTTTTAAATATGATTATTTGCTCTTTTGTAGTTGCATGTGCAAAGGCGCATGTGTCTGTGGGGAATTCTATATCTAAGTTCTTATGTAAATTTATGTGTTTATGTTTGAATTTATCTGTTCATACATATTTTTATTTATTATTGAATATTTCGAAAATACAAAATTTTTTCACATTTGACTTTAGGAAAAACCAGGAATGTTACGTGCATCAATTAACTTATTTTACAATGTGTAACAAAACTATTTCATGGAAACGTGCTCGTTACAAGAGTCGGATTAGAACTTTCGTGACGTACTTGTGTAATATCCGAAATACAGGCCGTCCTTGTTTGAGTACTAGCGACTCGCTTCGCTTGGGTTTATGTGAGTATGAGTCTATATATAGCCTTCCTCGATAAATGGGCTATCTAATACTGAAAGAGTTTTTCAAATCGGACCAGTAGTTCCTGAGATTAGCGCGTTCAAGCAAACAAACAAACAAACTGTTCAGCTTTGTAATATTAGTATAGACTAGCTGCGTTTAAAAAAAAACAAAATGATGTTAGTTTTTGAGTTGTATGTGAAACAGATTGATAGAGTAATGAATAAAAAGATCAGAGAGAAATGTAGGCTAAAAGAAGATGACTAAGATTCAAAAAGGGCATGCTTCGATGGTTCGGTCATTTGGAAAGGATGGATGAAAGAAGATTGACGAAAGAGATATACAGAGCGAAAGTGAGTTGGGAAGGAAGGGTTGGGAAGGGCCGCCCTAGGCGTATTTTTTCGAACCAAAACGGAGAAATACTAGAAAAGGGCCGAATTTTAAGTACCCGAAACCGACGTGCGCGCATGACTCGATGTATGAATGTGGGAGAAGCGAAAGCATTTTGTCAGGATCGTAGCAGATGGAAAGAAGTGGTTTCTGTTTCCCCTCTGGGAAACAGGCGTGATTTAATATATGTATGAAAATGTTGATAGTTTTATTATAACAACAATAATGTAAGAATAAGTTTATACTATTTTGATTCAAAACGAAGTGTGTTATATTTTGCCAAATAAGCTACCCGGTTATTTTTTATGCCCGCATAGAGCGGTTAGTCAAACGTGATCTGATTACTGAGCAGTTCGCGCAAACAGTTTTATGACACCATTTATGACGGCATATACGTTCAGGCATCGGTATGATACGCCCGGCTCTCATTCCGAGCTATAAATTATAATCGAAAAGAGGCAACCTCTCGAATCGCCAAAAACGTGGAAATTATTACTCCCCCTCACCCTGTCAGTGTTGCCGCGCTATATTTTATTTATACCTTTTACGAGTGTTGCCAGCCATAAAAAAAGTTTTAGTGAGTGTTGTAAAAGTAAAGGTCCTTTTTTGGAACATAGCGCTGATAGGTCTGGGATAGAGTGTTTTATTAAATCAAGCGATTGTGGGCCGTTAAATCCGTTGAGGTCCGATTTCCCCATAATAAATTCTCACGGAGCACAAATAAAAACATTACCTTCATTCGGTTTGGTTCTCGTGCCAAAAATATTGACGCTAAAATAATGATTTTCTGTAGCTCAAAAATACAGGTTGATGTCTTATACATATACAAACCAAAATTATGCATTATATTATAACCTCCCGTGCAAAATTATACTGATGGTGACAACTGCATCCAAATCCGTTGCGTGGGGTAGGACTGACATACGCAAAACGAGACTTTCGTTTTATACTATGTAAAGATAACGAAGATGTAGAAGATTTAACTCTTCAAAATATGACTACTGCAGAATATAAAATTTAATATGATAAATGTTATCTAGGTCATCCTATTCAATAAACTTAAAGTGAATTAGAATCACTTCTACGAACAATCTGTGGTAAAAGCCAAAGTGTAACTCTAGCCATTCAACCTTTTGCCAGATGTCAATTCCATTATAAAATTATTTTCTTCACAGACTTTATCCGTATTATATTACTGTTCAGAACCCCAGGTGTTTTTAAAGCTAAATCGAAAATACAGCTACCGCCGACCTCACAGAAAACTCCCCGGGATATTGAATAGAAAATTGTATTTTTCTTCTATTCACGAGAAATTTTACGTCGGTTGCATTGAGTGACCGACGATGCTTCTTTGAGTGAATTGCACACTGTTTATCGAAAGTAAAAAGATATTTGCTGTTTATTTCTAAGTGATACGTCTAACAGAGCAAAGTGGAAACGAAAATTGTTTCGCTAAGCTCAACATTTCAATTTGAAATTGATCTTTTCTAAAAATGTTGAAAGCTGAGGATTAATCCTAATAAAAAACCTAAGCGACCATAAAACACCCATCCTAACGCGCATCAGCCAATGCGAATTGCCAAATTAATTTTCGAACGCCGAATTCCATTTTCAAATCGTCGGCCGCCGTATTTTTTTAATGGGAACCTTTTTAATTTGGGCGTTTTCGCAATCCTCGGCTAATGACCGAAGGTACGCGTCCAATATGAGTTTCGTGAGCGCAAAACACCTATGAATAAGGATGATTTACGAGGTTATAAATTTTGAAACCGGGACTTTGAACGGAGTGTTTCTCACGCCATATTTCAAAATAATGTCCCCGTGTTTAGGCTTCGAATGCTCGGATGCCGTCCTGCAATACAGTTGGGTGTTTTTTTATTAAATTTTTAAGACGCACCCTTCCGTAATTTACGAATTAGAATTGAATAAACAGTTTATCTGGCCCATGTGCTCGGCGTTGTAAAAAGGGGCCCTTGCAGTTCTGTTTTGTTTATGGTTCTATCGAAGGGTCATGAAACGGGAACGCTGCTCTGCAGGATTTTATCTCACTGATAACGCTGGGATGGAATTCCGGGACGTGGTTTAAGGATTCCTATATATATTGCGAACCTGGCAGCAGAATTTATATGAGTTAGTTTAACAAAAGTTTCATTTAGTTGCGGTCGTAAACTTGGTGTAACATAAATATTTGATTGTTTACGCGTTTTTTTCGTGTTATTTCGTGAGATTTGTCCTTTTCTATAGGACAATGACCTCTATTTTGGTTATTTTCATCAGTTAAGATGTCTTGCCAGAGTACCTACTTACTTATGCTCCAATTGGAGCGTCTAACTTTTTTAACAGTCCTATACCCGTATTAATAAACACATCTTGGCTGAGATGCCCGTCACAAGATACGTCAAAGTAAACGTCAAACCATAGAACACTGTAATTTTTGACGCATCTCGAGACGAGCATTAGAGTTGAGATTAGTTTATTAATACGGCAACTAGTCTGCTAGGTCAGGTGGGATATTGCGTTTCAATTAGGAAATGCAAATAACCGGTTATAACCAGTTTTAATCGGTTATTTTCATACAAAATCGGTTAATAATCGGTTAAATTGCATTTCTTAGTTTTAATCCTTCTAACTAGGCGGTAGTTGTTTAGGCATTAGGTATAGCAATAGTTATTTGGGAAGATGTAGAGATTTTCTTTATATTTTGTGCTAAGGCGTTTAATCTCTTACTTGACCTTGGGAAATTGAGACGGCTCGCTGTAGGACATTGGTAACATACTATGGAGCATTAGCTACGAGTATATATAAACACTGCTAGATCAAAACAGTAAACGGTATCAACTCAATATCCTTGTTAGTGTTGTTTCGAGCTCATGTCAGTTATATTAAAGTTGATTTTAGAATACAGTTGTATTTTGAGTTACGACTGTTTAAATCTAGCAGTGTGAATGTCGTAAAACTTTATTCTGAAATAATTGTATAATTTCTATATTGGAAATAGCAGCGGTGCCCTAAAGTTAGATATCATATTATGTCCGAACTGATTTGAGTGTGGCTTTTCAAATAACTAGTTTGCTTTCTAAGTTAATTTAATGTAAATCCATTTTAATATTATAAATTTGAAAGTAACTTTGTGTCTGTTTTTTCTGTCGCAGTTTCACAGGTCAACCACTGAACCGATATCGATGAAATTTTCTTATATTTAGTAATATAAGGTGATGTGTCTGGTGACTAGGTTGAAATGACAACTCAAGAGTTTCGGAGAATACTGAAAACTGAATGTTTTATTCGAATAATGTTCTGCTTATTTACCATGGTTTCTAGACATTATCTAGGCTTAGGGTTAATGGTGTGGAACTTACGATAATGCATCGTAAGCAGAATTATAAGTAAATGACAAGGTTTAAACTATAAACTTTATAGCATCGTTAAACTAATTATGTCGTGGTAAGCAGTAAGTAGCACCTGTATCAGCTGTTACATAGGTGACCTCACTACATAGGTATAAATAGCCATCTGATATTGCTGTACCCTTGCAGGGAGTCACATAGATACCAGCGTATGTATAATGTTCCATCTTTATGAGCTTCTAAATGTAATATGCAGTACAATAAATAATTTTAATTCAAATTTGGGTCACCATTAAATGGACGCCTATATTTTTTAAATAAATAACCAAACTTTGTAAATCCCTACAAACAACAAGCCCATTCTTATGTCAAGAGTGCCTCTAAGATTTAGCCTTCTGAGGGTCCTTGTACTAATACTAGTACATAATACGGCCATTTATATAAAGATCTAGTGCCAAGGGAATAAAGTGGAATTTGTTTTGTTTTTAAGACTAATGATCGAATTAGAAAATTTACTTTATTTCATTCATAATAGATATAAATTACTATGACAAATTTCATTGTATGGGCCTTAAGAGGTTGCGGAAGAAACTTACGGGAGCCATCAAAAACATTTGAAGGTGCGGTATTCTGCCGTGATATATCTATAATGCCGTTATCTGACATCTGGTATTTTTTTTACTTATAATGCTATATTAATGAGAAAAAAATCTCTAGCAATCTGTGTTTGCGATTTTTAAAACAAGAATTTGTTAGATAACGGCATTATAGATATACCTATCACGGCAGTATTAGTTTTGTTTGCAATACTACCCTCTTGTACGTATCCGGCTCGAAGGACCATGCAAATGGCGCCGCATAAAAATCGTGTTTGCGTGTCCTGCGCACAGAGCGCGCCGTGCGGGTAGTCCTCGCCGAGCGTACCTGCAATATCCGCCGTAGGCTAATATCCGCCCGCTCCGTGTCTTTACCGCGGGGCGCGTGCCATGAGCGGTAGCGGGAACTGGATAATGTGTAGCTAGCTAAGTTGCGTGGCTGTAGAAATAAAAAAAAATGTGTGGAATTGTTAGCTCTTCTAGAAGTAAGCGGCGAATAATAACTGTATAGAGACGTGAAATATATGTAAATAAACTGTTTTTATTAACTTAATTTTAACAATTTTCGTAAACTGACCAAATATAAGCGGCTGATGCGTAAAGCACCAGCTTACGTCTATCCTAACATTTCGTCAAGTTTCGAAATTTGCAGTTTGTTGCATTGTTGCTGTTCTATCGCTTCACACCGCTTTATGGAGTTGATACGAGTGAATTGCGAACATAATACTGGTTCCTAACATGCAGAGCGCAGACAAATTTACAATATTACAATACATTTTGTACAGTCGAACTCAATAGCTGTACATTTTAGTACCTAATCATGTCTGTATGTATGTATGTAAACTCTTTATTGCACAAAAATAAACAATTACAAGTACGTACATAAACTTAAGATAAAGTATACAATGGCGAACTTATCCCTTTAAGGGATCTCTTCCAGTTAACCTGACTATGAGTGTGGAAACTGTACGAGGATAGACAAAATTACAATCATTACACTGAGCGTGATTTGAATTTAGAATATCGATAGCTGCTACTAAAATGTTCAGCTACTTATGAGTTCGAGCGTACGTCAAAAATCCTCAAGTAAAATCTATCGGCGCAGCAGCGGTCAATATTGATAACGGTGGGCACAGGAGAATAGATGTCAGCAACAAATCGCTATCAGCTGCTGACTTGACCCCGCGCCTCGTGTCAGGTGTCGATATTAAGACGTAGGCATTCCACCGCGATCTGCCTTTGTGATCTAGTGTTCGTCGTATATTGCACTGTATCAAGAGATTTTTGATCGATTCACATATTGGAGACGCGATGGGTGTTTCAAAGGATGTTGAATTTAAGTTGTCTGTTGCTACGGGCTACGAGCGCTACGAATCCTACGCTACGAGTGCTACGAGCAACGAATAAAAAGGGTAAGCTTTACCACTCTATTTTTCAACCTTGACGCAGAAAAGTTGTACGTTGTGTATCTAAGTATGTGTGTGTGTCGTGTATCTATCTGTGGTACCGTAGCTCCCAAACAGAAGAATGGATTTAGACGCATTTAATCGGGCCGGTTGAGGGTAAGTTTTGAAAACGGGAATTTAATTTTTAGAAAGATTAAAAACAACCCTAGCCTTTAAAAATCACGTCAAATGCAGACTAAAGTCCAATTAATTTAAATCTTACTATCCTTACATCTTACATAATATTATAATTTATAAATGAGAAAGTTTGAATCTTCAACCACTGAATGGATCGGGAAGAAACTTGGCACACATAAGTTAGGCCCTAAAATAGGACATAGAATAGTTTTGATATCGGAAAATTTAAAAGTTCCAAATTGAAATCTAAGCGGACAAAGTCGCAGGCAGAAGCTAGTTAAATATTAAAATTAAAAATAGTTGTAGGTCATTCTGCAGCTCTGCCTACCCCACTCTGTACATATCAACATAGTATAAAACAAAGTCGCTTCCCGCTGTCTGTCTGTCCCTATGTATGCTTAAATCTTTAAAGCTACGCAACGGATTTTGATGCGGTTTTTAGGGTTCCGTAGTCAAACTAGGAACCCTTATAGTTTCGCCATGTCCGTCCGTCCGTCCGTCCGTCCGTCCGTCCCCAGTCTAGCTCAGAGACTCGTAGTACTAGAAAGCTGTAATTTGGCATGAATATACATATTAGTCACGCCAACAAAGTGGTAAAATAAAATTTTGAAAAATATTTTTTTTTAATGCACCTCCCCTACACGTAACGTGGGGATGTCTTTTTTTTTCTTGCCTACCCCATAGTGTGGGGTGTCGTTGGATAGGTCTTTCAAAAATATTGCGGGTTTATGAAAACAATTTTTCGATTAAGGGATCCGTTTATGAAATATTAAGCTTTAAAGCGCTATTTTTTGTTAGAGTCAAGTGTCCCCCCCCCCTACAGCCAAAACTACAAGTACTAAAAATCTGAAAAAAATCTTCAACGAAAGCGCATATAACGAATTTTAAAGGAAAACTATCACGGCTAAGTAGACATGATTAGTTCCTGAGATACAGGCGATTAACGGGTTTATACCTACTAAAAATCATCTAAGACAGCGCCAAATAACTTTAAATAGAAAATTGTTTCATACATGTTGATTTTTGAGATAGTTTTTTGTGTTTGTCGTTACGGCTTCGGAACCCTACACTGAGCATGGTCCGACATGCTCTTGCCCGGTTTTTTTAAAATAGATAAAGTGATTCAAAAGGAAGGTTTTTATGTAGGTATAATACATACTCCAAAAACTCACATAATCCGAAGCGAAGCGAAGGCAGGTCGGTAGTGTAAAATAAAAAAATCAAGTAATCCTATCTTAAGCTTCTCGACCGCGTGACATTACAAACTATTTTAACCGGATAAGTTTTTAATTTCCTCAGCTTTGGGCCGAGGGTCCGGTTTCATCGCGCGGCCCCTTAAGCTGCCCTTTCAGCGAAGGACCCAATAACCCGAGCACAGGGTGTTGCTTTATTCCCCCATTCGAATGAAGGGACGCCATTTTGGAGATCATTTGCTTGAAAATGTGAGATTTACTGTAGCGTCCGTAGCTGTACGTGGCTTGACAACATTTTCTGCATCGGTGATATTTACTGGATTTGGTAGTTTAAGTTAAAATGGCTTTGTCTCAATCAATAGCTTGCGATATTTGTTTTCAGGGCATGCTATCATACTTATATACTTATATACTCATCTATACTAATATTATAAAACTGAAGAGTTTGTTTGTTTGTTTGCTTGAACGCGCTAAATCTGATGTTTTCTGGATTTAAATACTTTAAAATCGTGTTTTGAAAGAGTGACCCAGGAGACGTCACCATGGCAACGAGCTACAAAGAAAAGTTGATTGACCCATTTAAGACATACGATTCTATTTGGCAACTCACTTTTTAATGCTACAAATTTACCTTTAACCGGCGAGTTTAAGTTGTTCCGTCAGAGTGCATAAATAACAACAAATATTATTTCAGCCCTTGAATTTTCAATCAGGTACTTACGAGACGTTGAGCTCAACCTGCACTTCGACCACTAATTTTATCCTATCTATACTAATATTATTGTTTGCTTGAACGCGCTAATCTCAGGAACTACTTGAAAAATTATTTCATTGTTAGACAGCCCATCTATCGAGAAATGCTATAGGCTATAAACTCACGTAAACCGAAGTGAAGCGAGGGTCGCTAGTTAAGTAATAAATATGTAAATATGAATTCAAAACTAAAATAGACGTACGCCGCTTCTTTAAACTATAGCGACTATTATTGATTTGTTTCCACCTTCACGATAGCTATCCTATAATCATGACGATTGGAATAACTTCAAATATTGAGAACTCATGGATTACGACAAACCTATCATCATGAAACCTATTATCACGTGGCCTGTGTGCTCGTTTGTCTTCTCTATGCCATAAAAATAAAACCACGGTAAGAGTCAGTTTTATTACAATATCTCATCAATAACACCAATTTTGATGTTCGATAAACAACGAGTAACTTTTATTTTATTTCTTTATTGAGACTGTAGATAGAGATCTAATGATTATATTAGAAGACTATTTGATATGCTATTTATAGAGATCGGAATCGGTAGAGTTTATTTGCCGAAACTTGATGCATGTTCAATTCAATAATGCATTCCCATCTCACTCACGCATTAATGAATATGCGTCAAGCTTAGGCAAATAATGCGTCAAGTTTTGTTACGTTTACACTACTAGGCTAGGTCAGATTCGAGAATTCAAATAAAAAAAAAACTAGATGAAAACCCCATTTTTTTTTAATTGATGCAGTAGATAGTTAAAGATGTAGAATGAAGTTGAATTTGTTATTATTTTTGAACTTTTACACAACAATAAAAAACCTATTATTTCGCCCTTCCCAAGCACCCTGTACGTACACTCGGAGATAATATTAATTACTTTCTACGCTCGTTTAACATCCCGAGGGACTTGCTCCGCCGAAATGACCCTTATCGCCTTGGGAAAAGAACTCTTGTATTTGCGGCCGACGTGTTTTGATTGGATAAATCAATCGGATCTTTTAGTGTTCGAGTCGTTGTGCTTACTTAAGTAATAGGAAATGTGGAAGAAAATAGGTTGAAAACAAGTATTAGACATATAACTATTTAAAAGCTATTTAAATTTATTTTATTTGCGTGGGTTTAAGAGTGTCGCAAACTGGTAGTTACAAAATTGTTTTTACTCTCTTAAGGAATATTTTAACCACAAAGATTGTATAATTTAATTACCTACAACTGTACCAATTGTTTAATTTAATTTAAATTTAAATTTTACTTAATCTTTGCATGCTAAGTGAAGCAGAATGTATTGGACGATTTAATATTTACCATCACTACATTGTAATACTACCTACATTCTAGCAAAGGAATAAATGAATTTGAATTTGAATTTGAAAAAGACAAAACCCCCCCAAAATAACAGTTATCCCTACTTCTTTTCAACGATTATGCAAAGTAATAATTATCAGAACAACTAAATACGGAAAAAGAATTAGAGATCAAAATCCTAACCTCAACGGGCGCATTTATCAATAAAACATACCCTAATATTACTAGTTACACGAGTTTCATTCATGTGTTTATGAAATAATGTTAAAACAACTAAATAATCAAGATGGCAACTGTCAGTTTGATCTCGAATTCCATTTCCGGGTATACTAAAAGTTAAACTCCCTATGATCATTAAAACCATTTACCGTAACGCGAACCCTTTGACATCTCGGCTAAGTGAATCAAATAAATTCCACGTAAACAGTCAAAGAACATGCCGATTACAAAGTGAAGAGAATTCCAAGAGCCAACGTCCGTCGAGCACTCGAAAGTCCTTGTACGTGTCTAGGCTATTGCTTACAATCAGCCAGTCTAAGCGGCCAGTAGTAAAATGGCGGAGTTATCGCGTCTTGCCTCGCCAGCCAGTCCTTTGCCGACTCTATGGAGCGTAATTTTTTAAGAACTTTGCTTGGCATAGTTGCCGCGCTATTTGAAAAAGGAATTGAAGGTTTACAATACGAGGTGCGTTGTGGACACGATTTGTTAAAAAGTTTCTGAAACCTTTTTAAAGGATGATGGGCAAAAATTTACCCAGCCACCAACAGACATGAAAAATATCTCAGTTTATCTATCTAGATCTTGGCAACATGAAGAATTTGTTTAAAATAA
The DNA here is from genome assembly GCA_963966035.1 of Acleris laterana. Classification (NCBI taxonomy): domain Eukaryota; kingdom Metazoa; phylum Arthropoda; class Insecta; order Lepidoptera; family Tortricidae; genus Acleris; species Acleris laterana. The sequence continues at coordinate 1,429,502 of OZ014454.1, read as the reverse complement.
ACACATTCTTGCCTTGCTTAATTAGCTGTTGAAAGGTCTTTTTTCACTAAGAAATCCCCATCGATTTTGCAACTAAAATAGGTATTTTATCTTTTCTGTGTCCTAATGAACATATCGCATAATATGGGCATGCATCCCGTGGCTGTTGGAGGGTGGGGACGGAGTTCATACAAAATCGCCCATCACCCTTTAGAATTCTCCTAATATGCAGCTATAAATTTAAAAAAGTTTACTACGGTATTCTCTTGTTTCATTTAAATTATTTAAGCCTCATTTTAGTTTGCCTAATTACAACACGTAATAATGGACTATTTGTCTTTAAATCATTATTATGATTTATATATGGACGATGTGTTGACGTTTTGTATATTTTTTGTCAACTCTATTATTTATTTTAAAATTATGGAGTAGACAAAAAAAACCATCTGTTTGTGTGAGGATTGGAGTTAGATTTATCGGCGATTGCTTACATGTCTTCAGTGTCCTTACACACGTATGCAAATGCATGGCCCTAGTCATTTATTTAAACACAGAAACACGCCGTTTTTCATGACATCAAAATAAGAAGAGAGGAAAAAAAAACAGAAAACCTTTCTCAACTTTACATCCTGCACATTAGTTGAGAGTAAGATCTTAATTTTATTAAAATGCAGTCAAACCTTTCGTTACGTAAAACTGAATTCTGGTTGCAGGACAAATTTCACTCTCCATTCTCGCAAAAGCAATACATTTGGAACGCTGCTACTGGCCTCCTTTGACTACAGATTTATGGCTGGCTGGCGAGACGAAACGTAGGACTGGCTGACGCAGACGAAACATTTTTGAATTTCGAAGCACGGGCATAATTTGACGGACAAAAGACAGTCGGGTTGCAGTCGCCAAGGAGGCTAGACGTTTGGACTCCCATTCATCTTAGTTCTTAACGAATAAGAAATTTTATGGGTGTTTTTTTAATGTACAAAGTACCCAAAGAAAATGTTGAGCGCTCTAAACAAGGAATGGCGAGGACGATTTCGTCAGTGAAAATGTTATAAAACTCTGTTTAAATATGCACAACACTTTTATTATTCTTTCTCCACTTTTAACTCAAATCAAATAAATAGTGTACCTAACCTTAAAAGTTCATGTTCTTGTCATGCAGTATCGCCGTTAATATGTACCTACTGATAATATTTTAAAATGGTTTACCTACAGTTTATTATTGAATTGATACATGAAAAGTCACAGAAAAAACTTGCTGTAAAATACTACCATGCCACCTCCACTCGTAGGATAATTTTGCATCGCATTTCAAACACGCCGTTGAAGCGACAAGGTACTACAATACCAATAATTCATTTTTGCCCTCGAAATGCATTCTTATCACAATTCCCAGTAAATACCTAGCGCGTGCGCAATATTTCCCGTCTGTTTGGCGCGGTTTAAAGAAAACACAAATATTTTAAAATTCTATTAGGATCGCTGTATTTACAACATTCTGTTTTATTTTCAGGTCCAGCTGGACTGGGTTTTAAGTGTGGTGCAAGTTATGAGAATTAAACAATTGTAAAAAGTAAAACCTTATCAGTTTTTTTTGTAGTTGTAGTTGAGCATTTAGCTATAAAAAAAACTTGAACTTATAATTATTCTCTTTATATTCTAGTCACTTTTTTTGTCTTTGATTGATGAATTGAACCTCACGATCCTCTAAGTGGTTAATGAATGGTCTATTAATTAAGGCCGTAAGTGGCTTAGAACAACAAAATTTATGTTACATAGGATTAAGTACAGAGTTATTTAAAGAAATGCAATAAATCCGTTGTAAATCGATCGATAAATTTCGGTTGAATGGCTGTTTTCACTGTTATGTCTTCGCCACCCTTTCCCTCACACTCGCCCGTCGTCACCTTGTTCCTCTGTTGCACCAGCGATTTGATTTGCAAATCTCTAGCTTTGCTTGGAGAAGACCAACGAACACACAACTCCTGTTGGTAATTAAATCCTGGGGCTCATGGAAATTCGCAATTAGTTGGGATAATGGTAGCGGGAACCCTTTGTGAAAAGTGAAAATATGATATTGGGTCGGTCGGCTGAGAATTAATACCCTGAGTTTAGATTTGCACTAAGGCACCTAGTGACTTTGTAAGTTAAAAAGTTCACGATGATGCTTCTACTGGATTCGCCCACAAAGCCACCGGAAACTTACCATTTAACTGCCACTTATAACCACTTCCCACTTAAACCGCTCGCCGCTCGTAACTCGCGCTCTCTAAAGGCTATTCCATACGTGCGCGGAGTGCGGAAGCGGGCACGTGTGCAGACGCCCTTATAACTGCGATTTATTGGGTTAACTTAAACGCGCGCGTTTCGGGTTACGTGCGCGTTTGCGGTAATTAAAGGTAGTAATCGGATCTGGTCGTTTAAAGGGTGTAACTAATATTGATAAAGTTCAATAAAAAAATGGAACATTAGATAAATTTAAATTCCGTCGCTTTCATACAATTAAACATGTCTTGACATCAAAAATATTTGCAATGTATTTAGAAATGTCAATAATACCTAGACTAGATTTTCGATGTGTATATGTCACGTTTTAGAATCGTCTTTAAAGCGTGTGGAGCTAACCCGATGTGCTTTTGTTTAGTTCACAAGAGTAAATATCTACTCCTTAACCGAACAATAGTCCTCGCGTGTGATATTCATGGCCTGTTTTCTCTAACACACACATTGGTGAAATACAACTTCCTACTCGTTAAACAAGGAGTGAAAGACAAAATCCATTCAGAACACGTACCTAATACATTATTTGACGTATCTTAGTTCACTTTACTAGTCGATGACAGTAAGAAAAGTCAGTGTCAATGTTGGGCTAGGAGCACGAGGTTTAATTACCATGTCGCAACTTGTCCAAATAAGATAGGAAAAGATAAGATGACTAGTCTAGATAGGTACGCACATACATACACTCACGCCTTCATTTCCAGCGTGGGGTAGGCAGAGCTACAGAATTATCAAAAACTCTAAAAACTTGTTAATAATTCTGTAACCACATTTTGCACAATTAGGCTAAGATGTTTACCAGTGTATTAGTGACAGGTTGCAAGCCTTTATTCCCTTAGTCGTCTCATACGACATTCACGCGAGGACATGGAGTGGCACTATTCTAACCGGGCAACACATATTCAAATTAAACTAAAAGTACACTACATTTTAAAAGGCTTCTAGTGGCACCGTGCCAGGAGGATAGTAGATTCTTCTCAATGTAATTGCTTTTGATAGTTTTATATTTATTGGTCTCTATTATTAATAAGAAACGTTATAAAATATGGCCTAGAAAAAGTACCCACTAGACAAGAGTTCGTAATGAGTAAGAATATTTTTATCATTAAAATACTTTTTTAAAATAATTTGACTTAACTTTATACTTAAACACCCTATACATAAACTCGCACCATGACACGCACTAACAAAAAAACACCCCTCAAAAATTATATCATATCAGTAACAAACTAAAACCAAATACAGGCTGCTCCAAACGATCCACACCAACAATACAAAAATCTACGCAATAAACTCGACACCGAACGACGAATTCGCAAACGTCAAATTAAAACCCGACGAAGACACGCACAACACTACAAAGGCGTCGATAAATTACCGACTTTACATGCCGCACAATAGATACTAAATTCCCCTGGCACAATACCAATGGCCGTGACAAATCGCGAGCACACAAAGGGGGCCTATTACCCGACTGATTAAGGGACCAAAAATCCAATAATTTGGCATAAAGTTCTGTGTGGCATTGTGCTTGGACGCGTTACGATTAAAGCTTGTTGACCACTGACAATAAAATATTCTACAGAGGAGATAATTTTTGTAGCAAGATATAGGCGGTGTGTTATTTCGAGTGAAAGGTGGTGGTGGGGGGTGAAGGGTTGGTGGTTTCTAGTTTTTAAAAGTTACAACGACGCTCAGAAAATCGTCATATTTATAGCTGAAGTGAGAAATTAGTACCTATATTTTATCAAGGTGTGAAAAACCCGTTTTTTTTTGATTAAATAATAATGTTGTGTTTCCGGCTACTAGGGCACTATGTTACGTTTAAATTCTTCGAGATTTTTTGATTCTTATAATTATTCATTTTAGACATCTACAGCTGGACATAGGCCTCCCTGAAGGCACTCCGCGACGGTCAGCTTTTGGATAGTTAAATAAAATTGTCATCTTTTTATTTTTCCCTTTAGTTGTATTTGATTATAATCAAGGGTGACGACACATGTTTCTAACTGTCTCTTTTAATAATTATGTTTCTGCTCTTGCGTCAAGTAGTATTTTAACACATTTACGTTCTATTTGGCAACTCACTTTTTAAACCTACAAATTCATCTTTAACCGGCAAGTTTAAGTTGTTGTCAGAGTGCATAAACAACAAGGAATATTATTTCAGCGCGTAAATTTTCAATCAGGTACTTACGACGTTGAGCTCAACCTGCACTTCGACCACAAATTGTATCTTATCTATACTAATATTATTGTTTGCTTGAACGCCCTAATCTCAGGAACTAATAGTCCGATTTGAAAAATTATTTAGTAATAGAAAAAGAAACAGAAAAATTATTTCATTGTTAGATAGCCCGTTTATCGAGGAAGGCCATAGACTATATATCATACTCACATAAACCAAAGTGAAGCGAGGGCTGGTCGCTAGTTCTCTATAAACATAGAGATCATCGAGTTCGTGAGTCGTAACTCCTCTAAACTAAAAGCATAGCGCTAACGTTAACTATTTTTGACAGTTAATATTAAACAACATTGTGCCCAATTGGCCTAGAGTATAACATTGTTGTTTCAGCTACCGAATATATTTTTAAAGCTTCGCATTGCATAGCTTTCCCACTGCACCGCCCTTAAATCTAAGGAATTGAGCAATCTGCTAGCCGGTAGTAAATCGCGATCGCGGTCGGAAATAATCGCGACGAAAGTTTTTACCGGCTAATTGCGGACAGGGGGGTTATTACTCGTATGACATCGCTATGCAATTCTGTTTACACTGAGAGAAAAGGACAGAGCTATATAACTGCTATAGCTCTGTCCTGGGGTGTGATTCTCTAAAAAAGCAAAGGTGAACGAATGCACGAGTGATGTCCAAGCGGCGAGATTAAGTAGTCCCGTCAGTGCGAACAAATCACATTGTAGCGCGTGCATTTTCAATTTAGCAGCACGATGGGTCGAACGTATAAGGCTGCTTAATTGAAAATGCACGCGCTACAATGTGTTTTGTTCGCACTGACGGGACTACTTAATCTCGCCGCTTGGACATCACTCGTGCATTCGTTCACCTTTGCTTCTTGAGAGAATCACACCCCTGTACGCTCACCGTAAAATGAACTGCATAGCGATGTCATAATAACCCCCCTGATGAATATTCTGCCTGTAGTGGGCCGCTTTAAGGTTTTGTTGTTTCGGTTTTAAGCGGGATTGGTTTTCGATACAGGGTGCTGTCAGTTTTGTAGATTTTAATTGGGGTTGTTTAAAAAAAAGGTATAATTTATCCGATATTCAATTCAAAAACTTAAATGCTTAGAAAATTAAAATGCTCTTGTAGAAATATGTAATTAAATAATCCATGATGCTATGGTAAATTAGTGTGCATATTTTCCACTTAAATAAACCACTGATTTAGTATCAGTGTATCTGGTGTAGTAGTGATTTAGTATTTAGTAGTTTGATTTTTGTTCCACTGATTTAGTATTTTACCAAACTAGCATAATTTGCAATCTCATTAAAACGTTCTAGACTCAATTGAATACATTTTCCAATTCGATGTAAAACTTAACCAAGCGAAAGAATGAACTAACATCCATTTAATTATTTGCCAAACGAATAAAAATGGGTACTTCGTCTTTTAAATGACTTAGCAGTTGGCACAATCTTCGTCCACGTGGATTGATTAAAAAAGTTTTTTATTGCCTATGATATAAAGCTAATTTATACCCGAACTTTTTTATATTATTTCTGTAAGTGAAACTTATTTGGTAGCAAGTGGCCCGTTTGGTTGCTTGATTAACTGATAATATACAGGGTGATCAATCTAAATGGTCAATATGGGGAATTCGGAAACTAAGAGTTGAGGTAATTCGTTTTTAGGACCCAAGGCTTAGGTTAGGACTGTTGCATCGAGGACTTATGTAAATTCCATACATTTTGGCAGTTTTCTAAAATATAGTCTCGTCTTGCATACGATAATGTAGGTTAATTATATTTTGTTAAACGATGACTTGATTCAATTTTCAAGATATTTTTCCTGGAATTAATTGAGAATTTGAATCCCATTTTTCACAAAAATTCAAACCTATACGTCAACTCCAACTGACTGCAGTGACCTTATTTATGCGATGGCGTATTCTTCTTTGCAAATATCAACAAAAACTGTTCTTCCGTGCACTAATAAATTTTATGCAAATATCAAGAATATCTCCACCAACATAACAATCAGTTACGCCTTTATGGTTTTACTTTATGTAACAAATCCACAGGCCTAGGGTTAATACTTATTTTATTTTCAATAAAAAGAATATAAAATGAGAAATTGCGAATGTTTTTTACGTCCAACTGTACCTTTTATTATTTGTGGTGAACGGTACATTAGTTTTGGAACGCCCTGTAGGTCATAGTTTTTTATATGTTTAGTTTTAGGCCGCATTCGTTTTTATGGTTTTGGGTCGGAATGGTTAATAAATGTAAAACTTTTATGATAAAGAGTGAATTAATTTTTAGTGTACCGAGATGGTTAATTTACCGAAATAGTGTTTCACGGTTCGTTTATAATGTTTATATTGACATGTTTGTGGTCAATTCCATTTTATGTTCTTTATAGTTAGTGTTCATGTAGTCTTACATAATATGTGGGAATATGGATATTTTAGGGAGAGATTATACTAAAATAATGAAACAGACGAAGTGATTTTACTGACGAAAAAGAGAAAAAATCAAGTTAAATCAACAAAGCACTTTTTTTTTTATTTACCAATTTTTTTTTCACTGGCCACTACTGTTCAAAAAGTGAAAGAAAAAGGAGGTCATACAGGATGATTAAATTTGAACTCAACAATATTTGAAAATTCGATATAAATACCTCAAATATGAAATATCCCCAGTTATCTAAAAACTTGAACTACACAAGAGTTCTGAACTCCACCGAGCCGTTCGAACGTGAAAGCACGAATGAAAACCCGCCTGAGCGTAAATAACCCGACCAAACTTCTAACCCCATCTGCCGACAAAAGAATCGAGATGGCTGTCACAGCCAGCACCAATAAAACCGCGCCTCAAAGGTCTCGATTTATCCCATCTTCGTTTATTTATTGTGTTCTTTACTCAAATAATTGAAGCGTTCTTTATTTAAAATTTTCGTGCTTTGTGTTTGCGGCCAGTGTTTTGGGCGTTTTATTTTTTTAATCGTTTATACCGTTTGGATTAGATATAGGCTGATTCTTTTGTGTCAGATGTTATTGACTTAAAAATGAAAATTATTTTATTGAGGTTATAATATACACTTACTTCTTACTTAATAAAAACTAGTACATTACTAAAATATTAGTCTACACCTTTACAGTCTATTCTATATTACGAAAACATAATACTTTGGTACGATCATGACACGTATTCCGTAAAATAACTAAACAGATTACATGAAAGGCAGGCGGTATATTGCTTTAACTAGGACCTATTGAAGCCTAGGTCGGCGCGTTTACTAGAACTATGTCCGTATTACCCATCGTTTAGCTCTCAACTTTGGCAGCGTTAGCGATGTACTAAGTTATTGGACTCGATATGATTAACAAGGATTTCTGCTGTGATTTTGTTATTCTAACTTAGTTGTTTAACCGAAACTTGTCTATCGAATGTGAACTTTAAATATAATTATACATCCCAATTCGGACGTCTCTCTAGTGGTAATTATTACACACAACAGAGTTTACAGTAAAAAAAATATCTTATTTTTTTACAAGCCATCATCACCATTTGTTACGTATATTTTTAACCGTCACTATATTAACTAACCGCCAACTGCTATCATAATGTATTTATACAGGGTGTAAAAAATGCTAGTAAAATACTTTGGAATTAATTATTTTTATGTATGAAGAAAATGCATTCCTGTAAACCTAACTTCAAACAAAATAAAAAAAATGCGTTTCAAAGATTGCATTATGTTATGGGTTAGTGTACAATGAACGCTGAATGTTGACTTATAATCAATAATATAATCTTTAATGTAATCGCCTATTCTACAGATCGCCATACGATTAAATAAGTGTACAAATAGGATTTCTAGTTTTTCTCTCATCCTGTACAGTCAACCAATTTGATTTCTAGGCCACTTTGGACTATGTTAAAGTGACGTTGTCAACCAAAACGTAAGAGACTCCCTATGATTTGGTTTACAACGTCACGTTGACAAAGTCCATAGTGGCCTAGGAGTCAAATTGGTTGACTGTACATGTCTGCTCCTACGCAGCATTAAGCCTCAGTTTAAATTATACCGGCGTATCCATCATCTTCCCGCGTCGCCGGCGCCGGGTCTGCGCTGTGAATATTTTCACTCAGTTTGCTTTGACTGCCTGTGGATGGGTCGACCGCGGATACAGTGCCCTGGAACAGACAAGTTATACACTTGATTGATTTTGTTTTTAAACCTATGAAAAGCAGTAGCCGTATGAAACTATGTAAAATGGTTAAAAGTATATTTATACCCAGAGGGATAGGCAGAGCTACAGAATTACGAAAAATTCTAAAAACTTGTTGATGTTGGGTATTTGACTTTGGTTTTTCATTAACAGCAGATAAACATTATAAAAATACTAGGAAAACATTAATCTTTAATTTATGTTTGCTATTTTAAGATTTTTAAATTCATAAAATCCAACAATAAGGACGCTGTTTGATTGTGACGTCACAAGATAGTAATCCCTATAAATTCCATAGTAACGGAACGTTTTTGATGCTTCAAAAAAAAAAGCTGATTTGACTTTTGACAAATATCGTATTCTGTAATCACATTTTGCAAAATTAGGCTAAGATGTTTTCCAGTGTATTAGTAACGGGGTGCAAGCCCATCGCAATAGTACTACCAGTCTTTATTCCCTTAGTCGCCTTTTACGACATCCACGGGAACACACGGAGGCACTATTCTAACCCGGCATCCACTCAGAAATAAACTAAACTAAACTGAGGGTCGGCAACGCATTTGCAGTCTTAGGATTGCAGTCTTATGACTGTAGTCTTGAAATGGCAAATGTCTAATGCCCGTATTAATAAACGAACTCAACTCTAATGCTCGTCTCGAGATGCGTCAAAAATGACAGTGTTCTATGGTTTGACGTTTACTTTGACGTATCTTGTGACGGGCATCTCAGCCAAGATGAGTTACAAATAATAATCTGTACCTACTCTAACATTATACACATAAAATCGTGTGTTTGTGGTAACAATCTCAGGAACTACGAAACCGATTTGAAAAATTATACAAATGATATAGGTGACACATTGTAACACATGTGTAAAAACCGTTCGACATTCCATATTTGAAATTTAACGTAAATTCCATACTAGTTTTGTACACAATTACATGCAAGAGGTCCTTTTCCACCAATAAGAAGCTACGCTATCCTTGACTACAAAAGGCAGTAATTTATTCCGTAAAATTAAAGCAAAGCAAGGGCAGATCGCTAGTCTGTTAAAAAAGTTAAATCAACGCTCTTAACCGCTTCTAGCGCCTCTATCTCCCTAACTATGTAAGCTATCGTCAGTAAGCGGGTTAAGTTAAAGTTAACTTCGGTTCGGGCCGCATTGTTAACGGTTTATTGGCCCCGGTTAACTTGGACGGTTAACTTAGTCGATATTCATGAATTAAATTACTGCTAAAGATTACGGATTAAGCCTCAGAGGGTCCAGACTAGATGCACTACGCTAGCTATCGTTTCTATTCGTTTAGTTTTTAAACCAATCGCGTCACTGGCACATCACGTGACTTTTCGTATCACGTTATCTACCAGAGAGCCCAGAAAAGATGCACTACGCTAGCTATCGTTTCTATTCGTTTAGTTTTTAAACCAATCGCGTCACTGGCACATCACGTGACTTTTCGTATCACATCATCTACCAGTGACGCGATTGGTTTAAAAACTAAACGAAAGAAACGCTAGCTAGCGTAGTGCTTCTTGTCTGGGCGCTCCGTATATTTTCCTCGCTGATAATTCAATTTTAAATAAAAAAAATCTAAATTGCATTATTTGATAGCCTTCGAAATAGAGCCTGTTTCAAATCTAGCTTAGTTCAAATGGCCTCCATTTTAGCTCAGTATCATTCGCATTCCGCGCAGTGAATCCAGCGCTTAGCATACCAAGCCAACTTACACTGGTGCTATTATTTAAAGTAACATGTGAATTCTTTGACAGGCTGAGCAACGTACCAGCGTAACTTGATCTTCAAGTAAAAAAAAATTTGTTGCTGGTCTGTTTGCAGAAGAAGTAAGGATACGGGATGATGATGTAATTAATAAATAATTAAATATTTAGTTGTTGGTAATTCTGTAGCTCTGCCGAGCTCACTGTGGGAATGGAGGCGTGACGGTATGTATGTATGTATGTAGTTGTTTGTCTAATATTTGTTACACATAATATGGTATGAGTCGCTTAACTTCAAACTGGGATATGTCCTTGGAATTTGGTATATGAATTTAAAACTTAATTTGTTTGAATAAAGACGTAAATTCCGTTGTCCTTTTGCATGGACTTATCCGTGTTGGAAGTAAAGCGACTCGTCTACCACCCTTAGTGGTGGTAGGACTGTGTGAAAGGTCCGTCGAAGTTTCTTCTACCATCTTATCCTTTAAGCTCCCGTCAAGCAGCAGTGTTCGCATTGTCTTGATCCTGGTTAGCAGCGCATTTGTGGTCTTCGGATTGTCGACTAAAGATTGTTATCTTAAAAATCCTAATGTCTATGGGTCACAAATTGCAGGTACTTCCCATCAGGTGTCCTGTATGCAGGTTGTTTCCTCCAACTCTCAGCTCTTCTTTGTTATAATAAAGAAGACCTGAGCTCCCTTACTATCCTGTGGCCTTTCGTTTGCTTTTCCCATGCCTTGAAAAAAACTAGTTCACTACTTTCACCCTGTATCTGTGTCCGTCTTTTACACGTTCAAAGTATGATCAAGTATTTTAATTATAAAATATGACTTTTGTAGTACCTATACTTTGTGCCCCTTTTCATTTCTAACTCATAGCACGCGTATTGCCCGTGCGGCATACTTGCTAAATCAACATCTTTTATATTTTTTTCAGCAAATAACATGGAGTCTCGATACCTTGTAACATCGGCAACATTACTTCAGTCATATTATCATGACACTATAAACTATTTTACTATTGTCAGGGGTATCTCTTGCGCTGTTATTTAGACATCGTTTTCCGATACACCCTGTATGCAAACAGCACTTAAATGCGCTTGAAAACTTGGACCAGCATTTTTAAACCAGCTGCAACAATTGGTCAATCTAAAGCTATATATATAATTATGTTTGTTCGCGCTCCTCAACGCCATCTACCGGACGTGCAGCGAAACTGAAGCTTGCTACGAGACCCGCGCGGGGGCGCGGCTAGCGGCCCTCACTTTACCAGCGATTACATAATTTATTTAAACAAATTATGAACGGTTTAAGCGTATGAAGTTGTACCCATTCAAATAAGGAAGCAAATAAACCGTTGTATATAACAATAAAAAAGGATTATTTAAGAGACTTGCTTGACCCAAAAACTGGAACACGCCACTCAGAAATAATGTATGTAAACTCTTTATTGCATATAAAACCAATTACAAGTAAGCTCTACATAAAGATTAACATGTAAATGCACTTTAAAAAAGACAAAATTGGAAAGGTCAAGTTAAACTGGGACTCACTTATACCCGTCTACGGCTTCAAACTGTTCGCGTTTGAGAATACCGCCCGCGAGCACCAGGCGCTCCATAAAATATTTTATGACGTCATAAACCGAATGCTATCTCACTCACAGACGTAGATTCGGTAACACCCTGTAGTGGCAAACGCGCGTTAAATTAGAAATGAGCTTAACAATAATATAGACTCTAAAACTATACTCGCAAGAGCTATATTCGATGATTAGATTTTGATTGGTTTGATGAACTATTTCAATGTAAGGGGTGATTAAAAGTTTTGCAATAAAAGTTACGGGTTTGATGTGTTTGTGCTTTTAATTTTATGAGCGTGGTTTGTGTGATTTTGTTAATTAATCATGGATGGTTTCTTCCGTCCCATTAAAATTATAATACCCTCTGTAAGGCACAACATCCTTTTTTTTAAATTTTTTATGGCATAGAGGTGACAAACGAGCACACAGGCCACGTGATGGTAAGTGGAAACTGTGACCCATAGACATTCCCATTCACAAGACTGCGATGCAATCCTAAGACTGCAAATGCGTTGCCAACCCTGAGGACTAAGAATGCTAGTCATTTCACAACACAACAATGCGAACACTGCTGCGGGCCTAGTATGGCTGCGTCTATATCGCACGTGTTATTATTATATTGACACGTGTACTTATTAACCTGTCAGAAGGTGACGGATGCCTTATCCAAAATGTATCACGCTATAAACATAGCCTTATTAGGCCCCCAGGGCCGGTATTCTAGACGCTAAAACCATATCGTCTTTGAGCTGTTATCGTATTGTCAACGTTTTGATAGCTCTTATTTACTTGACAGTAATGGCTGATGTCAAAATAATACCGTAACAGGTCAAATATGATATGGTTATTACCACCGGGAATAGATGCCCAGAGGGCCCAGACAAGATGCACTACGCTAGCGTTTCTCTTCGTTTAGTATTTAAGCCAATCGCGTCACTGGTAGATGACGTGATACGAAAAGTCACGTGATGTGCCAGTGACGTGATTCGTTTAAAAGCTAAACGAATAGAAACGATAGTTAGCGTAATGCATCTTGTCTGGGCCCTCTGGGGCCCTTAATATGGCTGTGTTTATCGCGTGACATAATTTGGATAAAACATCCGTCACTTTTGACACATGTAAGTACGAGAGTGACGGATGCTTTATCCACATTTAGTCACGTGATAAACGTAGCCATATTACGCCTGCTGGTCAAAGACGGTGTGGTTTTTACCGCCTAAAATACGGGCCTTGACCTCAAAGTCTTACACGAGCCTTCTAATAATCAAATGGAACTATACCTTGTACTATTTACTCTCGAAATAACAAAGGAATCCTGAACAAAGCCCCCATCGCTCAAAAAATGCTTCCATTTGCTTAGGCTCGTAATAAAAACACTTACAACAAACTCTGACATATTCTTTCAACCGTCAACAACGTTGCTCAAACGTCTGTCGAAATCAAGGGAAAAATTCCGCATCCAATAATGGTTTTGTGCTTCGTTTACGATGATTCAGTATTTCGACTTTGATTTGTATCCATTTTACTGGCTCTAGCGCATGAAAAAGTATTGATAAACTTACATGCTAGTCGGATAAAGTAAGTGTAACGTTCTTTTGTTCTGTTTTAGTATTGACGGAGCTGAAACAAACAAATATCAATATTTGATTCGAAGACAAATAGCGTGAATTTACTTGTAACTACTCGTAGCAGGGAGACAGAGGGAGGGAAATAATTATCTCCAAATGTCGTATAATGACTATGGTTTGCCAATTTGTCTATTTTATGTTAAGAAGAAGACTCTCATGCGACCTGATGATATCTTCTGAAGATCTGAAGACTTATCAGATCTGAAACCCATAGATAGCCATTTAAATTATAAAGGGTAAAACCCCAAGACTGCAATTTTAAGACTCCAACGTTGCCAACCCTGATGATTAAAATAGAATGCCTCTATGCTAGTAATTTAACCAGTTGTCTCATCCCCATTTGACGTCCATAAGGACGTCTTGAGCAGTTGTATGTTGCGACAGATGAGCTCGTTGGTCTCACAGTCTCTCTTGTTAGCCAGTTTGTTGAACCGTCGATCATGGAGCTTCAGGCCTTCCATGATGTGGGTTCTATTCATAAGTGTTTAGTATACTCGTACAATCAATGATCTTTCTTCTTCTTTTTTTAGTAATGGCAGCGGAGATTTCACCAATGTCAAGTGAGTAAGAGTATAAACAGAAAATAGAATAAATAAAATTTTAAAGCTGCTCATTTTTCAATCAACTTTCTTCCCAGTCTCACCAAGATCCATCGTCTTTTACTTGGCACAAAACTATACTAGCGATGAGTACTAAGCTCATGTAAACGCAGCATTAAGGGCACGTCAGCATTGCTATAACATGCCGAGTACATGAGGGCTTTCTAATATATTACAGGTAACTTAAGAAGGGCGTTTAGAAAATGTTTTGTGCTTATTCGTACAACATTGTTTATATCGAATGGAAAGGTTCTGATTACAATCGATGCCTGGCTCTTTGATGTGTGTACAGTCACCCAATAAAAACGTTGCGCATACTTAGAACCTTGTCATTGTTACTGCCAATGTTATTGTCATACTTGTCATTTGATGAAATTGATTACGAAAGTGACCTGTAAAAATGTAGCAGAGGATATTTTTGGCAGGCTAGGATGGCAAAGTGTTTGTCGCCAATATTGATTGAAAATGTATATCTACATACATACATACATTATATCACGCCTTATGCCCAGAGGGGTAGGCAAAGACCACTTCTTTCCTCCTGCTACGATCCTGCCAAACCTCTTTCGCTTTTTCCACATTCATACATCAAGTCATGCACGCACTTCGGTTTCGGGTACTTAAGACTCAGCCCTTTTCCAGTATTTCTCCGATTTAATTTGAAAAAGTACACCTAGGCAGCCCTTTCCGATTCTTTCTCTCACTTTCGCTCTGTATATCTCTTTTGTCAATCTTTCATCCAACCTTTCCAAATGACCGAACCATCGAAGCATGCCCTTTTCAATCTTAGTCACTACATCTTCTTATAGTCTACATTTCTGTCTGATTTTCTACATTTCACTGGTAAAGATCTTAGCCTAATTGAGCGAAATGTGGTTACAGAATTATCAACATGTTTTTTTAGGGTTATTATTAGTAAAAAAAAATAACCTGTTTCTGGGAATAGGCGTGAGTTTATGTATGTACTCGCATGTATGTAATAATGAATAAAGGCTGCTTTTGCATTTTTTTTGTTTTTGTAATATTTACTATGTAGGGGAAGCTGTTGTACCCCGGACAGTATTTTGTTCTTTGATTTTTTGAATAACAATGTTATGCTTCAGAATTGCCGAATGTGTAAATATGTAAAGATGTATTATTATACTACATTCAGGGATACGGCATTAAACGATCCTATTGTTAGTTGAGACGGGACAGGCTGATAGAAAAAAAAGGGAAAAGTGTCCATGGTACAACACCCCTGATTTACCTTGGACACTCGGTGTTGTACCTTGGACACATAACATTTTTGCCAAGAAAACACCTAATAATCAACTATTATTTATTAAGGAAATAAAAGGCTGACCTAAGTCTTCGGACGAAGACTTTTATACCCAGTAAAATTTACTAGAAAAGGCCATAATTTCCTTCTCTCCTAAAACAAACAGAATCCCTGAGATCAATTAAAAACATAATCCAAAATGTAATCAACAATAAAAAGGTAACACATATTTAACTTGTCATATAAAATGCAAAATAGTAAGAATTAGAAAACTTTGGATCTCTTCAACCGTAGTCTGTAGGCCAAGGTAAAACAAAGCAACTTTTTTTTAAAGTAAGCTTCGTAAACGCACTTCATCTAAAAGACAGGTAGAAAGGACCGCACTATCTGATGGCTATTTAATGTAGCTTTAGCATGCATTATTCAGTTTTATCATATATCTACGAAACACTAAATAAACGAGTTTGAATTAAAGTTCTAAAAAGTCACTTTCTGTAACGAATTTAATATTTTTGTAATTTTCGCGCCGCACACGCCGCTCTGGAGTTTCGTACTAACTTTAATTTCAATTTCATAGATAATGGTTCAAATGGCATAGACATTTATTTTTGAGGATCACGGGATATTTGAAATATTGACAACTGACCGAGGTAAAACTATGTCCGGGGTACAACAGTTTCCCCTACTCTAAGTTATTGTATAAGCGGCTTGAAACACTATAATCTGGAGAATTATCGACTTTATAACATACACAATTATTACAGTTTGTAGACAGTGCTACGAATTTCCGTAGAGGCTTATGAGAGTAACAAGCTACGAGTTCATATGAACATGTCATTGTCTGCTCAAATAGGCAGTTTAAAAATGTATTTACTAAAATGTTATAATTTTAATAATTTGTACTTTTTTTTTTAATATATGATAATTGATCATGTATGAAGCATACAAACTACTCTGCTTTCGCGTCCGTCTATCAGTATATCCGTTAATTCCTCCTACACCACGCAACAGATTTCGATGCGGTTTTTATCATCACTTAACTTTTTTTCACGGAAGGTGAAAGAATAGGTAAATTCCAGATTATCTACGTGTGTTACAGGAAACACATAAACCTAAGCAAAGCGAGGGCGGGTCGCTAGTACTATATCAATATCGTTAAATATTCTAAGTGAAATATATTTAACGATGATAGGTACTCCCTTTTGCTTCTTTTACATGATATAAATAAACACTTTTTGACGAGACGAAAATGTTAAAAGGAAAGCAACACTACCACATTAAATTTAATATTCTAACGGTCCAAATACCTCCAAAGAAACCCTACATATTCTTTCTTGTGAAGAAAGGCCTTCCATTATAAAATTGACATAATTTTCGACGCGCAAAATGCCTGCGATCCCTTTCGCGTTCCCGGCATTTTATTGTTGTATTAGACAGGAATGCCTGAAACACTACGCACTCCACCCAAAGCTATGCTAAATCAGACTGTGCCTTTATTCCACTATTAGTCTATACTTTTAGGTATTTAAAAAAATGTAAACATTCCAAACCACGTGACATTGTTAAACAGCCAATCAGAACTGTTTTATCGAACTTTGACGTCAGCCAATAGAAGCAGAACACTGTCTGCTTCTATTGGCTAACGAACTATATCACGTGGTTGTTTTGTTTACATTTTTTTAAATGCCTAAAAGTATAGATTATAGGTAAAATCATTATAGGCTTTGACATGTTATCGTATTGTTACAATAGCCCTGAGGGAATAAAGGGTTATAGTACTGTTAGGCGATGGGCTTGCAACCTGTCACTAAAACGCTGGTAAACCAACTAAATACTTATTGTTTTTATTTTATTTCTAAAAGTCTACCACTTTTTGTTATTGTTACGTAACCTATATTGTTTGCTTGCTGTGTTTACATTTCCATAGACTCTTGGTCTCTTTGGTCTTTTGTTTTATTTTTCTTTAGTGTTGCCAACCTTAACAGGGTGTAATTTTTATGGTCGTTCGAGATAATCTCGAACAAATGATTTAAATTTGGATCCTTGATGTTTTTCAATTTATGTTATTTTGTGTTAAGTGTGTCACTTTCCGTCTCTTCACCAAGCGGTTCCAACGGAAGACCAGTGCTGGCTTACCGGCTAGCAAATGCTGAGTTGGGACCGTTTCGCAACTGTTTCTGTGTGTTATTTTTTGTATCTATGTACCTAATGTTGTTTTGTATTGTTGGGAATAAATGTCTCTTTATCTTTATCTTTATCTTTAAACATCACATAGTTACAGAATGATCAACAAGTTTTTAGAGTTGTAGGACTCCAGGGGTCTTCTCAACTCGTTAACAAATTAACAATATGCGAGATTACGTAGTGTAGGACGCCCTCAGACTAGGTGGAGCGACGATCTTCGCAAGGAGGCTGGCAAGAGCTGGATGAGAGTGGCCGCAGAACGTGCTCGGTGGCGTGCAATGGGAGAGGCCTATGTCCAGCGGTGGACTAAATTATAGGCTGATGATGATGATGATGATGTGAAGAGATTACGTTGCCCCATCAGTGGGTATTAATAATAATTATAATCCGTGTATTTCATATCGTCTGGGTTCATTAATACTCTACCAATTTAAAATTAAATTAAAGCTACACTTACAAATTAGTTTTACGTTATTTACCATTTTATGTCTCTTTAATGTCTTTGTTGTTTGTTTTATTATATTGACATCGGACGAGAGACCTTTTATTAGATGTGTAATTGTTGTTGTTATAATTATTGTTCATTTTTGTATTCTTTGATTATTAGTATTTATGTTTGACGATCTTAATGTAATTTCGTATTTTTTGACATATTTACAATGCAACTAATATTGTAATATTACATTGATGAATAAATAAACTAAACTAAACTAAACTATTAATCCTCCTTTCCCATCAAAACTTGGGCTCTCTGTTATTGAGTCATTATTTGCGTTTGTTCCGAATCACTTTCGTGGTCACGTTTTTGTAGAAGTGGCTGCAGATTTCAATTTCGTTTCTGGTTAGGTATCTAAGTTTACCGGAGATCTAACAAATATCCAAAAACGGCGTCAAAATATACGCCAAGTTCTCAAAAACCATGTCCACAAAAGTGAGGCGGTTGAAATGCTCGAATAATAACCCAATATTGCACAGAGGTATACAGTACAGTTGAAAACTTGGTATGGGGTAGCTATTTTATCATTCTAGAAAGTAACTTATTTTTACACGTATGCTACTTTAAAATGACTATGAACAGTTAGAATAACCCCTCAGTCGGAAAAACCTCCCCAGGCTTAATTGAAAATGATTATTTTGTATCGTATACTCGTAGTAACAAAATCTGGGCAAGAGCATGTCGGACCATGCTCAGTGTAGGGTTCCGAAGCTGTTATGAGAAACACAAAAAAACTATCTCAAAAAACCACATGTATGAACTAATTTTCTATTTAAAGTTAGTTGGTGCTGTCTTAGATGATTTTTAGTAGGTATAAACACTAGTCGCTATCTAAGGAAATAATTAAGTCATCTTAGTCATGATAGTTTTCCTTTAAAAATCGTATATTTTTCAGTTTTTTTTTTATGGCATAGAGAAGACAAACGAGCACACAGGCACGAGTATGTGTAGTTTTGGCTGTAGGAGGGGGGGGGGACACTTGACTCTAACAAAAATTAGCGTTTTAAAGCTTAATATTTCATAAACGGATGACTTAATCGAAAAATTGTGTCCACAAACCCACAATATTTTTAAAACTCCAACGACAACCACAATATGTGGTAGACGAGAAAAAAAAATACATCCCCACGTTATGTGAAGGGGAGGTACCCCAAAACAAATTTTTTTTCAAGGTCAATATTATGTATATTCATGAATGTCAAATTGCAGTTTTCTAGTGCTAAACGTCACTGACCTAGGCTATAAGGACGGACATGGCAAAACTATAAGGGTTCGTAGTTTGACTACGGAACCCTAATTAATCCCCTTTATTGATGATTTTATTTTTGTGATGAGCGCGAATATTTGTTTCTGAGTCTTTGATGTTTTCCATGTAATTAAGTATGAATTTATCTATGTAAGTATGTTAACTATTACTCATTGTACTTACATGCCTAGAGCTTAGTATGGGACCAGGGGTGTTATTCTCTCAAAAACAACGGACGAGCGGAAACGAGCGAAATCGCAGCGGCGGGTTTAGGTAGTCCCGTCAGAGTGAACAAAACACATTTTAAGCGTGCATTTTCAATTAAGCAGCATTATACGTTCGATCCATCGATAGAAAATACGTTTTGTTTGCACTGACGGGACTACTTAAACTCGCCGCTTGGACATTCACTCGTCCGTCCGTCCGACCGTCGTCGTTCAGAGAATCACTACCCTGGCCAATTTGTATAACACTATCCTCCAATATTTATTTATTTATTTCATCATTCGTAATAAATATGCTTTTTTAAAGCGTTTATTATATCACAGCCTTTATAGATGAAGCGTAAAAATATCCCTTAATTTTTTCTTGACATAAAATATTCACAATTACTTGTTCAGCCTTCTAGTTAATTATTTGTCAAACTTCACAAAAAGATATTATCATTGGAAAGGTAACTTTAACTTCTTTTTTTATGTTTAACCATCGTATCGCGTATCGATTGATTGCCCTTGTGTGTATGTATTTTAGTTGGACGCTAAAGAAGGGAATGTCTTAACACACTCCGTGCTGTTTCTGTCACATTGTTTGTTATCTTTAATTTGTCTATTTGTGTGTGTTCTGTGTGGTGAATAAATGTATTTCTTCTTTTTCTTAAGTTTGAAGCGTACTTCTGTCTGTCTGTATGTTGTATCATTAAAAGGGTGAACCGATTTGGACGCGGTTTTTTTTAATAGAAAGGTTATTAAACTAGGCTAGTTTTAAACTAAATTTGATAACAATGGGTTAGGCGGTTTCAGAGTTATCAGCTCTCAGATCAGCTGTGGCTTGCACCGGGCTGAAAATTATAGTCTTTTTGTTTACGATCATAAAACTCAACGTAAAAGCACTAGAAATGTCAAAATTTGGAGATATGGTGTTATGTCTCATAATTTATGAGACATAAACTGTAAACAGCAGTGTTCGCATTGTTGTGTTCCGGTTTGGGGATAAGACAGCCGGTGAAATGACTAGCATAGAGGCATTCCATCTTAGTCCTCAGGGTTGGCAACGCATTTGCAGTCTTAGGATTGCTCTGCAGTCTTGTGAATGCGAATGTCTATGGGTCACAGTTTCCGCTTACCATCAGGTGGCCTGTGTGCTCGTTTGCCATCTCTAAGCCATAAAAAAAAAAAAAAAAATAAAATAAGGTAATTACTTATGTAAAATTTTATAATTGTTTTTTGGTACTTTTTAGTGTATATATGTATGTCTAATTCTTTGGCATGTTCTGTAGCCTAAACTGTTTGATGTATTTTAACGGTTTCGTCATATTCGTCTTATTGTTAGTTGTGGGAATGAAATAGGCTATGATGTTTTAATCAAAGTAATGAGGAGGGGGATATCATAGGAATAATGATCAACGAAAACGCAGACAAACTCCTGGGCGAAGGCTAGTTAGTAATATTAGTAGGATCGTACAATGAGCTGTAAATTGCAAACAGTTCGACGAGTCTTCTGGAACTAATGTTAGACCAAAGTTGGAAGTCCTTGGCGCAATAAACAGTTCGATACATTGTAGTGTAATCTAACTCGGTCGGGTATTGAGCAGTCGAATTGGACAATGTCATATCTATGCGAGGTAGTTGTAGTTTACCTCCCCAGGCGCCTAAGGCGAGTGGTCCGGGAGACTAGGTACAGTCAAGGACTTTAATTGTTAAGCCACTATGGAACCCTGTCGCATAACGTTGATCATTAATTTTAGCGTAATTTCTTTCATATGGTTTGACGCTGTCATTATGACAGGGTTCCATAGTGGCTTAACAATTAAAGTCCTTGACTGTACTACTAGGTCTTATCTAGCTCGTAAGCCTTTCTGCTTGTATAGTTTACCGTTTTTTACGATACAATAAAACATAAAAATACGTTGAAAAAAAAGTTTTTTGTTTGGGAACCCACTTTATTATTTCACTTTCTTTAAAAATAATAGAAAACTATTTACCGTGGGGATAAAGCACTGTGTTATGTCACGGGTGCGATATTGAATCCTGAGCAAATGAGCGACTCCCGAGCGTAGCGAAGGTTGTACGAGTTGATTCCTGAGCGAAGCGAGGGAATTAAAACGGAGTTCCGAGTGCAGCGAGGGATTCAAGCCAATACGAAAACAGCTTTATCCTAAAGTAGAGTATTGCCTCTACTTTACTCACTATTTATTATTGTTGAGACTTTTGTCCATTTAAAACTAAGAAATTCCACCACAGAAAAACTACGCAACCGTTTCCAACTAATTCAAACCTTTTTCACAAGAATAAATTAACAATACAACGCAACGATATATATGTAGCGTTGCAGCGACATAGTTATATGTAAATGAATACGGCATTGTGGAGAGACGACAGATTTATGGTCTCTCCTCACCGCCCATGTGGAATCGTGTATACAGGTATATACGCGGTATATACGAGGTTTGTATGTGGTTTATAGCTGTGTTCGACCTCAGAATGGCGGGGCGAGATTCGAATTGAATTGGTCTGTTAAGGGAACAGGGAATGAATTTGTAATAGAGGAGAGTTGAAATACTTGATAAACAAGCTTATAAACCAGGATCTATAATGTAGTAGACACGTTGGAGTTGCCAGATATGTGGGAAATATATTCATGGTAAAGAAAGGAGATTGACTAGGTTTGGACAAAATGCTTGCCACAAGTGAAAATACATTGGCTTTCGTACCCACAACGCCACTAACGACTATAGATGTCGTTGCTGATGACAAGTTCGTATTTATCTTGCTTTCTCAATTATTTAAGCCAATTACTAGAACTATTCAGCTACTAGAACTACTGTTAAGGCTATTTCATTAGGCCATAGCCTGCAGGCTTTTCGCGGTACATTGCCTCACTGCTATACCTTCAAGCGCAATAATGTTAAATCAACTCGTCAATGAATTTCTGCAAGCATGCCAGATATCAACCAATGAAACTGGCCCTTAATAAAGTTGTTTTAGTTTAACTAGAAGGGATAAGTTCGCCTTTGTACAGTCAACAGCGTAAAAAAGTGCCTTACCACCCGTATGTACCTTGTCACTTTCACGTCGTGTTTGAAATGTGATACAAAATTGTGAAACAGTAAAAGAAGTGTGTACAGAAATTATCACTTATTTATGCTGTTGACTGTACATTCTAATTCTGTAAATATTGTATTTGATTTTTCTGTTTATTTGAACAATAAAGTGTTTACATACATACATACATACATACTAGAGGACGCCCGTGACTTTATTCGCGTAGAATTACTTTCCGCCATTCCCCGATATTTTAACCCGTTATTTTTTAAAAATCTGTTAGTGCACTCCAAATCCAACGAATATTCTCTCTGAATGTCAAGTCCGATGTAGTAAAAGGCGAGTAAGGGAATAAAGGATTACTACTGGCTTACTGGCTTTGTAGTACTATCAGGCGATTTAATTTGGTACCCACCTTAGGTCCAAAGTCAATCTGACATTCTAAAACAATAAGGTTGAGATTCCTAATTTTTTATTTTTTTATTTTAATTAATGGCTTTCACTCCTGTTAAGGTGTATTTCGCCAATGTCAAGTTATTTATAGACACTCCCATGGACTTATTAGAGCAATAATAATAATAATAATAATAATAATAATTTATTTGCTTAAACATGGTAGGTACATTTCAGATGTCAAATAGTAGTTTTTAAGTATCACATGATTAACCTTATAGGCATGCAAATATTTTTATTAAATCTAGTTAAATATTACAGATACCAACATTATAAGCTAACCTCTGAAATCTAAAAATTCACGGACAGTGTAGAAAGTTTTGTCCAGTAACCATCTCCGTAATTTTGTCTTGAAAAGGGGGTTTAACAATTTTCGAATGTCGTATGGTATTTTATTATAAACGATAATAGACATAATGTAACAGTTATTTTTAAATAAGGAGGATGAACAATGCGGCATAAGCAATCTGAGCTCGTCCCTCTCCCTGAGTCTCTTATTGAATGTCGGTTTTTTATAATAACCCGGATAGTTGCGAACAAAGAGAGCCACCTCAAGAATATATTGACCCGTTAATGTGAGCAGGCCTAGTCTCTGAAACAAAGGTCGACAAGTATCCCTCGGCTCAGCACCGCTAACCGCTCTTACACATTTCTTCTGTATTAGAAACACCTTGCTAACATCCGTTGAGTTACCCCACAACAATATACCATATTTTAAAACAGATGTCACGTAGCCATGGTATGCGAGGAGCGTTGTCTTCTCTCCCGCGACTATTCTCAGCTGCTTTAAGGCGTAAACAAACCTCTCCAGTTTTCCACGAACAAACTGTACATGTTGCTTCCAAGAGCAGTGCTGGTCCAAGATTAAGCCCAGAAATTTTGTTTCGTTTACCTGTTGTATAGCTTGGCCCTGACATTGTAAATTTAGGTCTAATTTGCGTGTTTTGTGGTTTAAAAATTGTATGAAACATGTCTTCGACACATTAGTCCTTAGAAAGTTTCTATTTAGCCACGAGTCAACTAAATCAATTGTATGGTTGGTTTTGTCCTCAAACGTAATAGTGTCGTCACTTGGTATAACTATAGCTATATCATCAGCGTCAGCGTCAATAAGTCCGTGGATATCACACGCGAAGACAATTGTTCGGTAAAAGAGAATTTTCTCCAATAATTCAATGCACTAAACAGAAGCACATGGGGTTAGCTCCACGCGCTTCTGTCAAGTCAAAAAAGTTACAAATGACTTGACATCTCTAGTGACATCGACGACTTCAAGCATATTTTTCTTGAAACAGGTCCCAAATTCACGCTTGTGACCGTACCTACTGTCAGGCGATGGGCTTGCAACCTGTCACTAATAGGTACACTGGCAAACATATTAGACTAATTGGGATTGTCCAAAAAAAATAACTCACGGTTTTTACTTTCTCATTCGAAAGAGTAGGAAATTTTAAGACACCAACTTCATTAATTTTGTATTTGAACCAATAGTTTTTTTTTAATATCTTTATTAATTTAGCAGATATTTTATGGATAACATGATTTTTTTTAAATTTGGGATGGCATTTCCTAATAAATTACAACAATTAATTAATTCCCACTGAAAAAAAGTGATTGTAATAGTGTATTAAAACATACTATTTCAAGCTGTATTCGCCTAACCCGTAAGATACACCTAGAAGGGCTTCAAGCCGAAAACGAAAGTCAAACAAAGGTTAAATATACTTTTGTCGAAATTTCCAAAATAGATAAATATTTTAAAACTTAATAATGCAGAACGGCTTTAGAACCCTATTCCTCGAAATGGTTTTCGAATTGGAGGAATTGTAAAAATATGAACAAACCCAATTGTGCAAATGTGGTTAAAAAAATATCAACAAAATGTTACATTTGTTGGTAATTCTGTAGCTCTGCCTACCTCGCTGTGGAAATGAAGGCATCAAATTTATGTATGTATCTACTACATTTTCACACAAAATGTTTTTTTCCCTAATAAGTTTCAAAGCCATACTCCAGTTAGCTGATATAACGGTACAATGGGGCGCCGAGCGTCGCCGGCAGTGCTATAAAGGCGCTCTCGGGGGCAGGAAGCGGCAGTCTTCGGCTTTTGTAGCGTTCGCGTCGCGGCGTACTGTACACTCGGACAAATATATGATCGTTATTTTACAAGGTTTTATTTAATTTGCAATGTATGTATGTATGTATGTATGTATGTATGTTTGTAAGGATCCGGTTTCCGATGGAGCTGAAAATTAGCACACGCCTTTAGTTCTGATGACAATACAATTATATAGTACCATCGAGCTGTTCTGATGATGGAGGCACAGGGAGGCCATAGGAAATCCTAAATTAAACACGATAAACCCGTCGTGTTAGGGCTTGTTCTTGTTAGATCCTTCTTGACGACAGTGCAAAAAAAGTACAGTCGGCAACAAAAGCTTGTCCTTAAAATTAAATTTAGGACAGAAACTTATTATTTTATATAGATATTTCGGTTTGGATAGTATTGGCAGCCGAGTTGAAAACGATACGATAACATGTCAAAGTCAATATGGTTTTACCTAGTAGAATGACGCCCTGGGGGGTTATTATGACATAGCAACGCAGTTCTGTTTACGCTAGCTCTGTCCTTTACGCTCAACGTAAAATGAACTAGATACCTACTTCTTAACTAATAACCCCTCTGTCCTGCTTTCACTCTTGTATTCTCCCCATTTTTCCTTAACCTCCGTCTTTTAAAATCTGTTCTTTCCGCCCGCTCTGTTTCTCACGTAAACTCAAGCGATCAATATTTTAAAGAGTAATCTAGTAAAAATTATAATAATTGCCTTTGCTTTATGTGTACAGGAAAAAAAAACAATCTTGTCTTACGAATTTCTCGGCCTAATTTAAATGTATAACTTTGACTAGTTACAGCTCTGATGTACCAAGAGTCTGAGTTAAGCCACGGACAAATAGACACTAAAAACTATAAAGGTTCCTTGTTGGCTACGGATTCCTAAAAAGTTCAAACAAACGCATTTTCGAATTTTTAGTAAACATTATGGTACAAAATACCCTAAAGATCGTTTTTATATAATTTTTGATGTGTAGGTTTAGAAACATTTTTTACGCTGACTGTACGACATTGTCAGATTTTGTCACCAACAACGTTACCAGAACGTGGGAGGAAATTAATTTTATATATTGTATATTTCGTTTCGTCGTCAATGCCGAAATTTATTTATTGAAAGGGAAAATATAATCAAATTGTATTACTCTATAAAAACATCAAACGATGTCTGTTACGCGTTAACTGGGTTCAGTTTGTATGTATGGAAGCCTGTGATTTTATAAAAAGAACGGAGAGACAAATTGTCATGGGTGGTGGTAGGACGATGGGATAGGTGGTCTGCCGCAGTTCAATACTTATTTTCAAACTGTACAGTCAACCAATTTGATTCCTAGGCCACTATGGACTTTGTCAACGTGACGTTGTAAACCAAATCATAGGGAGTCTCTTAAGTTTTGGTTGACAACGTCACTTTAACATAGTCCAAAGTGGCCTAGAAATCAAATTGGTTGACTGTACCTATACTCGTATGTATGTATGTATGCTTGTTCGGATTTTAGTTCTTTCGTAGATGCTAAACGGATGGAATGATTTCGACGGCAAGTGGCAAGTGCCACGGGATTCTGATTTTCATTTGTTAAACAAAGAGTTAAATAAATACCTAACACAATGTATAATAAATAGCATACAGCATGCAGTCAGGTTCTTGAAGCTTGCTTGGCGTACTTGATATTAATTTCTATACTGTTTAGTACATTTAAGTACCTTTTTAAGCATTTTTAAGAGAAAGTGTAGTCACACGCGCTGGCCTAGTTGGTAGTGACCCTGCCTACGAAGCTAGTTCTGGGTTCAAATCCCGGTAAGGGCAGATATTTGAGTGATGAGCGCGAATATTTGTTCCTGGGTCATGGATGTTTTCTATGTATTTAAGTATATAAGTATTTTTATCGTTGTCTAGTACCCATAGTACAAGCCTAGAGCTTAGTTTGGGACTAGTCAATTGGTGTGACATTTCCCCCTGATATTTATTTATTTTTATTTATTTCTGCGACTTATTATAAGATTATTTATCAGTTTCAATGAAATAAATAGGTACATAGAAACATTTGTTACCAAACTACCATTATCATCTCAAATATATCCCCGAAACCTTTTTCAACCAGGTTAAAAGTGTAAACACGTGGCCAAAACCAACAATAACCACGCCAAAACCAATGTGTGCTCCCAAAATAAGTTATCCATAGAGATAAACACAAATATTTGTCGAGAGAATCACATCTCGAAGCTGTATCCGACATCGGGAGACTCTACAAACATTACAGATTTCATGCTTGCCTGGTAAGTGTGGAGTGCTCGCTGGCATTTTGGGGGCGAGAAATATTGAACTGTGTCGAGAACGAAATATAAACACAATGGGAATCAAATAAGGAGTAAGGAATTTGTGTTATTTTTGCTTGAATGTGATTTCTCTAACATGCTCGGAAAGGTTGGTCTTTCTTTTGAAAAACGAAGATGCGAAGAGGCTCATTTTCCTCTTAGAAGTAAATAAACGTATGAAAACACTTTTGTCCATGTCCATATGTTTTTAAAAGTGCTCTCTATTGCATATAAAATAAAAAAAAACTTGAAAAAAAAAACAATTTTGGGGCGGCGGCGGGAACCTGCTTTAAAAATACTCTTATGACTGCACCGAGCAAACTTCGAGCGTCCAGTGGCGCCCTCATTACTATTATTGTGTTTTCTAATTAACTAAATAAAAACCTTACAATCAAACGATATGGTTTTGTAGCACAAGTAAAAACACAATTTATGGGATACGTAACAAACTTTATTAACAAATACCCTTTGAGTACCTAGTCAGCTTAACGGGAAAAGGTGACCACTTTTTTACTTTAAGTTGATAACTCGAAAGTGAATTTTAGTTAACTATGTGATATATATACCCTATAAGTTGTGTTTTCATTTGTAGTACAAAAACCTATCGACCAACTTCAAGAAAATACTTTACTTTAGAAAACACAATAATAGTAATGAGGTCGCCACTGTACACCCGGCGTACACTCGGCGCAGTCTTAATCATGTATTTGTATCATTTCCTCGCATTGTTTGAGAAAAACATTATAATATACATTATATGCCTCGGCGGAATCGGGAATTCCCTGACTCAGATTTTAGCAGGCCTCGCCAAAACTCGGCCCACCAACCACCTCGTCAGGCAATTCTCTACTTTCCGGGCCTAAACAGTAATGCTATTTTCATTGAGTATTAGGGTTGGTGCTGGCAATGAGGAAGCACAAAGGTAACCTAATAAGTGGAATCTGCGACCCATAGATATGAACACATCATCATACCTTCACGCCTTAATTCCCAGAGTGGGGTAGGCAGAGCTACAGAATTACCAACAACTCTAAAAACTTGTTGATAATTCTACGAGTATAACCACATTTTGGACAAACAGGCTGGGATAATTACCAGCGTATTAGTGACAGATTGCCAGATGGTTGGTTGGTGGTTGACACAACTTTTATAAAAGTAAGATAATATAAATAAATAAATAAATATCAGGGGACAATGTCACACCAATTGACCTAGTCCCAAACTAAGCTCAAGGCTTGTATTATGGGTACTAGACAACGATATAAATACTTATATAGAGAAATATATACTTAAAAATATATAAAACATCCATGACTCACGAACAAATATTCGCGCTCATCACAGTAATATCTGCCCTTACCGGGATTTGAACCCAGGACCGCTAAAATTAAGTTAGGATTTTCAAGTGTATTGGTTGTACTTGTAAGTCACGAGAAAGAAGGTGTGTCACAATTTACCTGCGACAGGGTTCTATAATTAAAGTTATAATTACTAGGAGTCTGCAGAAAAATCATAACATTGCTTTTGACATTTTAGCGTTCTTATGTTCCAACGACCATATACAATGTCATCATCATCATCAGTACAGTACAATACAATATCAGTATCATCGAGCGGCCATAATGGAAACAGAACAAGGCCATAGGACTCTCTCAGAGGCTTGTAGTAACTGCATCAAGTTTGGAATAATTCAACCTGTAATTGTTTTTTTTTGTGCAATAAAGAATTTACATACATACATACATACTTGTCTTAAATAGCACCTTCCATCAGAGTAGAAACACTGCAACAAAACGCGTGATTTAAAAAAAAACCCTGCAATTTCAATATACCTCCACTACAGTGCATTGCACCTCCACAAAAGAGGCAGTATAACCCAACAACCATAGTCCCCACGTGCAGAAAAAAGTGCAAGGGGACCCAAACAAAGCCGTTTTAACACGCATTTCAATATTCTGAGGCTGTGACCTCTTCACATTGCAAATACTTTCAAAGTGATCACTTCTGTACCTTGTCATTTTAATATATGGTCTGAACTACCGCACGAAATCGTCTCAGGTGTGAGAGCGACAAAGTCCATGAGGGGTCATATTTATGTTGACTATAGCTATACTTATCGTAATGAATTACCATTCATTCTCCCGTACCCTCCTAATCCTTACTGCGTGGCGTAGCTATTAACAAGGAAAAATATACTAAAGCCTACAATATTATGGTAGATTTTACAACGACAATTTTGTGATCATCTGATACAACCCTACAAAAATAAAAATGCGTACAGCCCAACCAAATTACGAACGACATAAGGTGTAAAATAAGGGACGTATGTACGAAATGGGTTACCAAGGTACTAAGTCAAAAAGCGTTAGGGACAATATTAAACGTGCGTTTGTTTTGGTTCATATTCGATGGAGTTAGGGTTCAAAATGTGGGTTTGGTGTGTTTGGTGGTTAGGGGTGAATGAACTGGGGCCCACGTGGCCTGCAATTGCGCAGTTTTGAAGACCCCTGCAGTAGGTTACGGCGTATATGGTGGGGTAAAGGCACTGGTTATTGTCACTTACTTAAAATATAAATATATTTTTTCATTTTAACATAAAGTTTCTCCCGACTGCACGTAAGATTTTTTTTTAATTGGACCGGTCTAATTTTAGCTACCATCATACAATATAGTACAAATACTTTTACTATACTCATTAACACACCAAATACACGCAACTATCTGTAAAGATAGATTCGATTTTTCTAGTTATTTTATCCACGCTACTGCTTCATGTTGCTGATGTGATGTGTGTAATATGATAAGTGGTTACATGTAGTTTTCTAGTATTCTATTGTTATTATTTTTTGCTAAAATCTGAATTATATGTATAGAGCAATCTTCTTGTTTAATCATGTAATAGTGGAAACTGTTGAGGAGTAGGACGCATGTTTTTTTTAAGGTCTAGAAAGTAAATTTATTATGTACGTTTTACTCTGTTTGTTTTCCAAAAGTACCAACATAACATAACATAAAGGACATACAGATAAACATTCATTTTTATATACATAGATAGATGAAAAAACTTCATAAATATTCCCTATTATATGCCAGGGGTTTTATTAATAGGTGAATTGCAATAATATTGTACATCGTTAAGGGCTTAATTGAGACAACGTTAACTTTCTTCCATTGCTTTTCCTTTGTGTAACGAAAGCTATGATCTTCGTTACACAAAGGAAACAGTTAAGGATTGTTAAGGATTTTTTTACTGAGCCCTTAACTATGTACAATATTTTTGCAATTCACCCAAATAGTAATTATATGCTCTGTTGTGTGCAAACACTAATTAAAACATGATTGGTTAGTTAACCGGAATTCAATAGAATAAGCAACGCAGCCCGAGGCCAGTAAATAATTAATTTGTGCGCATTAGGCAAAGCTAATTATCGTTTCAGTAAACAAACTGTATTTAAACTGTTTTCAACAGACTCTCAATTGTACGCTATTTCATATTTAATCTAGAAAATGTGTTTTTCAACAAATAAAGTAACTATATTTGTACAGATCAAAGCGAAATACTGAAAGACGTTATACACTAAGGAGCAAAAGTATCGGGTCACAGTGCGTTTTTCATACAAACGAGGCTATTTTGAAGCCTTGGTTCCTAGCCAGGGGTTATTTTGAGTGAGGTTTAAAGGTGGGTACTCCGAGGTTCAATAGAGGAGGTCAAAAATTCTTAAGACACCTAACTGATCGCACAATCAGTTGACACCACAGCGAGAGAGTTTGGGTTCGCATTTGGATTTCCTTACATTTTATTGTCATTTTTGTTTTTCTGAACATGCACAATTCCGGCGTTAACCGCAAATTCAATCAGTTGGGTGTCCTAGGCACTCTGGAAGTCCTGTATCGATGCTCGGGGCATCCATCATCAGATTTCACTACAAGCATCCCCTGGCGAGGAACCAAGGCTTCGAAATAGCCTCGTTTGTATGAAAAATGCACTCCGACCCGATACTTTTGCTCCTGAGTGTATTTACCACTATTGTAAAATTATACTTTATAGGTCAGTTTAACACATTAATTACTGACATATTTTTTACTTTTGCCAAGTGTCGCATCCTTTGTTATACTGAGGTTACAAACTTAAAAAATTATGCGTTTAAGGTACTGGGTGAAAGTCAGAAGAACGCTTATTTATTCATTTCTTTTAATTCAATCTTTAGATACATACATACATTAAATCACGCCTGTTTCACAGAGGGGTAGACAGAGACCACTTCTTTAAACTTGCTACATTTATTCAATGTTTATTCAATCTTTTTGGCACAAAAAAAAATATGTAAGGGGACAATCTCACACCAATTGACCTAGTCCCAAACTAAGCTCTAGGCTTGTACTATGGGTAGGTACTAGACAACGATATAAATACTTATTATAGAGAAATATATACTTAAATACATAGAAAACACCCATAACTCAGGAACAAATATAAATAAGTACAAATGGCGTACCTAATGCCTTATATGCGTTGCCGGCAGTGAATGCGTAAAAGAGGTAAATGTTGTGACGTTGTAGGGGGTAATCTCTGATTCTACTAAACCAATTTTGAAAATTATTTATCAATAGAAAGCCACGTTATTTGTGATTGTTATAGGCTATATATTAAAATGTTTATTGCCCAACGAAGTGAACAAGGGTCAGCTAGTAATAATTTTAGAAAATGACTGATTGTTGAGTTTCTTGCAGCGTTTCTTCTCAGCAGTGGTCTCTTGCTAAGCGCTGGTAGATTCATTAAGAGTGCTCCGGCCTAATTGGGATTGTTCATATTTTTACAACGACTCCAATTCGAAAACCATTTCGAGGAATAGGGGTTTAAAGCCGTTCTGCATTATTAAGTTTTTGAAATATTTATCTGTTTTGGATATTACGACAAATGTATATTTAACCTTTGTTTGACTATCGTTTTCGGCTGGAAGCCTTCCTTGGTGTATCTTACGGGTTAGGTGAAAACCGCTTGAAATAGTATGTTTTCACAGACTATTACAATCACTTTTTATCATTAGATATCATTTAATTGTTGTAATTTATTAGAAAGTGCCATTCCAAACTGAAAATAAACATGTCATCCATAAAATGTCTGCTAAATAAATAAAGATATTAAAACTAAACTATGTACATATTAGGTCAAATACAATATTAATGAAATTGGTGTCTTAAAATTTCCTTTTCTTTCGAATTAGAAAGTAAAAACCGTGAGTAATTTTTTTTGGTCAATACCAATTACTGAATAAACATTTTTTATATTTTTATCTTTTAATTGTTTTCAGTTTATTTCACGTAGAGAGCTAATTCGAATTCATCTACGTCGCCCGAATAATCAAGCGCCAGTGGTGTCTGCCACGTGAGCCAATTCTTCTCCCACTCGAAAACGTGTCCAATTTTCTTCTTTAATGAGTCTACGAGTACGTATTTTAGTTATTTAGTTTGCTGATTAACCGTGTTTTGTGTGTTTGTTGTATGTTCAGGATTTCCTTTTCAAATATTTACTGGAAAACTCTTTGGTCGCTTCTAACAAGATTGTGATTGTTGTGCATATGCGTCTTGATTGCATACGAGCCTGACATGACGTTAGATGCATCAATTAAGATGTTAGTTGCATCACTAAAGAGCTTGCTGTTGTTACTAACAGCTTTGGTTGATATAACTAATATCTTAACTATTGTATTTTTTTTGTCTCTTAGTTGTCTCTACCGAATGCATCCAGAACGATGGGCCAAGGTTGCCACCGAATGGACCCCACAAGATGGCCACCGGAGCAGAGGCAGACCAAAAAGGAGATGGCGGGACGACTTAGACGCGATTCAAAGCAAATGGCGGGAGCATGCACACAATCGGGATGAATGGCGGAAAAGAGGGGAGGCCTTTGCCCAGCAGTGGGACACACAAACAGGCCAAAAAAAAAAAAAGATTAGGTTGTAAGTACTTAATAGTGGTGGTAGGATTTTGACTATAACTTCCCGCCAAGCAGCTGTATTGGAATTATTGTTTTCCGGTGTAGAGAGAAGAGGACAGGTGAAGTTCCCTGCATAAAGGCATGTTATCTTGGTTCTCAGGGTTTGCGGTGATCAACGGATTTGCGGTCTTGGGACTGCTATCTTAAGGTTGTAGCAAGCATAGCTACGGGTCGCTGTTCCCACAGGTGGTCTGTGTGCCTATTTGCCTTCTTCATGCCATAAAAAAAAACAACCGTCTCATGGTACATTGCCTCAACCCATCGACGTGGACTTGGTATAAATATAGTTTAAAAGCCCACATAGGACAAAGGGTACCTTTTGTCCTGAAAAAAATTACAAATTCCGAGTAAAGTGACTTCTATCCTGAAAAATTAATGGACAAAACATCATAGGCTACAAAAAAAATGCACAACAAAATCGAAGATTCCAAACAGTGTCCCCCTAAAGGCGCATTTACCCTAAAAGGGCGCGTATTTAGGTGACCTACTTGCTCCCTTCGGTGCAGCGTGCAATCACATCAGAACCCGCTGCGATCGCAAATATACATCACTCTTATACTCATAAAGCACCAAGACGTTTCCGCTGTATTTTTTTAGGAAATTATGACATTTCCGTCGATGTAGGCTTTAAATAGACAGAAAATGGGCTTACACTTGATCGTATAAAGGTCGAAATATCTTTGGACGAATGTATTATTTGTCAAATATTATTTTTGGTTAAAACTATTTGTATTTCTAGTATTAGTATCGCTGTAGTAAGAAATAAAAAATCATAAATACCTTTTGTTGGGAAATTATAATTTAAGAAATTATACATTCGAGTATAAATTGTTTTGCTAAAGCGGTAGGTTCACACTTAAACACATACAAAACATTCAAGACTCAACACAATGACAACATAATTATTATTATTTTGTGTATTTTTCCTTTTAAGACAAAAAAACAAATAATTACCTTGATTTTTTTCCAAAAATACCAGAACATTAATAAGATGTAGATTTCAATTCAATTCAAGTTATTTATTTTTTATTTAAACTTATATATAAATGTGTGTCTTATTAATAAATGAAGACCAGTTTTAAAGACCTTGATGAATGACAGCAATGGATTTAATTAAAATACCTAAACTAAAGTAAAAAAAGAATAAAAAAATTAGACACAGATTAGAAGACATTTCAATAACATCATCAATTACTCAAGCTCTAAAAGTTCTTCATTATTACATAACCTGATACTAGTACATACAGTCAAACACTTAACTTAAGTCCAAAGTCAATCCGAGATTCTACAACAATAGTGCTGACTTTCTTATAAGTTACAAATCATTTGACATCTCTAATGACATTGACATACAAAAAGACTGTTGCACGGATCACTTTTTGTAATAATATGGTGGTTTTTAATATTATATTTTTTTTATGTTTTGTGTTTGCTGAATATTTAGTTTTCCGTTTCAACTTAGATTATATGTTTAATTATGTAAGTAGATATAGATCTCACTTTGTTGTAGTATTTTGAATTGTATTATTGTTAATTTACATTTCTATTATTTTAATTACGTAAGTACTTGTAGCATAACTTTTATGCAGTTTTTATTTTTGTTTCATTTCTTTGTTGTTTTGCCACCTACCTCATACGGGTCCAGCTAAAAACCAGCGCTGTGGCTCCGTGCTACTGCACCACGCTGAGCTGGCACGCCATTTCGGCAATTTTTTTCATTTTATTTTAGTTAAGTATACCAATTGAAGAGCATCTGTCAAAGCTCCCCTCGGTGCATTGGTCACTAGTTCTTAGCTTAGGATAATGTATGAATAAGTTACCTATATGTTTAAATAATATACCTTACAACAACTCTGCCTTTCATTGTGAAAACTCTACAAGTGAAATAGGTAAAGTAATAAAAAAAATGGTTATTTTCTCAAATGTATTTTTATTTTGAATAGCATTAGGATTAGGATTAGAATAGTGCCACTCCGTATCTTTCCGTGGATGTCGTAAAAGCCGACTAAGGTAATAAAGGCGTGTAGTACTGTTAGGCGATGGGCTTGCAACCTGTCACTAATACACTGGTAAACATCTTCGCCTAAGTGAGCAAAATGTGGTTACAGAATTATCAAAAAGTTTTTATAGTTGTTGGAAATTCTGTAGCTCTGCCTACCCCACTCTGGGAATAAAGGCGTGAGTTGATGTATGTATGTGTAATTGTGTATGTATTTTTATTTTTCTGTTTTGTCTTGTAATAGCCGAATAAATGATTTTATTATTATTATTATTACATTGACGACTTTAAGCATGAGTCTTTTGAAACGTGTCCTAAATTAACGTAACGTAACATAACCTATTAGTACTCCAATTGCCCAACTTGCCAGCAGTGGAGGCGTTAGGTCAATCAGCAATAAAATGCAGATTAATGGAACCCAGAAGGCTATTATATCGGGTTCCGTAACAGTTCCAGGGGTCCGGTCCTGGGGGACGGATATTACTTACTAATTGGACCCCTTTCCACTTCTATTATGGGGATAATGGGGGTAGATTATAGGTATGCGAATTTGGGGGACGCTGAGTTTGGACAATATAGAGATATTGTGATATGTGATAATTAATAATGAGATATAGTTATTAGGTTATGGCGTTATGGTTATTGGAGACGATTACGGATGGACCAAGCTGTTAAAAACCATGTTACTTTTAGGTATTCTAGGCAAGTTGCATTTGATTTGCAGTTTGCCAAGATTAAAGAAAATGTATACGATTGACGTAAGCTTCCATACCCACATCGTCTATACATATAGAGGTAAAACTCTGTAAGTTATTTATTATGTAAGTACTTAGTGAGTTTCTCTAAATAGACGACATATTTTGACGGTTATTAGAGTTTCGTACAAAAATGGTAAGGAAGGTACTACCCTTTGGTGTCTGCCTGTCTATACCTACTTTACATCTGTCTTTCTCACACAATACATACATGAAATCACGCCTGTTTCCTATACGGGTAGCAGAGACCATGTTTTTCACCTGCTACGATTCTGACAAAATCTCTTCCGCTGCTTCCACATTCATACATCGAGTCATGCAAGCCCGTCGGTTTCGTGTACTTGTTTTTCTCAACAATTATATAATCAACTTAACTTAGCATGGCTTGACATCGCATGTATTTTCAGTACACTCAAAAAAATGAGAGCTAACCAAGATTTTTTTTTTACTTGTCAAAGTTTTATTAAATTGGGATTGACCAAAAAAAAATAATTTAAGGTTTTTACTTTCTCATTCGAAAGAATAGGACATTTTAAGACACCAATTTCATTAATTTTGTATTTGACCCAATAGGTTTGTTTAAATATCTTTATTTATTGAGCAGACATTTTATGGATGACATGATTATTTTAAATTTGGGATGGCGGCGTTTTCTAATAAATTACAACAATTACATGATATCCAATGAAAATAAGTGATTGTAATACATAGTGTATAAAAACATACTATTTCAAGCTGCTTTCGCCTAACTCGTAAGATACACCTAGGAGGGCTTCAAGCCGAAAACGAAAGTCAAACAAAGGTTAAATATACGTTTGTTGAAATATCCAAAATAAATAAATATTTCAAAAACTTAATAATTCAGAACGGCTTTAAAACCCTATTCCTCGAAATGGTTTTCGAATTGGAGTAATTGTAAAAATATGAACAATCCCAATTGTGATGATAATAATTATATTAGTTACATCAACCGAAGCTGATAGTATCATCACTATCATCAGCAAGTCATTTAATGATTTAACTAACATCTTAGTTCATGTAACTAAACGTCTTAGTAGATGTATCTTACCACTTGTCAGGTTCGCATGGAATCGAGACGCTTATGCACAACAATCATAATCTAATAATCGGAAGTGAAGTCATAAATTGGGGTTAAAATATACATACATACACATACATTAAATCACGCCTGTTTCCCAGAGGGGGGTAGGCAGACACCACTTCTTTCCACTTGCTACGATCTTGAAAAATTTATTTCGCTTCTTTCACATTCATACATCGCGTCATGCACGCACGTCGGTTTCGGGTACTTAAGATTCGGCCCTTTTCCAGTATTTCTCCGATTTGACTCGAAAAAGTACGCCTAGGGCGGCCCCTTCCGACCCGTCCACTCACTTTCGATCTGTATATCTCTTTAGTCAATCTTCTTTCATCCATCCTTTCCAAATTACCGAACCATCGAAGCATGCCTTTTTCAACCTTAGTCACTACATCTTCTAATACGAATAATAAATAGTAATAAAAATATTATAATACGAATTACACATTCTGACTTTGATCGTCACCCTCGTCGTGATGTATGTAAGAAAAAGAACGTTCTGTACGTTCGTACCAAGTTTTCGTAAAACGGTTAAATTTAAATACAGCAACCAATCCTAAAAGAGACCTTACCTCAGACGACAGACGAAATGGAATCCTACCAAAATGGCGGCGGCCGAGGTCGGACTCCGCACATTCCAACTCTAATAGTTATATTCAGCTGCCATTGTATATTAAATTGTTTCGCCTTCGTGGTAACTTGCTCTTTCGGTGACCGAATAATGTCGAGGCCAGTAGTAATGTAAGAATTGACATGTCAACCGTGAATACATATAACTTACTCTAGGCTGACAATCTCGATTAGTTTGGGATTGGAATAGCTGTCAATTAATATGCACTTTGACGTAAGTATATGGTAAAACTGTCACCTCTAATCCCTTTCTAAACGCGGCTACATAATATCAATATAGATTATATGTTTAATTATGTAAGCAGATAAGAATGCGCTTAGAACGCTTGTTCTCACTTTGTTTTGATGTTTAAAATTTAAAATTATAATTATTTGTATTTTTTTTTATGGCATAGAGAAGAAAAACGAGCACACAGGCCACCTGATGGTGAGTGGAAACTGTGACCCATAGACATTCGCATTCACAAAACTCCAATGCAATCCTAACACTGCAAATGCGTTGCCAACCCTGAGGACTAAGATGGAATGCCTCTATGCTAGTCATTTCACTGGCTGTCTTATCCCCAAATCGGAACACAACAATGCGAACACTGCTGTTTGGCGTTAGGTTAATGGATAAGATGGCGGTAGCGATCCGGACGGATCCGCTATTTTAATTATTTGTAGGCTAAGATTTTTTTATTAAAGTAGAATTGTAGATAAATAAATATATACTCATATGTACATAGAAGACTTCCAAGACTCAGGAACAAATAGTTGTGCTAATCGTGCCAAGCAAAACATTTAATTTTGCTCTTACCGAGAACTGAACTTATGACCGCTAGCTTCGTAGGCAGTTTCACTGCTAACTAGGCTGACAACGTCGTCTGGAATTGAAACAGAATTAGAGTCATATTAAGGTAGTGATAAAAAAAAAATCCGTCATATGCCGAAATTAAAAACGGGAACAGCCCTCACGTAAAATTGTAATTACCGTTGCATGCAAGGATTACAACTAGGGTTACCACATCGACAAATACCCGAAAAGTTACATTAACATAAGTCAGCCAAATAAATCTTAAAATGTTACTAAAGTTTCAACTTAAAATTAAATTGATTGTTTCATGACGCGAATACGGAATTGAAACTAAGAGTACATTAACATGAGCCTACTGTAACTAACATCTACGTGCCTTGAAATATGATATAACCGGAGACCACAGAACTGGCAGCTTCCTCGGGCAACGCGTCACCATTGTTATACAACGAGGAAATTCTGCTAGCATCTGTGGTACTTTGTCACGTGGGCCCCTCTATTTTATAGTTTTTATTAGTATATTACATACATATATACATAAACTCACGCCTTTATTCCCAAAGTGGGGTAGGCAGAGCTACAGAATTTCCATCAACTATAAAAACTTTTTGATAATTCTGTAACCACCTTTTTTTTAAGTATATTTATTAATTTAATCATAATCTGATTTCTTATTTTAATTTGTCCCCATACCCCTAATAAAATATGGTTGCCTGGAAGAGATCACTAATCAGCGATAAAGCCGCTTGTTTTTCACCTGTATCATTTTTTGTTGTAATGTTTCTCTGTAAATGTTTTCTTTGGTGCATAATAAAAGGTTTTGTATTGTTTTGTATCTTATTACGTTTTTAGCTTAATTGTAATTAGGTTTATTTTTGCTTAGATTATTTTAATTTACCATGGTTTTTGTTTATTTGTAATATTTATATTTATTTATTTTTGCTTAGATTATTTTAATTTACCATGGTTTTTGTTTATTTGTAATTTGTAATATTTACTTGGTTTTATATTTTATAGCGAAATTATTATACTTTTTACTAATTCATTATTACATTCATCATTTAAACTTTTTTCTTTCATTGATAAAATCACGGAATCTTTAAAATTTCCCACGTTTACCGGTCAAAAAGCTTAATTCCCGGAAATCTTCGGAAAAATCCAGATGTGTGACAACCCTAATAAACTTTGATGATAAAACCAATCCTCAACGTTCAGCGCCAGGCACACCGATTCCCTTACAAAACTGACACCATTCGGAGCAGACAATTCAAAGCATAGATTGTGTTAATGCATTAAACTTTATGAAAAAAGCTTTTAACCGCAGAACAAGGGCTTTCGTCCATTTTCGAAGCCGGATATTATCCATTACCAAATTTAAAATGCATTGGAAAACGCAGTTACATCAGGGTTCCGTATATTATTTTTATTACTTATTTACTTATAGTGAAATAAAATGAAATAATATTTGTATCATTATTTTTTCTTGAATTTACGTACAACATGGTGTACATGAGTAAGAATGCATTTAAAAAAAACTGCATGTCTAACTATAATCTAACCGTATGCATTTAAATCTCCCCCTTGAATCCCTCTATTTATTGATGCATACAGACTTTGTTTTACCACTTTATTTGACAATGTGTTTTAGAATATACATACCACAACATTGGATTTGTTATACCTCTATTCATTATGTTATTTAATTTTATTTTGATTAAAATCCGAAGAGACTTGAAATCTGTGTCTTTTTTTTTCTTCAATAAAAGTGTTAAAAGGGGTAGTGTGTAAAGATAGATACATAGACTAACAGGCCTTCGTTTCGCCTTGTACGGACCCCTACTTCCCATCCATGCCATTTAACCCAAAAAAACACCATTTCAGCTTTTCATACATAAATTATTAACCTATATTTTCGTCGGATCGCGTTTTTTTTATCTTTTTGTGCCGTGACAACGGGAAAACGGATGGCTGGCGATATCGAGTGCCTTTTGAATGGAAATGATTTGTTGGATGACCAACGGTCAACTCATTATACTGAGAGATATACCTACGAGTATATCAGTATACTCGTAGTATAGGATATATTTAATGAAGTACTGAAATACATGGAAAAGCACTGTTACTCAAACATTTTAACTTGCTACACTATGCATGATATTATTTTATTTATATTCATACATACATACATACATACATTAAATCACGCCTGTTTCCTAGAAAGGTAGGCAGAGACCACTTCTTTCCACTTGCTACGATTTTGACAAATTTCTTTCGCTTCATATTTATATTCACAGTTTTAAATAATGCTAGATTAGAAAGTAAGAAAGATAGAAAAACTTGGCTGACCGTTGATTTGTGCCATTTCTTCTCAGCAGTTGATTAAAAGTACGGAATAAACACAGATATTTCAGTTCTCGCTCCTGACGTAGAGACCTCGTCGTGTTGTCTTTCCAGTCTTTATTTTTAATTCAACGTTATGGACCTTACATGTGTAATGATTTTTTTGTGCTAGTTTTAATAATTATTCATTACTTTATTATCATTACCTTTTAATATAACTTACGTATAATAATATTTTATGATTGAAAAATTACCTTCTGCTGGAGGTGCTTGCGGCGCTTCTTCTTACGTGTAAAAGTAGCCATTCTACTGAATAAATTGTTGATTGAATTGAATTGTTTAAAAAATGACTGACTGCTGAGTTTCTTGCGGCGTTTCTTCTCAGCAGTGTCTCCTCCTGGGAAGCGCTGGTAGATTCTTGACGTGTAAAAGTGCCCGTACGGCCTACTTACTGAATAAATGTCTTTTATCTTTTTTATCTTTTTTTTTTTAAATATTCTAAATTTATAAAAGGTAACGCCATAACTAGAGAATGGCTGTACCGATTCGGAAATGGTTTTTTGCTGTCTTCGTAATTATCAGGACAAAGTATTTATAAAAAAAATACTTGGGCTGCGCCGGGTACGGACAAATAGTAAGTTATAAAACTGCCCTATGACTGCAAATTCCTCAATGCTAAACATATTTTCAAACCATATCTATATTCGCAATACAACCAACCCATAAGTACTCTTATACTCTCTCCCTGAAGGTGTTTACGTACATACATACGAACTGACAAGGGAAGGGATCGTTAAATTGGCACGCTTCATTTGGCGGCATTGATCCGGGTGCAGCCGGGGGGCGGAACTAGTTAAATGCGGTCAGGCAGAATCCTTTTCGTATGGAGGAATTCCTTTTATTATACCTTGTGATTTTTATCCAAGATGCTCGTTAAAAATGTGGTTAGGGAATAATTTAATGGAGGTTTTTAATGCTTCTTTTGTTGTTGTTTTTTTTTACTAAAATAAGAGGTTAAGTTACTTTTTTGTTTAGTGGTACTTAGTAGGATCTTGCGCAATGTCCGTTCGGATACCGTAAAATGTTCCAACTTTGCTTCCCCATGGGTAACCATGGTAACCAAGTCAACGTTGATGACAAATTTGCCTAAAATAATCGATGTATACATCCAGCTACGAAGTGAATGACCGCAATATAATGATTTACAATACAGATCACCTCAATATAACCACGGAGCATAATTACCCAGGGGGGAGCCAAGTAGGCACATTTTACGGTACTAATAATACTATTTTAAGTTAGTAAACTCTTCATTGCACAAAAAAAAATGATTCACAAAAAAAAAGTTTAAAGGCGACCGTATCCCTTTAATTGATCTCTTCCAGCTAACCTTGGAAAGACTGGGTGAGGATAACGCATGAGGATGGCAAAGAACTATAACTACCTATCAATGACAGTTTACGTGTGTGCGCATTACTGGGTAGTGATTCTGTAAACAACGCCGG
Organism: Acleris laterana; assembly: GCA_963966035.1. Lineage (NCBI taxonomy): Eukaryota > Metazoa > Arthropoda > Insecta > Lepidoptera > Tortricidae > Acleris > Acleris laterana. Next base: position 1,386,852 of record OZ014454.1, on the reverse strand, counting down.
TCGTGCGGACTGTCGAGTGATACCAAGCGGCGAGATTAAGTAGTCCCGTCAGTGCGAACAAAACACATTGTAGCGCGTGCATTTTCTATTAAGCAGCCTTATACGTTCGACTTATCGTGCTGCTAAATTGAAAATGCACGCGCTACAATGTGTTTTGTTCGCACTGACGGGACTACTTAATCTCGTCGCTTGGTATCACTCGAGAGTCCGCACGACCGGCGCTGTTTACAGAATCACTACCCTGCTCATTGCTTCATTCATGATTAGACGAGGCTACGTCCGTATTTTTTTTAGGTCCATATGTCCATACAACAAACTCGTGTCGCATTACACTTGATATATTTATGAAAATGATTTATTTATGATATTGAAAAAAAAAAGTAGGTCTAGTGCAACTTGCATTCATCGGTTTCCTGCACTTAGCCACGTCGTCGGTCCATCTTTTACGTCTACCCATGCTGCGTCTTCCAACGCGAACGCCACTCAAGAACTTTCCGACCACATCGGCCATCTGTTCTGAAAATAAATACAGAGGTTTAATAACTACTATTGTTATAATTACACATCGCTAACTCGTGGCACTTAGAGTACTTGACAGTTTCTAACAGACTAGTGATGTGACAATGTTCTTCCTGTACGAGTCGAGAAAAGGAAACCAATTAGAAAAATAGTATTTTAAATCATTTAATATATCGCTCATTGAATACAAAACGGACACATTTCAAAATAATTGGCTCTTGCATTAAAAATCTTACACGAACAGCTTCTAATTTTAAAATGCAATACTGTTTTTTTTTTTATCTTTTATCTTTTTTTTGGGAATGTGTCCGTTTTGTATTCAATGAACGATATGACATTCGTGGTAAACAATTAATATTGGTTCTAAATTTTTACAAGTTAGCGTATGTCTTCTACTTCGAAAATCCATATTGTGTAAAACAAATTTTACCTTGTCACCTTGTAGAAGGAATTCTGGATGCTTTCTAATGATTTCCTCTATTATTTGGAAAAAATCTAAGTTCCGCGACACGTCTCGTAATCAATTATTATGAGTAAGTAAATGAATGACAACATCTTTGACATTGACATTGATGTTTTTACACTAGTGATCAAACCTACTTCGTCGTCATTTTTTTAATTTATCTGAAAAGATGACACTTCGAAAACTTGTCTCATCACTACTCTGTCAAGTGCTACCTAAATGCCACGAGTTAGCGATGTGTAGTTATAACATGAACAAGGGCTAAGGCAAAATAAAGATAAATCCAAATCCAGAGCTCCTAAAACAAGGAAATTCTTTGACAAAAGTCGAAAATCTTTTGATAACCTCTCAGAAAACATCCGCATCAGTAATGTAGCCGGCCAAACAAATGTATTAAAACAAGAAAAATACAGATTAAGTTTTTCCGGGAGGAAAAGTAGTGTTTTAGGAGCAGAGTCTTTGTTGGGACGCGGCCGGCTACTGTTCACTAATTAATGTTGCCCGCATGGCAACCTGTAGTGTTGCCACGCTTTGGGAAAATAATTATTCGTCCTCTTTTCTCTAATCTCCATAGTACAAAACAAAGACGCTTTTCGCGTATATATGTCGCGAAAATTGTGTGTCTAGATCGGTGCACCTGGCGTTCCATAATCTCTGCCTACCCCATTGGGAGACAGGCGTCAAGGTATGTATGTATGTATGTATGTATTTATGTATGTATGTATGTAGATACGGGACGAATTGTTTCACTACATAGTATAAAACAAAGTCATTTCCCGCTGTCTGTCTGTCCCTATGTATGCTTAGATCTTTAAAACTACGCAACGGATTTTGATGCAGTTTTTTTTAATAGATAGAGCAATTCAAGAGAAAGGTTATAATAAATTCTGTTTTATGTACGGGTGTTACAGAAAACTCACATAAACCGAAGCGAAGTGAGGGCGGATTGCTAGTTTAGTATAATACAAATTTGTTTTGTAAAATCAGTAAGTACGAGTATAGGAAGGAAAATGTCTAAATGTAATGAAATAAATGAACTTAATTTGATTTGATTTATGCAGTTTTTGACTATGATTTAGAGAATTTCTGTCAGGTTTTAATGTTACCTACTTTTTGATTTATGTAGGTACGCGTGATATAGAAAAAACTTGTATGAACTGAAGCAAAGCGAGGTCGAAACGGTAGTATTTTATAAATAATAAAGGTTTTAGGATGTATTAATTTCTCAAATATTTGAATGTTCATACTTTAATCAAACATGAACGCCTCAATGCTGAACGGATTGAAATGAAATTTGGCACAAAAACCGTCCATGTCCTGGGGCTCTATTCTACCCGGTAAAACAATATCGCTTTTGTCATGTTACCGTATACCTCTTATTACAATCTACTGGACAGTAATTACGGCCGAGTTAAAAGCAATATCATAACAGGGGGGTTATTATGACATGGCTATGCAGTTCATTTTACGGTGAGCGTAGAGGACGGAAATATAGCAGTTACATAACTCGGTCTTTTTCTCTCAGCGTAAAATGAATTGCACAGATACGTCATAATAACCCCACAGGTCAAAGACGATATGGTTTTACTGCCTACAATAGAGACGCTGGACCTTATTGGTTGTTTTTTTTTTTTAATCGGCCACCATTTGATTGCTGTCAAGTAAATAAGAGTAGAGCTATCAAAACGTTGGCAATGCGATAACAGGTCAAAGACGATATGGTTCTTACCGCCTAGCATCTCAGCTCAGGTTTTTTTTTTATGTCATAGAGAAGACAAACGAGCACACAGGCCACCTGATGGTAAGTGGAAACTGTGACCCATAGACAATCGCGTTCACAAGACTGCAATGCAATCCTAAGACTGCAAATGCGTTGCCAACCCTGAGGACTAAGATGGAATGCCTCTATGCTAGTCATTTCACCGGCTGTCTTATCCCCAAACCGGAACACAACAATGCAAACACTGCTGTTTGGCGGTAGGTTAATGGATAAGATGGTGGTAGCGATCCGGACGGACCCTGCACAAGGCCCTACCACCCGCAAAAAGGACCCGGTTAAAGACAATATGGTTTTTACTATTTAGAATCTTGGCCCAGGTGTTTGTTATCAATAAACGTAAAGTTTCTGGTTGAAAAGCTTTTAATTAAAAATGCAATCATCGTTAAGACCGTGTTAAAATTTATAATTTAACTCTGCGAAACATTGTAAAACGAAAAGACATCGTAAATTTTAAAAATCCCCGCTTTAAAATTGACTGGCCAGTCGATGTGAGGGAAAATATGTAGATTTAATAAAATCTCAACATGGCTGGTAAAGGCTTGGCAGACGGTTTTATTTCGCTTTTTTATCGGTCTGGAATTTATTAAGTCTATATGGTAAAGTTTTATTAAAAAGTGAAGCGGATTAATTAATCTAGGAAGAAATTCTTTCCTAAGAGGTGGTGTGGACCGAATATGCGGAGAATTATAATGACCAAATGTGATAATTTTTAAATTAAGTTCACAAAAAATGCTTTTGTTATATTTACTAATGAAAAGGAAGTAGCGCACCGTAAAGCGGGGTGAGTAGGTGTCCATTTAATAATTGTTCTTATTTGTAACAAGTTATGACTTATTTTAGGTTCTGTCCCTACTCACCCCGTTTTACGGTAGTTTTGAAAATTTGTCAGTTTCCTAAATTGATAGCGATAAATGATTACTACGCGGACGTACACTCAGGCTAAAGCTAGTTATACTAGTACCTAACCTTTATAACTAAAATTAATACCTCCGACATAATAGTGACATATCTAAAACGGATTAACGGATGTTTATAAACCTTAAATTAGCGTTCATAAAAAAAAAACATGTCCAAATCAGTCCATCCATTTAGGAGTTACAATTCCAAAGAAAAACACACAGACACACTGATACACAAAAGATACGTAGATACAAAGATACGTGTTAATTTAATAAAACCCCTATTTTTGTCAGGAGTTAAAATACATGAAATTTCACGACGTTGGAAATTCTGTCCTAATTGTTCCTCAACTCATGGCCACCCGAGCCCTCGCTCCCTTTTTATTCGTAATGACTTGATGCGTTTCGGATTGGAATTAAATCTCGCCGCCCCATTAGACGCGGCTGTTATATTATTAAACCCGGGGACAGTGCACGAGCCTTATGCGTCCAGGTTGTAAATAATATATTAAATAAATGTTAGGGGACAGTCTCACATAAACCATGGTCACCGTAGTATGAAGTCTGGTCTAAGAAGCTACTTACAGGGTGTTTAGAAAACCCGTCTTTATTCACAAACTACAAATTTATACATTGTAAAAAAGTGATTTGAATTAAGATATATTATTTTTATAAAACTCGGTTAGACTCGCAAAAGAGCGTATGAGAGCGAGGTTTAACCATTATTTTATCGAATTTCAGTTCATCGATTGTAACCTTTAATCGAAATTCATTTCATAAACACACCATATTCTGCTTAAGGCATGATATTCTCTGGATAATTTAAACATTAATTACAAAAGTTAGGTTAGACTTGTGACTTACAAAAAAAAACACGGCGTGAAATGAAAATTCAGCGTAAAAAGTAAGTTCAAGTTCGGTGAAAGAGCGATAGAGAGATGTACATACCGAAAGGTATTAAGTGCTATCTCATTGCAATTGCAATTGATGCATTAGCATTAATGTAAAATAAACGGGCACAGTAAAGGTGATAAACAGCTGTGCAGTTGCGGAGTGCGAGACATTCTGAGCGTACTGTTGTTAAACTATTACTGTTATTGCTTATACGTTGCTATGATCTGGCTTAAGGGGTAGGATAACGCATTTTCATCTGTATTATATTCAGATATTTTTGTACTCTGTTTTTTTTAAATCGACATAACATCCTGTAGTTATGTCAGATCCTGTGTGACATTTGAGGCCTGAAATTTAATAAATTGAATGTAAGTGTCCCCACTGTGTCGCAATGAAATGCTGCAAGAAATCTATAGCAAAAGAGTATTTATGGTCTTATAATTTTTATTTTTACTCATACTTGTTTAAGAATTTGTACTTTTCACGTGTTATAGCTAACCACAACACAATTTTTAACGATTAAGATTTTTTTGCTTAAGTACAGATTGTTTGACTTACAGCATTGATAACAATATTATAATGCTGTTTGATTTCTAATGTAAGTACCTACATCATTATAATTGTTAGATTGAGTGTGTCGTGTGACCTAGTTCTTTCTGATTGAATGTTTAGTTAGGAGTTCTTTTTTTTTATTTTACGGTCGATTTTTCTAGAAATGAATTCAAATGAAATGTTTATTCGCAAGAATACTTAAATCTGGTTACAGGATGTTATTGTATACACAGTATCGTACTCTGCCGTGATTTAACAACATGCAAATATTAATTTAAATCATAATCTGTTAATAGTCTTAACAAATAAGCATGCACTATCATTATGTCATTATGTCAGGACACTATTTACGAGCTCGTAAATAGTGTCCTAGCATGTTAGGACACTATTTACGAGCAAGTGTGTTGAAAAATAATTAAATAAATACTTATTGTGGGTGGTAGGACCTTGTGCAGGGCCCGTCCGGATCGCTACCACCATCTTTTCCATTAACCTACCGCCAAACAGCAGTGTTCGCATTGTTGTGTTCCCGTTTGGGGATAAGACAGCCGGTGAAACGACTAGCATAGAGGCATTCCATCTCAGTCCTCAGGGTTGGCAACGCATTTGCAGTCTTAGGATTGCATCGCAGTCCTGTGAATGCGAATGTCTATGGGTCACAGTTTCCACTTATCATCAGGTGGCCTGTGTGCTCGTTTGTCTTCTCTATGACATAAAAAAAAAATAATAATAATAATAATAATATTAAACTCACATATGAAGTTATTTATTTCAGACTAATATAATTCGGTTCTACTGTCAATCATTTTTTACGACGCACACACAAGGCTGGAACTACACACACACATATTGCATTTCACTCGAGCACAAGTAAAGAACTGCCGAGTCAAGCCCCGCCTTAAGCGAGGCTAAGGATCTTGGCAGTCGTCCGGCTTAATTTTGCTGTTTACTGAATACATCCTTTTAGCGGGGAACAGTTAATGGCGCTGGGTTTTTAAAACAATTGGCTACAAGCTCGCCTGAGCTAACGGGTGAAGGTTGGTAAATAGAAAACGAAAGGAACGCAACGATAAATAAAACGTGTCATTACCTAGACAACCAGGCATGAGGCGAATGTTAGTGATTTTCGAAAACTAACTAAATAATAAATAGATTAATATAAGGGGACAATCTCACACCAATTGACTGAGTAACACTAAGCTCCCAAACTAAGCTCTAGGTTTGTACAGTCAAGGGCAATAATATGTATACACTTTAGTACCTTGTCACTTTAACCACTGTGACAGTTCATATATGGCAGTTCAAATATGACGACAATTAGACAAGGTACTAAAGTGTATACATATTTTTGCCCTTGACTGTACTAGGTACTAGACAACGATATAAATACTTATACAGAGAAATATATACTTAAATACATAGAAAACGTCCATGACTCAGGAACAAATATTCGCGCTCATCACACAAATATCTGCCCTTACCGGGATTCGAACCCAGGACCACTAGCTTCGTAGGCAGGGTCCCTACCCACTAGGCCAGCGCGTCGTCAAAATGTATGTATATAACGATAGGTACGGTCACGTACGGTCGACCAAAAAAGTGGTCTACCAGTTTTGACGAAAGTTTCTGTGAGATCTAATTATCGCTAAGGTTGATTGTCACTGTCATAATATTATTGCAAGGGAAAATCGAACTTGTTGTATCATAATGTGCAAATTGAATTTACCGTAGGGTGGCAGACGGCAGACCACATTTTTAGCCGACTGTACCTCGTTATTAATAAGTTTCGGTCCGGTTGCAACAAAACGTCGGGTTAGAAAAATAATATTAATGTTTCATATTTCAGGTTTCCGTAACGTTTGGTTTATTTAAAGCATTTGTTAAAATAATAAATAACCACAATTTTCCATTCGTAATTATGTCTAAGGCCGGCCTTACACTTGGTAAGTTTACTTACGTAAGTAGGGACGCAGTTATTTGTTAGACTAAATTAGAAATATTTTTTCTCATACAAAAATATTGAATTGTTACCGGGTCTTATTACATTATCAAATATTAGGCTATTTAAGTGACGAACTGGTTCAAATTTGACTTCCAAGATTTTTTTACATTTAAATTGCTTAGAAAAAAATAATCGATATGTGGAATTGAATAAAAGCTAGTGGGTATTTAAAAAAATGACCAGGGCGGTATTCTAGGCGGTGAAACGATATTGTATTTGACCTGTTATGGTATTGTTTTTACCTCGGCCACCAGTAATGGGAATAAGAGCTAACAAAACGTTGACAATACGATAACAAGTTTAATACGATGTCGTTTGTACCGAATAGAATAGAGGCACTGTTAAACTTACACGTTTATCCAACAATTTTTTTTTTTTTTTGGCATAGAGAAGACAAACTAGCACACAGGCCACCTGATGGTAAGTAGAAACTGTGACCCATAGATATTCGCATTCACAAGACTGCAATACAATCCTAAGACTGCAAATGCGTTGCCAACCCTGAGGACTAAGATGGAATGCCTCTATGCTAGTGATTTCACCGGCTGTCTTATCCCCAAACCGGAACACAATAGTGTGAACACTGCTGTTTGGCGGTAGGTTAATGGATAAGATGGTGGTAGCGATCCGGACGGACTCTGCGCAAGGTCCTACCACCCGCAAAACTACCGCAAAACTATTATAATAGGCGTACTTTTTCGAGTCAAATCGGTGAATTACTGGAAAAGGGCCGAATCGTAAGTACCCGAAACCAACGTGCGTGCAAGACTCGATGTGTGAATGTGGAAGAAGCGAAGGAAATTTGTCAAGATTGTAACAAGTGGAAAGAAGTGGTCTCTGCCTACCCCTCTGTGAAACAGGCGTGATTTAATGTATGTATGTATAATAAATAGAAATAACCACTAGTCCAATCTACTTAAAATATTGAAAAGAAAGAACCTCAACAATATTTTTAAATCTTCGTTCTTTTATTCTTTGTATTACAAAGCCCAATAACAGCACTCAATAGATAATTATGGTTAAGTCGTTCTTTTGTAACGATTTTTCATTCAAATTTAAAAAAGGAACGAGTTATTAGTCTCTGAACCCCTTAAATGCATAGCGTTTCGAAAATCGAACGCGTCTTTAAAGTTCATTTCCAAATTTGAATTTTGACAACGCCACATATCTTACTGCATAACTTCTAAGATGCTTAAAATGTATTTTTGAAATTGAACTTTAAAATATACGATGTAAATCTACATCATTATGCATTTAAGGGTTAAAGGTTTCAAAGTAGCGGTAAGCCTGTTAAAAATAATCCCCACCAAGAACCGGAATCAAAATAAGCACGTTACGTAAAAACGGGCAAAAACAAACGATCGCGAACTAACTAGTGTGACCATAAATTCTGCGGACGCTAATGGTCACAATAAAAAGGCTGTCTAGTCTTTAATTTATATATAGCGGCCGTAATCTACGGATTGGGAAGGAAATGTGAGTTATGGCGGGAAAACTACCGTGTTTTTAATGTTAAATTGCTTTGTAATGCGGGGAAGATAATAAATGAAGGTTTATACAAGTAAGTTTTGTCAGTGTTTTGTTTATTTTAATCTGTGACGCAGAAAACGGGGTTTTTAAGGGTAAAAACGACTCCCTATTACTAAGACTATACTGTTCGTCTGTCTGTCACCTATATCTCGTGAACCGTGGTAGTTAGACAGTTGAAATTTTCACGAAATTTTAGACGTAAATTTTAATAGAATGACTGGTTGGACTATAAGATGGGTTCGCCATTATAACGGGGGTTTTTACCTATTTTATAGCTATATGTATTATTATAACATTTTATTGGGTGACTGTACGGGATAAAATCATACTTTTCCTATTTTCAAAGCATGTTTTAATAAGTTTAGTGGTAGTTTAGGAGCCCGAGTCTCTCTCAGATTGAAAATGAATTATCCTGAAAATTACAACTTGACAGATAGTTTTTGGGTCCCTAAAAAACTTCTTATCGTTTGCTGTTACCGAAATTGCTAACTTAAAATAGGAAGTAGTATTTATGTCGCATAATATCAAAGACTTTTAGGTATTACATACTTACATACATACATAAACTCACACCTTTATTCCCAGAGTGGGGTAGGCAGAGCTACAGAATTTCCAACAACTATAAAAACTTTTTGATAATTCTGTAACCACATTTTGCACGCTTTTTTAGGTATTATATCTGCATGTACTTATTTTTAACATGTTCCAATATTTTTACTGAAACAACTGTCACTTAAGCCTGTTTTTAAGGCAATATAATCTTAGCACCATTGTAATATTTTCCATCTAAAAACAATCCAATAACCATTCACAAACAATCAGTGAAACCACATGAGCGCAATATCTACAAAAAATCCATTAAAAGCCACTCCAAAATGACTAAAAGTACTCATAACTCATCTTTTGTCTAATATTGCAAAAATGTGTCATGGCGGTGGGTTGCATTTGCGTCTTGGGGCGTTGCAGCCGACAGACCTGTCCAAACTTTGTTCAAGTATGAACAAACCTGTACTTCGACTCTCTCTTAAAATTATCGTCACCCTACAATTTCGCTGCAAATCACGTACATTGCGTGTTTTACTCTGAAGTTGTCGTTAAGCATTAAAGCTAAAGAACCAACGGATGTGTTCCACAGATACTGTGACCATGTTTCTGTAGGTTTCCAGTACGGGTCTATTTGCAGGTTTTGTAATAAATTGCCAAGTTCAGTTACTGTTAATATAATATGCCACCTCTGTTAACACACGGCTGTAGCCAAATATTGGTGTACGTTAGTTTCGGGGCTCTTGGGCATTCATTAAGGTTTCACGCTGTTTGACGCGTCCGAGGCACTGACTGCGAAACTTCGGCAGCCGTCCTATTCGTAGACATGTTGATAGAAAGGGAGAACTAACGTGAAAACACGATTTTTGCTAATAGGTACTCAGGAACTTTGTGTTCGTATTTGTTTGACGTAAATGCATTAGTTCAGGGAACTAACGAGAAAGTTCTGATGACGGAGGAAAGCAGACATTTTATGGATAATTATACTAAAATATAATGACCAGCATAACTCGAACCGTGTCCGCGTGTAAATAAATACTTGAATAATTCTTGACTACTTCAGAGAACACCACTTGTTAGAAGATTATAATGTGTAAGATATTAGACTGAACGAAGTCACGTCTAAGTGTCAACAGTTGACACTTCTGAGTTGCCATTTGTATGTTTGTTCGACGATTACTTGAGTATTGTTGATCTATGGCCATAGACAAGTTGCATTGCGAGATTGTTATCGTCATCAAAAAGGTATAGGACTGACGTAAGCTTCAATTTCATACATTATGACAGTTTTCGAAATCTTGTCTTGGGCCTTTGACCTTCATGTAATTTAATTACTAAAGTAGTCGACAGAAACCTTTTTGAGTACGAATATGCGCCTGATCAGTCACGGGTTACGGTGTTAGCGCATTCACCACCAACCAATGCTACAAGTGCTACGCTGTAGCCCGTCGCATAATTTTCTGTAGCGAATATCTGCTACGAACAGTGTCCCCAACTATTCGGTCGGTAAAACTCTATGTGGTAGGAGAGGACACTGGTAGTCTCTGTTCAGGCGAACTAGTAATCTTAAGCCTGCGAAATTCTACGACTAGTAGTACACGTGGGATCTTTTATGGTGGTAGGGCATTGTTGTGCTTGCAGTGTGGGGATGAGACAACTGGTGAAAATACTAGCATTGAGTAATTTCATCTGAGAGTTGGCAAATCTAAAGATTGTAGCTTTGAAAATGCAAATGTCTTTGGGTCACAGATCCTCAGCCCCCTATTTCACCTGACAATGACAGGTGAAAGGTGACATTTTATCGTACATGACGCAGCTTATATGAATCCCAGTGATGAATTGGCGTGTTAACTTTGCAATGTATAGCAAATTGTCTCCTATCACGTATCATTGTCAAGATGGTGAAATTGGGGGCTGGTGGCAAATGTGCTCGTTTGCCCTCTTAATTAAAAAAAATTACTTCTCCAAGCTTTAAAGTTTCTTGTCTGACTAACTCAGCACTTTAAGCGCTTAGGAGGTAACAGTGACGGCATTCCCTTGTTGTCAGAACTTACAATTCTTCGCCGAAGTTTCTCAAACTTTTAATCTTTCATTATCTAGATCGCTAGTTCGTTACCGGTCTTGCCTGAGTTACTAAAACTTTAAAGTATGCAAAAATAACTGAATTACGGACTCTAGCGTAAACGAAGGTTCATAAATTTAGTTTAGATTAGTTAAGGCAACGGGTAGGCAATCGTCTTTCTATACTATCTTTGTGCATGTTTTTCTTATTTTGTCTTGGTAAAAAATCAATACTACCTTCACAGATCCATTTATTGTCTGTTTTATTGGTGCTTCTACCGGGATTTTTGATTTTAATATGTTATTAAATTAATTATCTTGAAAAAAAAATTGTTGCAGAAATTTCACCAAAAATAAAAAATATATTTTTGAACCTTTACAAAATAAAGAAATACCTGCGTCCTGCACTAGGTTATGCAACAAGGTTGCCCTACCCGTCGTCTTAATCAGTCTGTCAGGATTCCACTACAGCGCACGCGACGCATGCCGCGCACGCACACACTACACACGTGAGCCATTAACATCAATTGTTCTAGAACAACACAGGCAGGTGTCGCTGTCCGCTGATGTCATTTGTATGGGTGCCGCTGTAGAAGTATTTAATGTCTGTTAATCAAGACGGACAGAGATGTAAACAAAATTATTACTGTTAGACACATATAACCACAAATGTTCATTAAGCCTTTCGTCATTTTAAAAATAATTAAATACACATACTTACGTACCTTCACGCTTGTTTCCCAATAGGGGAGGCAGAGACCATGGAACGCCAGGTGCACCGGCCTAAACATACAATTTTCACTTCGTCTAAATTCATCAACATCTTCATGCACGTAAGTCAGTTTTGGGTCACTTTAATTTACTGTACATACGTTTTTATACGACGCGAATTTATACCTGCGTGTTTTGTGTGTACCCTGCGTGCGCCACTATGGAATACCAATATATTTTTTTCTACTCCTGTACTTTTATTAGTCTTTTACATAGTCACGAACACTATTATAAGAACATAGATAATATGACTTCAGAAAAGTCTATAACTCTATTCCCCGTAACAGCTCTCGGTGTCGTAAAGTCGCCCTAACGATACGCCACAGATTACTAAGTGTAGCCTGTTAATCATATTTCCATTCCGTCAATTTAAAAACAAAGTAAACCATAGACACATATTTTGTCATTTTCTTGTTTCCCGCTAGTTTGTTGTTCTTTACTTCGTTCGTTCGTTTGTAAGTTTTTTCGCTTAATTTTGCATTTCATTTGAAACCTAGTCGTAGAAAAAGTATTGTATGCAACGGTGTATAACTAAGTCAAAAAACACTCGTGGCGCTTTCCTTTACGATGTTCGCCTTCGGCTCACATCGTAACTCACGCCACTCATATATTTTGACCTCTCTTATACAACTATTGCATAAACTACTATTAATGTTTTTGCTAAAATATAATCGGATCACCATCGCTAAACAAAGAAGTCTGCTCAGTGTTTCTTCTATTTTCTAAGTGTATTATTTATGTAAACTCTTTATTGCACCAATAAATGTTCAACAAATTAAGCCTTGGAGATTAATAAGTACAAAAGTGACGTTATACCTATAACGGATGTCGTTCAGTTAACTCGTCGTCGTTTAGTTTTGCGGGTGGTAGGACCTTAATGCAGAGTCCGTCTGGATCGCTACCACCATCTTATCCATTAACCTACCGCCAAACAGCAGTGGTCACATTGTTGTGTTCCGGTTTGGGGATAAGACAGCCGGTGAAATGACCAGCATAGAGGCATTCCATCTTAGTCCTCAGGGTTGGCAACGCATTTGCAGTCTTAGGATTGCATTGCAGTCTTGTGAATGCGTATGTCTATGGGTCACAGTTTCCACTTACCATCAGGTGGCCTGTGTACTTGTTTGTCTTCTCTATGCCATAAAAAAAACTAACCTAATGAATTAGAAAGGAAAAAAAGGAGATTCGGAAAAAACATTTTATATTTGTTGTAATTCTTATAGAACCAAAAATACCAAAAAAAACCTATGTAACAATTTCCCACAATCAATTTCAAACAACCTATACAACCTTTAATGTACGTTCTTTAACAAAACTGGAGTATTTTTTACAGAACGTGAAACACTCTGCACTAATGTATTATTTACGAGGATATCGAGCCCGACTGTACCGGACGGACGCGCGAGCCGGTCTAATCGAATGGTTCCGTTTGATGTGTCTTAAATAGCTCACTTTACAATTCGTAGTCGAATTAATAACTAACGAACTTAATAGATTTATAAATCGCGTAGATTTACAAAAAAAACATACAAATTTAGCTCCGGGCGATAATGTTTCTCACCCCTAATTCAAGTCCGTTTTCCACGATTTTTGAATATTTTTTATTGGTTTCTTCCCATATTGATTTTCACATGTTATCGTATTGTGAAAGTTACGATAGCTCTTATTTCCTTATCAGTAACGGTGGTCAAGTTAAAGAGAATACGATTGAATAAACATGCCAAAATTAATATGGTTTTATCGAATAAAATAGACCATGCCCCCCGTGCAGGGGGCACGGGTAGCACAAGTTGTATTTTATCGCTTGTCGCTCAGTCCGTCTCTATCGTTACTGACTAGACAGTTTAATTTTTTTACGTAATACGAGTAAAGAAGAGTGTATTTATACACTTCATTGAAAAAAAGCTCAAAAAATAATAATTGTATAAACATACATACACATACATAAACTCACGCCTTTATTCCCGGAGTGGGGTAGGCAGAGCAACAGAATTACCAACAACTCTAAAAACTTGTTGATAATTCTGTAACCACATTTTGCACACTTAGGCTAAGATGTTTACCAGTGTATTAGTGACAGGTTGCAAGCCCATCGCCTAACAGTACTATACGCCTTTACTCCCTTAGCCGTCTCTTACGACATCCACGGGAAGACATGAAGTGGCACTATTCTAACCCGGCAACCACGCGGGTAAATAAATAAATATCCTAAAAGAAATGTTTCTATTTTGGATACCGTATCCCTATTTAAAGGTATGTTTGAAGTTTCCGTCTCTAAGCTGAAAGTCAATATGAAATCCGTTATAAAATTTGAACAAACAGAGAGACAAGAAATCAAGTGCCGTAAAACGGGCAGAGTAGGGATTAATAGGCGAATAGGGACAAAACCTAAAATGAAGCATATTATGTTACTAATTATAAGACTGAAATTATTTCCAATAGACGTAACGCTATTTATTGTCCATTTAATACTTGTTCTTATTTGAGACAAGTCGTTCATTGAATGCAAAAAGGACACAATTCAAAATGAGTCAGTGCTGCATTTTTAAAATTAGAAGCGGTTGGAATACGATTTTTAATGGAAGAGCAAATTATTTTAGAATGTGTGTTTTGTATTCAATGAGCGAAGTTATGACTTATTTTAGGTTGTTACCCTTCTCACCCCTTAATCCCTACTAACCCCGTTTTACAATAAGTGAAAGTGTAAAATGATTAAATTTTTCAACGTTATTTAACCTACGGAACCCAAGTGCCAACGAAACCTCCCTCTAAACAAGGTAAAGTAACGCAAAGACAAGCCGCCATATTAAATTCACGCGTGTTGCTCTCAAATCGGATTCACCAAATTATATTATCACCAATAATAGCCATTAATTCAACGCAATAAAGTTCAATACTTTGAAAACTAGATGAACGCAATAACTTTGTAGAACAAAGCTATGAATGCTGTTAGATGTTTCCTATCTAGGTTGAAATAGGGTTGATTTTGGTCTATAAAAGCAAGTGGTATTGTTTGTTTGTGAATCATGCAAAATGAATGAGATTGGGGATCTTGGTCAATTATCCACCATCTGCCTAAGGAAGGAAGGTTTGATTTTTACTGATGGTAAAAAAAAAAGTATTTCAACTTAGCGTTCAGCCAGCTATCTCTCTCACACTTGTCTTGAGTCCGAAAACCTAATTCATTATAATATTTGTCACTACAGCATTAGGCAGATAAAAAGTACTCTCGCGAGCGAAACGTTGACAATACGATAACAGCTCAACGACGATGTGTCTTTACAGCTTACAATCTCGGCCCAGTAACTTTGGCCAATTTCATTTATTCATTTTATTTAACTTTTATTGCACAAAAAATACACTTCATATTACTAAATAATGTATTTTTTTCACTTTATAGGGTAGTTAAATTTTCAAACAGAACCTCTGTAACTGTGCTGAAATTTAATTGTGATAAATCTTTGAAAGTAGAAACCTGTAATTGACAAGATTTCATATTTTCAAGACTTTAATTTTATTCATTTTATAGATACTGTTTGGCAGGAGGAAGACACTAATAGTTTTAAATTTTCTCTAGAATGAATAATTATTTTATTATTAATTTATTAAGATGTACTTATTCTAAAAGGGCGTAACTTCATTTCTACGACACAATGGACATATTATGTTAGTCCAATCTGTATATAAAAAAGTATCATGTCAACCGATAATTCTCTAAGGGCCACTTGCACGAAAAGTTTAACCCTGGGTTAAGACACTAAGGGCCACTTGCACGCAGAATTTAACCCTGGGTTAAGGCACTAACTCGAGTTAGTAGACGTCAGATTCATACGAAAACTGTCATTTTAACTCGAGTTAGTGTCTTAACCCAGGGTTAAACTTTTCGTGCAAGTGGCCCTAACTCGAGTTAAAATGACAGTTTTCGTATGAATCAACGTCTACTAACTCGAGTTAGTGCCTTAACCCAGGGTTAAATTCTGCGTGCAAGTGGCCCTAAGTATCTATCCATCTGTCAATAGTGTCAATGTCAAATTTGAAGTATGACAGCTTTTTTTCTCGTGAAAAAGGCAATGGTATTATATCTATTCAGGCATAGTATTGGTAAAACTCGATATTTTTATTAACTTACTTGTAATTTTGTAAATAAAGAAAAATAAATCTATATAAATACTTTGCTGTGTTCAGGAGGTAAAACCCTTCCGATTCGTATAGTAATTTGCAGGTGTCACCAAAATGAAATGTTGTCAATTATAGGTCGGCGAAATATTAATTTTAGAAAAAAACGGGCTTACTAACATTTTTTCGACTTTTTAAGGACTTTTTTTTTTATAAAAGGTTCGGTTTCGGTTTCGGTTTCGGCCGAAACTACAATGAAACCGAACCTTCGGTTTCGGTTTCGGTTTCGGCAAAATAAAATGTTTCGGTCGGTCACTAATTATTATACAAAAAGGCTATTACGTAGCGCTACGTCGTAGAGGTAACGTAGCGCTACGCTTGGTGACTCCATAGGTAACTTTTAGGGTACGGATCTTTTGTAATATTCTGCCGTCCTAAGCAAAAATGCGGGAACAGTGAACTTATTCAAGTTCAAGTTGGTTAAACAAGGCGTTTTGCGATGCCGATAGTGTTCTTTAAACATATTTTAAAGGCCTTATAATTTATTTAAATACCGTTTTGTTTTAGAAACCAAAATGCTTTATCAACAATACTGCCGCCTTTGCTATCAATTATTAACTCTATCTGCATAGAAATCGATTATCTTTTATCCCGTAGAAACTATTCAAATCTCTGAGATGAAAAGTAATTTTCTTGTTAGTTCAAGTACCGGAAATGGATTGAAATAAAAACAACTAACAAACAACGAACAACCCAACAAACTTTTAAATTAAAAATTGTGTTCATAATTACACAAAAAATCGCTATTACAAAAATCTGTATAAAATAAGTGATAGACATATTGTTATTATTTCCACGATAAAATAAATCACAAAGCCCTAAAATTACACTTCCTTTCAAATTCACAAATACAGATGGATTGACAAAACTACTCTCGCGAGTAAATAACGGCCCTCTTTACAATGGCTGCCATAAAAATGTGTAGAGCAGTAATGGGGCTACTGGAGGGCTTTATGGCACGCGGTACAAAAATAGGGTGTTATGTGCAAAATAAATTTACCTCGGATTTTTTTCTACTCTGCTTCTAAGTAATAATGTTTAGAAGCGAGGGAAATAAGATAGAATTAAATAGAATCCTGAGCCTTACACCCAAGGTGAAAATAATTTTGCTCCCATGTGACACATTCAAACCATGCTTTTCACATAACCTATAAGGAAAATAAAAGATTAGCGATGAAAAAAAAATTAATTATTTACACTCTCTAAAAGTGGTGAAATTATCAAATTTAACAAGAAAATTTACCGTACAATGTCTTTGAACAGAAAAGTGCCACTTTGATCCCTTCTAGCCGGGAAGAAAAGTCCCCTTTCAGAACAACTGATGTGAAAAAGAATTTTTCGAACAGGTTTCGTGGTTTCGGAGACTAACGAAGATAGACACCAACTCACAAAATTCACACTCTCTCTTTATAATATTAGTTTTTTAGTTTTTTTCATCAGACAATAGTAAGATTTCGTTCGGAAATTATTAGCAAAATGTTGGCCACATTGATATATTTCGTGAAACACTTTACCTTTACCTTTTCTCTCGTTCAATCATCTAACGCGTTACTGACATGACACTCGGTGACATGTTGCCAATTTTTATCTATACTCATATGGAAACGGTCCCGCGATTGTACATGGAGTTTTTTTTATTTAAGCATCGGGTATAATGCTTGCCGGCCGGCCTTGTCTCGGGTACTTTACGATTACGAGTGGCAATCCAAAGCCAACTACTACCAAGGCTTGTAACTGCTAGTAATTCGCCCTGAATTCCTGACTTTGTAATCCTCTGACGAATTCTGCTCACGTTCGATTTCAAAAATTGTATGTACTTCTTTTACCGTTGTCCCAATTTTCATTACACCAGTTCAACAACACCTACTATAAGTTATCGTCAAACAAACATACAAACATACTAATGCCCACTAAATTGACTCTTAACGCAGTACTATGAGACATTTTAGAGACTTGTGTATGAAAAATTATCTCTAAGGGTCGATTTTTTTATCAGTAGATGAGTAGTTATCTAAACGACTGGTTGAAAATCCAACTTTTAAAGCTGAACCAAAAGTGCCACATTCATTTTTCCAATTTCAACCTTTAGTTTACTAACTGAATCTCAGTGCAGCGCTAACACCTAACTACATTCGTCCAATTATTTAATATTTTTTTGAACCCCATAGCCCCCATGGTTCCCCAAAAGCTATGGTGCGCTAAAGGAAAAATTGTGCTTTTCCCATGATTTGTGAATTGAATTATATCGAAACGGACGATTTGCGCTCAAAGCTTGCTTCGGCCGTTATTGCGAGCTTTTCCCCTCAATTTTCTTATTTGGGAGCTTCCGTCATATTCGGCGATTGATGGAAGTTTTCTATAGATGTGTTGAAAAGTTTCGCGCGTTTGTTATGGTGTGTTTGTGTGTTGCATTACAATATTTTATTGGACTTGATCGCTAAAGGAGTTGTAATATAAATATTACGTGACGTTTCATAACAATCACATTATGATACTGTTTACTTGTGTTGTGAGGATATTTTTTAGAAATTTTAATCATATAAATGAACATTTTAATCTTTATTCTGTTTAGTTGGCTCCGTATGCATTTACACATTCCGAGTCTGATACCTAACTTATTTTTATACTCACGCCAAAACATAGTTTCGAAAGCAATGTGGTTTCAGCCTTCATATGCCGAAGGTTGAAAAAATACCTAGCAGTCTCTTCATATTACGTTCGGCTAGTCCTATCTAAGTGCTCACAGACTGTACATAACAACATATATACATACACGCATCCGTATGGTTGCCGGCTTAGTATAGTACCACTCCTTGTCTTCCCGTGGAAGTCGTAAGAGGCGACTAAAGGAATAAATGGGCGCGAGGGGGCGATGGGTTTGCAATCTGTCACTAATATACACTGGTAAAAATCTTAGCCTGTTTGTGCAAATAGTGGTTTCCGAATTAACAACAAGTTTTTAGAGTTGTTGGTAATTCTGTAGCTCTGCCTACCCCACTCTGGGAATGAATGCGTGAAGGTATGAATGTATGTATACATACATAAATACACAGAGAACATCCAAGATATGAAAACTAAAATTAAACTATATTTTCAATTGTGACGTTCCCGCATCATGTTTCCACGGACACTGTGTGTCAACGCTGAGTTCCGTGTGCTAATTTGCTTAGGTGAGCTCTTGCCCAATTCTAGGGGACAATAAGGCCCACCTGCCTACGGCTCTTGTGGCTTGAAATAAGTTATTTTATTTTCTAGTAACTCTGTCTAGTTTTCCTGACAATCGTGTTACAAAACATACACACATAAGCTCATGCCCTTATTCCCAGAGTGGGGTAGGCAGAGCTACAGAATTACTAACAACTCTAAAAACTTGTTAATATTCTGTAACCACATTTTGCACACTTAGGCTAAGATGTTTACCAGTGTATTAGTGACAGGTTGCAAGCCTATCGCCTAACACTACTACACAGCCTTTATTCCCTTAGTCGCCTCTTACGACATCCCAGGACATCCAGGGAAGACATGGAGTGGCACTATTCTAATCCGGCAACCACGCGGGGATTATTATGATATGAAAGTTATTAAGGTTTTTAAATAATGACTTATTATTCAACCCTAAGTATAGTGCCCAGCCGATCGTAAACTAACCTTATTTGTTGCTTGTGAAGGAATAGTAATAATAGCATTGTTTTACTGCTGTCAACATTGTCAATATTCAGAAACTTCATGGTTGTGGAATTGTTTTTAACTCGACCGTTATGGCTGTCAAGTAAGTAAGAGCTATCAAAATGTTGACAATACGATAACAGAAAGACGACAAATACCCGCCCAGGGATGGACTTATCATCGGCCGTGCATTATAATATAATGCCCAAGACCCATATTTACTGGAATTTAAAAAAAATAGAACAAAATAATCAGATTCTGGCCAGGCTACAAATAAAGCAAACTTACCTCATTATTTCGAATCTGTTTGTTACAGCTTTTTAATTGACGATTAATGAGTTAAATCATAATTTTCCCCGAAGAGAAAATTAATTACTTGCCAGTCCTTTGACACGACGCCATTTTGTTTTCAGCGAATGCCAAAATCCCTGTCCAGTATTAATATTTCCCGTCGATTCCAAATTTAAATGTAAAATTTATTAACATATTTGTGAGAGGTTGGAATCTCAATTAAAATAGTACTGGCTGTTGCGAATTCCCGCCAGTGTTGCCATAGTGAATAAATAATAATAGGGTATTCAGCTAACCACAGACTTCGTACTGAAATGTGGCATCATTTTCATAGTATGCTACAGGTTTTATTAAAAATATTTTACATTCAATGCGGGTTGGAGTGGGTGTATGGAAGAAATAATTACACCTGAGTTTATTTTACAAAGTAGTGCGAATAAAAAGTAAACTAGTAAGGAGTTACAATAGGTCACTTTGGAAATTAAATAACGAGTATTTGTTTGGAAATAGCACCCTTTACAAGTCAGCTGTGTAAAACGTGTGTAAAACCAATATCAATGGCATTGAAATGCAGTCATTGATTATCTGAACAAAATATGAAAATACGTGTTGTATCGAATGAAAATAGGACTAAAATAACAGTATTATTTATGCCTCATTCTGAAACAGACAGTACACAGTATGACCTCAGAAATAGCGTTTGAAGGTTAATTGTCTGACATAATTTGTGAAAGTCGCATTGAATATAAAATATTTAATGCTCAGAACTGAAAGGACGTCTGTCAGAAGCACGCTTTCCTTTCCTCAAACATTTTTAATTTATTTTTATTAATATTAATGCGAAAGTATGAATATTTTGAACGAACGACATGTTTTTATTAAGTCCTGCAGCCAGACAGTATTTTTTGATATCATGTGTTTTTATTTTCTTTTTGATTTAGTATTGAAATAAAGTTTTAAATGTTAATGGCTTCTTAAACACGAGTGACACGTTTCCTTTAAATACCTAACCTACCTAACATTGTAGGTACTTAATTGCTGGAAAGATGGGTTTACTGGAACACTGATAAACCTAAAAAACATTATGTTCTGCAATAAAAATGAAAAAATCAATAAGTCAAAAGTGAAACCATGTTGTCTTTGACATGTTTTTGTATCGTTTTAAACTCGGTCGCTATTACAGTTAAATAAATAAGAGCAATATCGTTTTACCAAGTTGAATAGAGCCTCTGGTTTGTTTTATATGACTGGTAGTGGTTTGTTTTTATAATAAAAAAGACGCTCTCAACTATTTTTTTCTACCGCATAATTATGTCATAAAACCACTATTTAAAGGAATTTTGTCCGATGCCATAAACGCCGATCGGCGTCACATTTAGCTAATTTTGGACGCAGCACACGCCAATGAGCATCATGCTTGAGAAAGCGTCGGCATCGCCGTATACTGCGATTGGGGACGCTTAGCAAAGAAAAGCTTTAATAAAAGCATATAAAATATATAGATGACTCGTTAGCTTAGTTAGTAGTGACCCTGCTTATGACGCTAGCGGTTCCGGGCTCAAATCCCGTTAAGGGTATACACTACATAATAGTTTTTGTATTGTTATTAATAAAAGTCAGTTTAGTATTTGGAGGTTTATTACTTTCTTCTATATGTGGCTTATAATATCAACTTGTATTTTATATATTCTAGAGACGTGTTGCTGGTGTCGTGATCCAAGTGAGAGAGAGCTGTCAGCCTAGCTGTCAACATGACATTAACTTAACTAGTTGCGTTTATGAATCACGTTACAATGCAGTTTGGTTACTGTTAGGGGAATTTGACGAATCGTGTCGCCGGTAAACGTTGACGAAGCCTCTCGCTGATAATAATATGTTAATGTGCTACTTTCTTGTGTGTTAGCCTGAAGTAAATTATATTTTCCTTAAGTTAAGTATTTGTATGTATTTGTTCCTGAGTCTTGGGTGTTTTCTACGTACATACATACATTAAATCACGCCTGTTTCCCAGAGGGGTAGGCAGAGACCACTTTTTTCCACTTGCTACGATCTTGACAAATTTCTTTCGCTTCTTCCACATTCATACATCGAGTCATGCACGCACGTCGGTTTCGGGTACTTAAGATTCGGCCCTTTTCCAGTATTTATTTTCTACGTATATAATTTAATTATGTATTTCTCTATATAAGTAAGTACCTACCCGGTACCTATAGTACAAGCACCTCCTTACTTCTTTTGTAGGTTTTAACTGCTGTTTCCGTATATGTGGTATGTGTGTGGTATATATTGGTATATTATATTATATCTATGTTTGTATCTTTTTAAAAATGATATTTTATTTTCTTCCTCTTTCTCTGTTGTATGTTAATTTGTCTATCCTTCGGCATTGTCCTTGCTTATTCTACTCCAAGGTACACTGGAAGAAATCCCATATAGGATAAGTTCGCCAATGTAGATTATTTATATTGATGCAAACATGTCTTGTAATTGTTTATGTGCAATAAAGAATTTACATACATACAAGCCTATAGAGCTTAGTTTGGGACTAGATCACTTTGTATGATTTTGCATTTGCATTCCATATTAAACCGCAAATGGATAGGTAAATATTAAACTTGCATTATTCGTTAATAACACAAGTTATTTGCGTCGGACGCAAATAGGTGAGCGAGGAGATTTTAATGATGCCCTCCGGCCCCTGTACTAGGGTGGCGATACACGTGTTCGTTCATGGAGGATTTACAATTATTATCATTGACAACTATCTGTGTAGACGTGGCATTAAATTTATAATTGATTTTTAATAGTAGATTGTTCAACAAGGGACTAAAACAAGCCATAATGACACGAGCGAGCGAGATACAAACTTGAAACCTTAGGACTATTTTTATCATAAAACAGAATTATCCTTAATATATTTAAATGGATATTCATAATCATTATTCACGTTTCACAAAATTAACTCGTTTTTTTAATATATTTTTGCACAGTTGATATATTATTATATGATACACAATCACTGAAAATGGCGATAATCCTCCCAAACACCGTAATTGGTTGTTTAGGGGATTTCGAAATAAATTAAAAAAAAAAACTTTAATCCCAAGAGATTAATAAGGAGCTTTAGTCCCGATGTGCAGAGACTAAAGTAACATTTTAAGAGCATGAGAAGTGCAAAATGATTTTAGCATATATGTTGAGAGCCGTAAGTACCCTATTTTAGGAAACCTGTATCTGTGGTTGTATTTTAATGTTAACATTAAAGTATTGCATATCATTAAAGTGTCGGTTATCGTGGTTGCGTCTTAATTAAAATATTGGTTACCAATACTCCACTACTACTAGTACGTACTATCACTTGTTATCATTTGACTCGTTTTCACGTTTATCTCCTTGTCACATAAAAAATAAATCATAATAATACTAATAGTCGATCTGTCATCAGCATCACGGATAGGAATATTATGTCGCCAACAAGCCTTATATCGTGTTGACAGACCGATCTCAACACCGGCAGTGCTCGTCGACGTCACCATCCCGCATGACGAGAACCTCGTGAAGGCCGAGAAGGACAAGCTCAGCAAGTACCTTGACTTGGCTCACGAGGTGACCGCCATGTGGGTTGTTGTTTCGGCAAACGGTCTTATAGCGAAGAGTCTCGACCAACACCTCAAGAGACTCTGGTTAGATGGCCGGATCAAGGGCAGATACAGAAGGTAGTACTCCTCGACACGGAACGCATTGTGAAGAGGTTCCTCACTCTGCAGCCCTAACCACCGGTAGCTTGAGCCCTGCCCCGCTGCCGGCGGCACTCGTAGGTTAGGTTTCTTATAATGTTTATCTGTTATATTAGTATTGTTATTTTAATTTTATACATACACTAGCGACCCGCCTTCGCTTCGCTTCGGTTTATGTGAGTATGATATATATAGCCTAGCCTTCCTCGATAAATGGGCTATCTAATACTGAAACTTTTTCAAATCGGACCAGTAGTTCTTGAGATTAGCGCGTTCAAGCAAACAAACTCTTCAGCTTTATAATATTAGTATAGATACATACCGTCAAGCCTTCATCCCAGAGTGGGGTAGGCAGAGTTACAGAATTACCAACAACTCTAACAACTTGTTGTTAATCCTATCACCACTTTTTGCACAGCAGGTAACATTCAATAAGTATTCTTACAGAAAATTCAATAAGTATCTGGATAAATAATTAATGAACTTTGACTTTATATAGTTTTTCCCAGTCGATGAGTTCTCTACTGACCCGCCCACACATTGCAGGTTGGCTGGCTCTGCCAGATGCATTGTGCATCGCCCGCAGCGGGAATTTTATTTATCATCAGATTATCATTCCATTACGTGACGTGGCGTGCGCTGGAAACGTGTTTATTTCGTGGCATGAATATAATTACAAATGAAATTGGAAAATGGAAATCTTATTGGTCATAACGGGTGGGCAGGATAATATTGTAGCGATGGCAGGACCTTTGTCACACACTCATCTTTTCCTTCAACCTGGTGTCTCCTGCGAGAGCTGGGGTTTTTTTTCATTTTTTTATGATATAGTGAAGACAAACGAGCACACAGACCACCTGATGGTAAGTGGAAACTGTGACCCATAGACATTCGCATTCCCAAGACTGCAATGCAATCCTAAGACTGCAAATGCGTTGCCAACCCTGAGGACTAAGATGGAATGCCTCTATGCTAGTCATTTCACCGGCTGTCTTATCCCCAAACCGGAACACAACAATGCGAACACTGCTGCTTGGCGGTAGATTAATGGATAAGATGGTGGTAGCGATCCGGAGAGACCCTGCATAAGGTCCTACCTTTAACCTCCAATGGGCTGTCAACGGGGGTATCGTGGGCTGATGACTTTGTACCACATCTTATCCGTTAACCTGCCTCCTAGCAGCAGTTTCATTCGCAAGGTCACATTATTATATTTCGGTTTGAGCATACGACAACCGGTGGAATTACTAGCATAGAGGCATCTTTAGTCCTCAGGGTTGGCAATACATTTGTAGTCCTGAGTTTGTTTTCATAAGATTGCAAATGCGTATGCGTTTTAGGATGCGTTCAAGAGACTATGTGCTTGTCTTCCATGCCATTAAATTAAAAAATAAAACAATAGCTTATTTGCGTAAAGGGTTCATGAAACTACTCTTGCCAATCAGGTTTCATCACAAAATCTAGTAGGCCCTTTATGTTGACAACGACCCCTAGTAGCGTCCTCGGTGTTCTAATGGATACCATAACACAACACCCTACTATTGAATAGGACTTCTATTGTAGGTAAAACTATATTGCCTTTATTTATTTATTTATTACACAATAACAGACATAATTACATGACCAATATATATTACTAGTAACATGCCCTCGCTTAGCTTCGGTTTATGTTAGTATGATATATAGCCTTCCTATCTAACACTGAAAT
This sequence comes from Acleris laterana, assembly GCA_963966035.1. NCBI lineage: Eukaryota > Metazoa > Arthropoda > Insecta > Lepidoptera > Tortricidae > Acleris > Acleris laterana. The sequence goes on along the minus strand of OZ014454.1, from coordinate 1,361,260 downwards.
ATTTTTTCAAATCGGACCAGTAGTTCCTGAGATTAGCGCGTTCCAGCATACAAACAAACAAACAAAATCTTCAGATTTATAATATTAATATAGATTTATTTACTTATTTATTTATTTAGTACACAATACCAATATAATATATTATTAACTGTTTTCCAACAAAAAATGATTTTGATCTTTTTAAAATAGTTGTGAAACGCCATTTTTTTCCGGATCGAACCGGTTTTTTCTTGCTTCGCAGCGTGTGTTAAAATTCAAATTCCGCTTCTATTAAGCCATAGAGCATAGTCTCTAGCACGTTGGATTTTACGTTTACGACCGCTATCAGCCGGGCGTGGTGCTACGTTTTTAAAACTTAATCAAGGGAAAGAAGCAGGTCAATGGGAAGTCCAAATAGGTTGCATGTTACAATTTAGTGATGTGAGTAGAACCTCTATTCACTTTTAGGGTTCCATACTAAAATACTTAGTTTAGGTTATTTATTCAACGATGTAATATTATAATATAAATTGCATTACATGTCAAAATGAATCTTCAATATTAGTACTAATAATAAAATAACACTGAAATAATTTTAAGTAATATTATTTACAAGCGACCCGCCCTCGCGTCGCTTCGGTTTATGTGAGTTTTCTGTAACACCCGTTCATAAAACAGAATTTATTATACATAAAAACCATCCTCTTGAATCACCCTATCTATTAAAAAAACCGCATCAAAATCTGTTGCGTAGTTTTAAAGATCTAGGCATACATAGGGACAGACAGACAGCGGGAAGCGACTTTGTTTTATACTATGTAGGAAAGCAACTTATTTTTTTTTTATGGCATAGAAAAGACAAACGAGCACACAGGCCACCTGATGGTAAGTGGAAACTGTGACCCATACACATTCGCATTCACAAGACTGCAATGCAATCCTAAGACTGCAAATGCGTTGCCAACCCTGAGGACTAAGATGGAATGCCAATATGCTAGTCATTTCACCGGCTGTCTTATCCCCAAACCGGAACACAACAATGCGAACACTGCTGTTTGGCGGTAGGCTAATGGATAAGATGGTGGTAGCGATCCGGACAGACCCTGCACAAGGTCCTACCACCCCCAAACACACACACAGTTATTCAAAGTCAAAATACAGATAATGACAAAGTGTCAAAAAATGCTGTGGGAGCTTATTGTAAAGAGTTGGCCACATCACCTGCAGGCCTCTGTTCGACATAACCAACCTTCTACGTACATTCAAGGACTTTAATTGTTAAGCCACTATGGAACCCTGTCGCATAACTCACTGTCATCGCTGTCATTAATTTTAGCGTAATTTCTTTCATATGGTTTGACGCTGTCATTATGACAGGGTTCCATAGTGGCTTAACTATTAAAGTCCTTGACTGTACGTTTATTATGCGATTCGGGAAATTTTCAAGGGCTGACGTTAAACCTTCGTGGACAGAGTCGCGGGCAACCGCTAACATAATAATAAATCAACAACGTCTGCAAATAAGTAGTAAGAAATAAATTAAAATCAGCTGACGATATAATGGATTGTTTCTTTAGAAATGGTCACAAACGCGTGAAATCATGAAAAGAAATACAGAGAGCGCAAGATCAACATTCAATAAACAACTTACTTTATATCTTCCGTCCTCGGCAAGAGTACAAGCAAGTACAGTCGGCGACGAATGTGCTACATGCATTTATATTTATAACAAGCATTTGGTTTGATGAAAATAGTGCATCATTTTTGATTGGAGAACTATAAAATTGATGTCCTAATGTAGGGATATGGATATAGGTGTGCTGAATTTTATGTAAATTTGTTTAGCTGTTAATGTAAGATTACAGGCCAAACATACAAACATTTGAAACTTTTTCGTGTATCATGTTGATGAATGTAAAAACATTCAATTTTTTCTTTTTCATGTGATCACAAATATTAAACTTCTAAATCAAATCAAATCAAAATAATTTATTTGTCAGAATACAGTATTATACACACACACACACACACAGTACACAGTACACACACACATACACTTCCAAACCTTCTGTTATTAAACTTTATTTTGTGTGTCCAATATTTTTTCACATAAACATCAAGCACTTGACCTGCTAACTGTACCAAGCGCCGCGGCCGGCGATCTTCAAAGCGACTTGTTGTTTTGCTGCCACTACACGAGGCTCGTATGAATTGCCAGTCGCCTTCCGCACCGTGTTTCTTTGTCATCTATGCTGGCTGTACTTTTGTTCGCCTGAACTCCGGTAAGGGTGCGTTCAGATAGGACAATTAGAATGGCCGTTCTTAATATTGAAAAGTGAATAGGTAGTTTGACGCATGTTACAATATAAAACACTTTATTTTACACCAAACAAAAACAAAACAAAAGAAACAACACAATTAAAAAAAAAACTGTCAAAAATTTAATTTTTGGAACAAGTTTTTATAACCGATTTTACTTTTTTTTGCACAATCGTCATCTACTTGTCAAAACGATTTTAACAAACCCTAACACGATGGATTTTTCATGTATAATTTAGGAGTTACTATGGCCACCCTGAGTCTCCATCATCAGACCAGCTCGATGGTACTATATTATTGTATTGTCATCAGAAATAAAGGCGTATGAACATTTTCAGCTTCATCGGAGACCGGCAAGTGGGTCAATTTAACTTGCAAGTACATACATACACGCAAGTTAAATTAAAGCTTTTAAAAATACAGGGGACAATAGTCCCAAACTAACCTCTAGGCTTCGAACCCAGGACCGTTAGCTCCATTGGCAGGGTCACTACCAGCCCTACGAATATACGGGGCAAAATTAAATGACAGCTAGGGATTATCGATATCGATTACCAATGCTTTTCCCATATACCAGTGATCGCTCCAAGTTTTGTTTGTAAATAATTGTTTTTAAAGTATGCATAAAAAACAACGTAGCAAAATAATTCTGGTCATTCTTTATTTTAAAAGGATTTTTTAACCCTCACTCATAAGTCATAAGTATAAACTAGGCATGCATAATATCAATAACCTTGATTATGTGACAGTTGCATAATGCTATAATGTAACTCTTAAAAAATCGCATATCTAAAACTGTCCGTATGGCAGCGCCTTTACCGTTTTTTGTACAATGTGTCCGTGTGCTTTATTTCTCGGAGAGGCTAGGAGTGAATGACGTCTGCGCCCCATCTAAACTGTTGCACCAATTTTCTTTAGGAAATAGTTTCCTTTAAGTTCTACTTTAAAGTGTTGTAGCTACAATTGTTGCTCACTTTGTGTTATTAGAAATATGTTTCAAAAATATTTTAAAGAATTTTATGATCACCCCTTATCCCTTAAAATTGCATTGGATAAAATGTTTCGATAAACTACAGGATGCTCTGGCATATTTAAATAGCAACCACAGCCGTAGAAAGTTCATCAACGAAATATAACAAAGGGCACAGGGTAAGATATATATATAATTTGCGGAGATATTAAAGATTTAAGTATCTAGTTTCTGGTACGAAAAAACTACGCCCAGGTATGATTATTTAAATATCTCGGCTCCGATGCACTTAAGAGTATTACATTACATAACAATGTTTATTTTGAATAATTATTATTATAATTTACCACTCTTACGAATGGCCGCTCACCTTGAAAATGTATGACTTTTACAAATGACCCCTTTAGTACCGACTTTACAAAAACCGTGGACACACAAGTAACAATCAATTAATGATTACGAATTTACCCATATAGCACTCAAACATTATTTACACGGATGCAAACTATGCCGGAACATCCATTGCAATGTTATATGGTGTATTTGAACTGAATCGAGAGTTGTTAACGATTGTTTTCCTCTGGTATTAAAATTTATTGTATACACATGAACACCGTTACGAATTTAATTGGGATAATTGGTTCTCCTATTATTGTAGCCCGAAAAATTTGAATCCTATTTTCACTACCATTAATTTCACTAGCCCTAAAATAATCTCTAATTTTAGCATTCCTAATTTACGTTATTCCTATTTTCTTATGCCCGAATTCTTAATAGCCACTGAATACTGAATATGACTAGATAATATTATTTAATTCCTTTTATTTTTCGCCTTGTACTCTAACCTAAACTTACCTATGTGGGTAAGATTGACCTAAGCTTGAGTATTTGTTTAAATTTTCATTTCGTTCAAATAGTCATTGGAACTTTGAAATTCAAAGACGACGATTTTTTTAAAAATATTTTAATTGTAATAGCATAATAAAAAAAAAACGTGTGTACGTTTTGTTATGATGCTTTTCTGTCGCACTCAGAGACGTCAATTAAATTTAATGCTTGATTAAAGTTGCTGCTGTCACTTACTCTGAGTGTGGCAAAAAGAAAAATCAATAAACTGTTGAAACCAAGCGCTTTGAAATACTGAAAAGCGTGTAATAATACCAATAACTTACTAAAGACCGCCTACATTATAAAATGGAATAAAAAATACACCATCAAAGAGTGCCTTAAAAATTTCATTTAGTTAGTTCCAATTTAAAAAATAGAAGTTCTAAAACGCGGAATGAACGGTTAATTCATTACAGTTCGTTCACTCGCGTGTCTCGTGCTTTTCGTTCGTTCAACATGTTTTTAATCAACACTTTTTGCTTATGCTCGTTATTTTTGGGACACACTGGCTGGTAGGATAGTTAAAAAAAACCGGGCAAGAGCATGTCGGACCATGCTCAGTGTAGGGTTCCGAAGCCGTTACGACAAACACAAAAAACTATCTCAAAAAACAACATGTATGAACTAATTTCCTATTTAAAGTTATTTGTTGCTGCCTTAGATGATTTTTAGTAGGTATTAAGACTTTAATCGCCTGTATCGGCTGTATCTCAGAAACTAATTAAGTCTACTTAGTTGTTAAATTCGTTATAAATGCGCTATCATGAAACATATTTTTCTGATTTTTAGTATTTGTAGTTTTGGCTGTAGGGGAGGGGGGGGAGTACACCTCGACTCTAACAAAAAATAGCTCTTTAATATTTCATAAACGGATCCCTTAATCGAAAAGCTGTTTTCGCTAACCCGCAATTTTTATACCTATTCAACGACACCCCACACTATGGGGTACACGAGAAAACGTCATCCCCACGTTACGTGTAGGGGGGGTACAATACAAAAATATATTCAATATTTTATTTTACCACTTTGTTGGCGTGACTAATATGTATAATCATGGCAAATTACAGCTTTCTAGTACTAAGGGTCTCTGAGGTAGGCTGCGGACGGACGGATGGACGGACTTGGCGAAACTATAATAGTTTGACTACGGAACCGTAAAAAGGAAGAAGATTGTCATTTATCTTGACAGTATTTTTAAGTTCTCTGCTTTTTAGAGCTTACAGTCCAAAGCGCTAAAGTTTGACAGTGGCAAGAGTCACATGAAATTTGAGAAAAAAAAACTTTGTATATTAAAACTAACACGTATACTTAAAGAAAGATATATTACAACAAAATGTCCGCGAACAAAACCATGAGCACAAGAACGTCTTTAAAAAACATAATTATTTTTTACAAATATTTTTTGCATTAGTGTAAAAAAACACCTTAGTCAGTCGTTTTTTGTTCTATTAGACCATTGATCTAAGTTATATATAAACAAAGCCACAGAGCTAAATAAAGCATGATTATGATGAAATTGCAACTATCATAATCAAATCGCAGAATTAAAAACAACACCCTTTACTTGTAAAATGCCTTCTAAACATCGTACCAGTGTATTCCCGTGCCGGCTGACATCCCAGATACGGCGATTAATGGAAATATTATCTGGCGTGAAGTATCAGCCGCGGGCACGCGAGAACACAATCAGGACGCTAACGACGGACGGTCCGACACGGGAGTGTGCCTGTTTAATTAAAAAACTAATTTTGAATTTCGAACAAGTTCATTTTTTTGTTAATGGCCAGGTTTGGTGGTTGATTGAGGTGTTTTCGTCGGAATTATAGGTTAGGAATGATCGATTGGCTTTTTCAAATATGGAACCTTTATTTATCATCGCTTAGTAGTTATTTATGCAACTGTCACATAATAACAGCTATTATGATACGAGTGGACGAGTCTGCTAATAACTGGCACGAGTTTCAGAAGAACTCTACAGTACAGTTGTGTTTACTTTCTTTGATTTTTCTTGTGTACGCGGACTTTTCGTCTATTTGATTAATATTTACGTTTTGATGTTACATTTTACAAGTTCAAAACTCAATTGTTTTTCAAACAGTTCTGATTAAGTAGTTGGAATAAGATGCTCAACTTAAGATGCCTCAAAAATTATACTCGTAAGTTCTACGACTTCATACGTATCCTAGCCAAACCCGAACTCGAAGTTTTTTTCTATTTCTATTAGGAACTGAAATTTGACCCTGTAGTAAAACCAATTTCACGTTGACTTTAGTAGGTATAGTCACGGTAAGATGGTTTGTCACTTTTGGACCTTAATAGTATTGAAATAGAATCGAAAAGTGACGAACCTTTTCTTATCGTGACTCTACACCGCATATCTTGAGACGGGCATTTTTCTTAAGATCAGCGTGCCTAGTATGGCTGCGTATATCACGTGTCAAATGTGGATAAAGCATCCGTCACTCTCGCACTTATTTACGTGTCAGAAGGTGACGGATGCCTTATCGACTATTTGTCACGCGATAAACGCAGCCATATTAAACCCCCATCTTGAATAACAAGAGAAAACTGAAATCGAACTCTTTATTACAAATTCGAACGGTCGGATTTCTCAGAACATACTTTTCACTTTGTTTATTACGTAGAAACCGAGTTAATGCGAGAACTTTGCAAGATATTTGTTTTCCCACAAACTATTTATAGATCTAGGGCTGCGTGGTACCTAATTAGCTGGATCCCGGCGAGATTGCGCGAATAAATTCTGCTCAAGAGATACGAGAGTAAAATAAACATTAATGTTTTAATGTCTTGGGAATTTGCAGATGAATTTAAAAGATATACGGTGTTTTTAATGATAATATTGTTTTGAATGGAAATTATTTTATTATTTAAACTAGCGACCCGCCCTCGCTTCGCTTCGGTTTATGTGAGTATGATATATAGCCTATAGCCTTCCTTAATAAGTGGGCTATCTAACACTGAAATATTTTTTCAAATCTGATCTGTATTTCCTGAGATTAGCGCGTTCAAGCATACAAACAAACAAACTCTTCAATATTAGCATAGACATACTGAGAATAAATAATACTTATCAATGTTTAATAACGTCTTGATCATGACAGTAACATCAAAAATATCATAATTAATATTTGACGACGCGCTGGCCTAGTTGGAAGCCTTACCTACAAAGCTAGAGGTCCTGGGTTCAAACCCGTAAGGTCATATTTCTGTGATGAGCGCAAGTATTTGTTCCAGAGTCATAGGAGCTTGAGACCTAGTGCATACATTTTTAGCACCTTAGATCACCCGCGTGGTGGGGGGTAAACCACTAACGAAAGCTTTCCCAAGAAGGGTTGGTGACAAGCAGATGGCCGACTGTAAAAATTAGCCAAAACATCTCAGCAACATGACAAGTAAAAAAAAACGCGCTACAGGGCTAGGGCGTACCCCCCAGGCGACGCGTAGGGGCAGTACCCAGCTCCTGTGGGAAATCGACAAGGGTAGGGAGTGACTACTGAGATGACGAGTAATAGAGAAGTATGGAACAACATGATGCGGCGAGCCCAATTAAGATGGGATAAGGGCAGGAGAATGATGAGTCATGGATGTTTTGTTTGTGTATTTAAGTATATATTATGTGAAACTGATTGATAGAGTAAGGAATGAAAAAGTCAGAGAGAAATGTGGAATAAAAGAAGATGTATTGACTAAGATCGAAAAGGGCATGCTTCGATGGTTCGGTCATTTGGAAAGGATGGATGAAAGAAGATTGACGAAAGAGATATACAGATCAATAGTGAGTGGACGGGTCGGAAGGGGCCGCCCTAGGCGTACTTTTTCGAGTCAAATCGGTGAAATACTGGAAAAGGGCCGAATCTTAAGTACCCGAAACCGACGTGCGTGCATGACTCGATGTATGAATGTGGAAGAAGCGAAAGAAATTTGTCAAGATCGTAGCAAGTGGAAAGAAGTGGTCTCTGCCTACCCCTCTGGGAAACAGGCGTGATTTAATGTATGTATGTATGTATGTAAGTATATATTTCTCTATATAAGTATTTAGTTCGTTGTCTAGTACCCATAGTACAAGCCTAGAGCTTAGTTTGGGACTGGTTGGGTCCCCTGATATTTGTTACTAGCTGCTGCCCGCGACTCACGTGGAACTTGTTTGTATCGTAGCTCCATACAAATGTTCACCCTCTATTTCACCCTCTTAGGGGATGAATTTCGGGAAAAAAAATATTCTATGTCCTTTAACAGGATTCAAACTATCTGCTCGCCAAATTTCACCTAAATCGGTTCAGCGGTTTAGGCGTGAAGAGGTAACAGACAGACAGACACACTTTCGCTTGGCAACACTTCGGTGGCTGCATATGATAAGTACTCTCCAGAAGCTTCACGTTTTAATGTCGGTTTTGCTCCGCGGAGATCGTGCTGATATGACTTAATTAAAAAGTGTTTTATTTCGTTAACATATCGCCGCCAGCTACTGCAGCGCTGCTACGAGTGCTACGCTGTAGCCTGTATTTTTCCGCTACGTAGCGAAAATGCTACTAACAGTGCACCTAGGGTTACCATTTAGAAATTTGAAAAATCTTGACAAAAAGCCTGACATTTCGGTAAAAGTCCGGACTTTTTAGTCACAAAATGAAAACATTACTCATTTAGCTACAGTGGAATGGTAGGCATATGAGAAGGTAATAAAGATTAAAGACTTATTTGATATTCTAGTCTGTGTCAGTTATATAAAAAAATCACGTTGTATAATCTGTCTGTCCGTCTCTCTGTATATCCGCTAACTCCTCCTAAACTGCGCAATGGATTTTGATGCGGTTTTCACTATCATTTAATTATTTTTTTAGAAAGGTTTCGATGTTTTATAAATTTGGGTTTCTGGGGTGTTACAGAAAACCAAGCTCACATAAACCAGAGCGAAGCGAGGGTGGGTCGCTAGTTTTATTTTACACAACAAGGTTGTTCTTTTCTTAAGAATGACTCTGAAATTGAGTAATTAACCCAATCCCATACTTAGCGCTAGGCTGGTACTAGACTACTTTTACATACAGAGTAATATAATTAGGTCCATAAAGTATAATTATCTAACACTCAAAACAACAAGACAAGTCATCACATCAATAATTATCCTTACCGGGAATCGAACCTGGGATCGCTTCCTTTAATGTAATCTTATACAATCATAGTGACAGTGTTGCATTTTAAAATTAGAAGCTATTCATATAAGATTTTTAATGCAAGAGCAAATTATTTTGGAATGTGTCCGTTTTGTATTCAATGAGCGATATGTTACGTAACAAACATACCCCTTCCATTACTAAACATAAGTTCATACCAAACTTACTTTAAATTTCAATCTTATAGTCTAACCTTTAATGTTTAAAATTAAATGCATTCCCATTCCAATTTAAGTCTTGCTGGTACGGAGTGTTGTATATATATACAGTATGTTCGGGTCTTATTGTCCACATGCAAACAGGGTTCCGCAGGTAATTAATTAAACCGTGTTTGCGCCACTGTTTTATATTGCGGTTGTTTTGTTGGCTTGCATTGTTTTCGAGAAGTTGGCTAATTGAAAAGTAAACTTTGTTACATTGTGTTTATGAATTAAATTTGCATTTGGAGAAAAAAGTTTTATAAATTATATAGTCGTATATTTTTTTATTTACGGCAATACTGAATTAAGTAAAACTTTAACATGTCAGTTTTTTTAAAGTGTTTTAATATTATAACTAGCTTAAAAGTTTTTTTTATAATAGTCACTTGCAATCTCAAAACAACAATCTCACGATTGCAATCCTAAGAATGCAAATGAGTACCTAACCAACCGTGAAGACTAAGATGGAATGCCTCACCGGAACACAAAAAAAACACTGCTGCTTGACGGTAGCTAAAAGATAAGACAGTAAACTGTAGGTATTGACCTGAACCCTGCATGAGGTCCGCCTACCACAACCTTAACTTTTTTTTTTTTTTTTTTATTGCATCGTGTAGACAAACGAGCACACAGACCACCTGATGGTAAGTGGAAACTGTGACCCATAGACATTCGCAATCACAAGACTGCAATGCAATCCTAAGACTGCAAATGCGTTGCCAACCCTGAGGCTAAGATGGAATGCCTCTATGCTAGTCATTTCACCGGCTGTCTTATCCGCAAACCGGAACACAACAATGCGAACACTGCTGTTTGGCGGTAGGTTAATGGATAAGATGGTGGTAGCGATCCGGACGGACCTTGCACAAGGTCCTACCACCCGCAAAAACTAGAACACTTCCTCTATTTTCTTGTTGGTTTGTACAATTACAGTAATTTACATACATTACAAGTAAAATAAATAAGTAATGTCATTGTACCGTTCTGTCCAGTGTGTCCTATCCTGTCCGCGGACGACAAATAGCTCCCGCGGTGCCGCAACGACAGTCGACCGTTGCAGCACACTCCGGGGACCACTGATCCAACTAAAGAGTAACATACTGTAGCTAGTCTCCGTACGCAGTGATCTGTTTCAGTAATTTATTAAGTAGGTTAATTCTTGGTCATTAGTTGTACCTACTACAAGTTAGAGTAACCATTTTAGCCTATTTCATGTCATGCGCCTAGCCAAAGTTATATAAACCAGCCTTACTATCCTAGCTTAACTTTAATTTCATTCTGTATAATCGAATGAATCCTTAGTAAGTCTGCAAAATTATACCCTGGTTAATCTCAAATGATAAGTTTTTATGCTATTACTTACGTAAAGAAGTAAAAACAACGTGCTAAGCATGGTAGTCATATTTTACTGTCATTATAATGTGTGACGCTCTATATATTGGGATGTTTTGTTTTTGTTAATTTACGTATGTTGCAGTAAGCTTTCTCTCCAAATGTATGCTATTTTATTTCATGGCAAAAAAGTCACGAAGATGTCTTTGAGTTGCTTACATTAAATCTTAAAATGACATTATAAAATACACTTATTAGAAACAATTATTTATTTTACATTTCAAATCCACGCTGTATATTAGTATATTTAATCAAACTCTACCCTCCTCTTTCCCCAACACCATGTATAACAAACTATTCACCGCTTTCTGGACGGACTATACATACAGAGTGTTTTTTTACTGTAGCTACCTGAATTAACTTGAAGATTGATTCTCGGTTCTTTCTCGAGAGTTCTCTGTTGACGGTACGGCGAATGATGTATCTTGTATCGGGGTAAGTTTTTGTTAGGTTTATATACTTTAGCGGGCGCAGTTTACCTTCGAGAGTGGATTACTTGGTGGAGGTAAAAACAGGGTGTTTTCAAGTGTTGTTTGGAAATTAGTATTGGGTATATTTTTATGTGTTTATAAAATTTAGTAAAATAGATACGTTAGAATTGTATTGTAATGATTTTAGACTACAATACTGATTGTATGAATATTTTTGTTTATTTATTTATGTTAGTTAATGATATATTTTTTTAAATCCCCCATTGTGTTTTTTTTTAATTTCCAGTGACACTCGCGACATTATGACGAATCTCGTCATCGTTTATTAAAACCGGACTATTCGTTTAGTCTATACAAGGGAACAAAGAACCATACATATATATCCATGTGCAGGTCAAACACATTACTTATCTTTCTTTTCTGTCAGATTATATTCAATTTTATAAATTTTCTTATAGTCAATCGATAATTTTAACAGTCATGCCAAAATTCAAGTCAAGTCATGAGAACGCGATTACGTTTTACATTATCCAATGGCTTTGTGTGACGTCTATAGTGGCCGCAAACCTGGTAAGTGATTAAAACTAACTTTTTTTAATATTTCTCGGTTTGTAAGAATTTACTATAGCGGTAGTAGGATCAGGTGCCTACCTACAAACCTACCGCTTAGCAACAGTGTTCGCATTGTTGTGTTCCGCTGTCGAGATAAGACTACCTGTTAAAATTACTAGCATAGAGGCATTTTAGTAGTCAGGGTTGGAAATGCATTTGCAGTGTTAGGCAAATGTCGTTTAGTTAAAAATTCAGACTCAGATATTTTATTGGCAAAAACCTTCTTTTTACAAGCAATTTTTACATTAGGTAGGTATTTAAATATTCTATACGTCATTCTCAAAGAAATAAAGTCATTACTTGAACATCGAGAAAGATACTCGTTAATCTATAAATAAATTTTGTATGTTGTCTTCTTTACTTAATTACAAGCCTGAAGCTTAATTAAACATAAAATAAAACTCTGCCTTTATGTTTGTTTATTTACTTACTTTTGCTTTAAATAACATTATATGTCCTAAAAAAAACAAAAACATTCTGTATTTTATTTAGTAAATATCTTCAGTCCAATTTATAAAGCCCCTCTCTTTACCAAAGACTCTTGTGTAAGCTTAAAAGAATCAATAGCGATTATATTTCAGTGAAATAGCCTGTCAATAGAATATCGAGCAGCACAAATAACGTTTATACGACAAAATAGCAGCCAACTACCAAAACGATCTCTATTTCCATAATTTCCCCAGTGTATGAGACTAAATACAAAGTTCTCCAAACACTTATAACACCATTATACGGCTAGATATACAGTGCAAATCTCTTAAAAGGAACGCAGATGTAAGTTGGTTTGTGTGAGGCAAACAAAGTTATAAAGGCGAGTGAAAAAGCCTTATTACAGCTAGTTCAGGTAAGTTTTGGTGTTATATCATTGTATATTGCTTTGTATTGTTTTTGAGATATAAAAGCATGCCAATTCGGGGTATAGTTGTTACCTATAATGTGGTGTTATCAGGTAAGAGAAAGTTACTTTTATGTATAGTTTTGTTTGTGTAATAATTTCTTTGAGGACATAATAGTTACTAAAGGGAAAAGAAAACAAATAAGTGATAAATAATATGAAAAAGTTGTGCGTTTATATTTGTTTCTTTTATACGTACTTATTGGTATAATGATGTGAATGTTAAGTTTGATATAAGTGAGATTTCTAATGAATTGCGATTACGGATAAAGCTATCTGTAATAATCGAAATGTAAGGTCAAGTACTAGAAATTGCCTTTCAATTGCTTCATTTATGTAGCAATTTTTTTTTACAGTTGCTGGTTAATCTCTTGCTCTGTGCAATTAAAATTAAATTACCAATAAATAAATTAAATAATAAAATTAATTTTTTTTGTCCAAAATAAAAATGACAACAATTGAATTAAAATGCTCTCTTCAAAATGTACGGAAATTATAAGTTTTATTTGGTTTTATAATCACGATTTTAAAACTTTAAATGTAATTTATATTCGCAATTTAAATTTCACTAACCACCCTCAATTTTATCCGTAACCACAGTTTTATAGCCATCATTTATAATCGCACAAACCTCGGAACTCATAAGAGAATAAGTATCCCTTAGACAGCCATTAAATCACAAGTTGCCGTTTTATAGTTGTATAAAAGACACCTTCCGCAACTAATGAATTTCCCACGGGAAATCGGTGTTTTCCCCGGATAAAACGTGGCTTTGGAAGAAAGTAATCCATTTATAAAACCTAAATCATGGAATTAAAGTTTATGGTGAAGTAAACTTTGTCATGGTAAAGTACATGAAACAATTTATACAGTAGAACCCGCTTAAGACGATTCTGAGGGGACCTAGCAAAAAAAGTGTCTTAAACGGGAAATCGTATTAAACGTGAAAATAAAACTAGTAATATTTCATGTACTACACACATGTAATTTGTTTATTTTAAATGGAAGATATAAAAAAATATGTTTTGTGTAAAAGTGTATATTAATATCAATTGTTTTACTTAAAGTAATTATTTATTTTAGATTGACGTAACGATTTGGATGCATTTTTCATAACAAGATTTTCAATATAATTTAATTTATGGATCGCTTCCTCGCTATTACCCATAGACGATACATAACATAGCGTCTTAAATCTGCTCCAACTGACAACGCCTGAGCATTTGACAAAATTGGAGGCGTTTCCTCCTGTTGGTGTGCGTCTTCATCATCACTTATGGTGCACTTTCAATAAGGTCTTCGACTGAAAGCACTTCGTACGTTGCAACATTATCGTCTATGGATGAATATCCAGGAAAATCCTTGGTATTATGGTTTTAGAAGACGTATTAAGCGGGACGCGAGTCGTATTAACCGTGAAAAAATCTATGAAAACAGGCCTTAAGTTGCAGGGACCGGCAGAAAATGGCGTATTATGCGGGAAATCGTATTAAACGTGATCGTATTAAGCGGGTTCTACTGTATTTGCTTCTCAATTCAAAATCAACGCTATACGATGTCATATCGAGTAAAAGGTAAGCATTACGTAGCATACTACGAATAATATAGCGCGTTCCATGTGTTTTACACGTGTAGTGTGGTGTAACGTGTTTTACACTGGTTTTACATTTTCAACTCGTGTACTATAATAATATTGAAAATAATGTTGATATCGCTAACGGTATCAAAATCATGTAAACAGTTCTATAATGAACGTTGCCATGGTAATAACAGTTCTTTTACAACAATTAGAGCATTGTTATTACCATGGTATCCCATCACGAATATCAGTAATGGTGTTCGGTGAACCATTGACATCCTATTTTTGCAATATAGTTCAAGTATGTGTCTATATTATTCATATTTATGTTATTGTTATTGGTTAGGTACCATGGTAACGCACATTACGATATACAAACTCTAAGGACTCTAACTATTGAACCTCTGTAACGCAACCATGTCGCCCGAACGCCAAATATATGGAAGATCCATTAAAGATGCCGCATATACGATATCTGGTGAGTTACGTTACAAGTTGCCGCTGACCATCGACGGCGCGTTAGTTATGGCGGAATTATTCTCCACGAGAGGGCATTAGCGAGGCGCGCCGAATCTGCGAAGGACTGAAGAAGGCATATCAAAAATAAATGTACTATACTCCATTGGTTTAGGTACTTGGCAAGATGTAAACAAACCAACTCAGCTGTGTTCAAAAGTCAATCGATTTGGTCGAAGCTTGATGAATCATTACAAAAGTGTTATAACAATGCTGTAATGAACGTCGTCATGGTAATAACCATTTTATAACTATTACCGCATTGTTATTACCATGGTAACGCTCATTGGTAACTACGCAGCTCGGTTTAAAAGCTAATCAATTCGGTAGAGATTTGACTTAACTGTTTTTTTTTATGTCATAAAGGAGGCAAACGAGCACACAGGCCACGTGATGGTATATGGGATCTGAGACCCATAGACAAGACTACAATGTTCAGACTACAATCCTAAGACTTCAAGTGCGTTGCCGACCTTGTGGACTAAGATGGAATACCTCTATACTTGTAATTTCACCGGTGTTTACATTTTGCTGGTATAAGAGGTATTCATAAAGGGCATTGGGTAAATTTGTTTGAAGAATATTGTCATTTTTTCTCACCGGCCGCAGATTATTTTTACATATTTTTTTTTTTTTTTTTTTTTTTTTTGTGGCATAGAGTAGACAAACGAGCACACAGGCCACCTGATGGTAAGTGGAAACTGTGACCCATAGACATTCGCATTCACAAGAATGCAATGCAATCTTGAGACTGCAAATGCGTTGCCAACCCTGAGGACTAAGATGGAATGGAATGCCTCTATGCTAGTCATTTCACCGGCTGTCTTATCCCCAAACCGGAACACAACAATGCGAACACTGCTATTTGGCGGTAGGTTAATGGATAAGATGGTGGTAGCAATCCGGACGGACCCTGCACAAGGTCCTACCACCCGCATAGTTATTAAGAGAACCTCGAAGTACACATAGATATATATACTTTATGGCGTTTCATAATATCGGAGCCGAGATATTTAAGATTTAAGTGTTCAGTTTTTGTACTAAAAATCTCGGCTCCGATGCACTTAAATAACAAAACATGTTTATTTTGTTTATCATAATTTACCACTTTTACTAATGGCCGCTCACCTTGAAAATGTATGACTTTTACAAATGACAATACTTTTACCCAGACCCCTTTGTATTATAATAACTTTTCATAACGTGCTAGTTTATTTAATACAGTACAACTTGCTTTCCTAATAGTCATATCCCTATCAAGGAATATAATCGAAAAACCTGTATTGCAAATCTCTTTAACGGAGCAGATTTTGTACGAAAAAAGTAACACAAGCTAAAGCCTACAATGGCTACAGTGCCTACCATATTTCATGCCCCACAAAAGTGAAAAACATACCCCATAACCACCTCATCCATCTTAGCACGACTCTTGCACCCCATGCAAAATGTACGAGATATGGAGATACCAGGAATAAAAGTAGGGGTTGGTGTGAACAGCCCTAAATCATCCCCGTGATTTAGATAATGGCCAGTGTGGCTACGACCTTATGAGGTTGGGGTTATTTGAAGATGAGGGAAGTTTGTTGATTTTATGGGGTTGGTGGTATTATTGATCTTTTGCACATTTTTATTACATATCTCATGTGATGTTAAAATAAATAGTCATCGACTTTTTTCTTAGAAGAAACGTGAATTTAAATTCTATGGTCGGAAACGAGAGTTAGTTATGAATTAAACATCCTGTAGTAGGATTTATAATACAGGAAGGAACGATAGGTGGTTACTTGAAATTAACGCATTAACATAGGTATATTTTTTTGATTGCATGTCATTTAAATAAAAATGAATTTATTTTAACCACAGTCAAGGTCTGTTTTATTTAACAGTGCAAATGATGCACATTATTAAAAATGTTATAACGACGTTCACATTTTTTTTGCTATCTACTTTTTATTTAACACCTAAGCTTGAGCTTGCCATTAAAATCTTTAGACCCAAATTCACCAGGCACCTCACATGCGTAACTAAATCAAAACCCTTTCAAATAAATCTTCTTAAGGAGCCAAACTCTCAAGGAGTGAGATTAGTCCGCGAGAAAATGTGGGGTCGCCCACGCAGCGTATTTATTGAGTTAATTAAAACAAAGCTGCTGATGAATGGCCTGCCAGGTGAGGCCGAAGGGATGGAAACTATGGAAACTTAAACACCCTTTATATTGCAACAAAACTAATTGTCGGATTTGTTAGAAAATGGCTTAAAATGTCGGGAATTTATATCGGATCATTAGTCATAATTTGCGGTGTAATAATGGCGTGATTAGGGGTACCTGGGATCGAATACGGGACGGCTAGCTACTACAACTTTACTGTACACTAACCGCGTCATTTAATACACTAAATATATTAGAAATTTAATTTTTCATGACGTTCATTCGAGTGATCTATACTTATTACCAATGATCGGGGTTTTGGATGCAATTCGCGGGATTTCGAGTCGTAATCATACTATGGATGTGACTATAATCCCGCGATATTTTTTCAATAATAATAACATTTATTTCAAACGTTGACCTGTAATTTCGATTAACATCATGTAAAATAAAATATAATAATTATCCTCCAACATCAATACAAATATATTAACTAAAAATATGTTAAGGAAACCCAATGTAAAAAGCCAAATGGATTACATAAATAAATATTTTAGCATAATCGAGATCGCCTTAGTCAAACTACAGGAACGAGATACGTCAATCATCGATGCCATAGAAATCTTTGGGTTTTAGATGTTAAACGAAATAGGTTAACATTAGGGAACATTGAAAAAATAACGGTTTGTTATTTTAATTTTCTAGAGACCAAAAGTAATTAAAATTAATATGCTAAATATTTGAAATAAATGATTTTATTAAAATGTATCATCAATATGTAATTTAATAATAAGTCGGAAAAACTATCCTTTATCAAACCACACGAAAACCCGGAATCCCGCGGCATATCCATACTAGCATAATGATTGAGGTCATTCACCCCAAGTCGCATCCAAAACCCCGATCACTGCTTATTACTTATAATATTATAAAGCTGAAAAGTTTGTTTGTTTGCTTGAACGCGCTAATCTCAGGAACTACCGGTTCGATTTGAAAAATAATTTCAGTGTTAGATAGCATTTATTGAGAAAAGCTATAGGTTAAATATCATACTCACATAAACTGAAGCGAAGCGAGGGCGGGTCGCTAGTTTTTTTAATAAAGAAAGTCTAGGTTTTAATAAATCGAAGCTGTATCAAACATAAAAGTAATAAGTAAAACATTTGATTTGAATCTTCTTATATTTTTTGTCTTTAACGAGTTTGAATGCTTTTACCGTAGATTTTTCTATATCATAGCTTACCAGTATTGACCACATGTGAATGTGCAAAAATATGCATCCAAAAAAAATACAAGCATTTTTCACGCTAAGGAAACCGATAGAAGTAAAGTGATCCATCATGCACGCTTTTTAAAATATTGAACACTGGTTACTTACTGCATGACGTCTACTTACCGCGATTACACAAAGTAGTGCAGTTATCAAACAATAATTTATGCAAATTTCTACTCTGCGCCTATTTAAATAAGAATGCAGGTAGTGTTAATCAGTTGTAACTGTAAGTGTGGATGTTACGGGTGTTTGGTTTGAGAATCAATTTTGGATTTGTCTGGTGTTGGTACTACTGTTAGTGTTATACAGAGTGAGAGATACAGGATGTTAACAAACAAGGAATAAATAATGATTGATACTGTAGTCGAACTAGCTTTTATCTGCGACTTCGATTGGGTGAGTTTTATTTAACGCTGTCGGTAACGGTCATATTTTTTTTAGGTATAAAGTGGATTATATACGATTAATTGCTGTATTTCCAGCCACATGACACCTTTTTTCATAAAAAGTGTCAATTTTATAATTAGACCATACTCCATTTTGTTGAATTTTCTTTGATATAATTTTAAGCAACTTTATCTAGCTATATCTATTTTCAACAATACCTAGTATAATATTCGATTCATTATAATTAATGGACGCGAAATAACATTCAATAACACTAACTACTATAAAATATCGTAACAAAAATGACGGTTTTTACATGCTGTAACTGTTAAAGCTCGGAACGGGCTTAAACCAATAAAACTAAAAAGTAGTACTTCCAAAATTAACAAAAACAAAAGTTCCCTCGCTTCATTAAAACAAGTTGCCTGAACTTATTTCCTCTACCCAGGGGAGGTTATCAGTTTGACAGCCTTATACACAGTGTGTCCCAAAAGCTTGCAAGCTACACCATGACAAACGACTTATGCATTCGAGTTAACTAGTGGACTTGCCATCCATCATTGTAGCGCAAAACGAAACACACTGTAGATACAACCGTCTGGTCGATTAATCACCTTGTATGTGTGAGAATTGCCATTCAGGTGACGTTTTTTTTAATTAAAATATATATTTTAATCAGTGAGTAAATTTATAAATTAAGTTATAATATGGTCACAGGTCTCTCTCAACCAAACTTGCGGATTTTAAGTCGTATGACATTAAAAGGGTTACACACCAGCAGTAAGTACAAAATCAAAAATTGTAACCGATCGAGTGATATTCACAGCCAGAATACCAATGAGCAAAATTGTGTCAAGTTTTATGAAATTTCGCTTTAAAAACAAAACGTAAGACTTTTTTTTTGTTAGTCCGGATTGTCCCACTGCTGGGCAAAGGCCTCCTTCCCACCTTTCCACCTTTCCACGTAATTCGGTTATGGGCAATCTCCTGCCAATTGTGTTGAAAGGCGTCAAGCTCACCTCGCCATCTGCGCCGGGGTCTGCCACGTCGTCGTATCCGATCTTGCGGTAAACGTAAAACTTAAACAATAATAATAAATATCAGAGGCAATCTCACCAAAATTGACTTAGTCAAAACCTCTAGGCTTGTACTATGGGTATTAGGCCACTATATAATAATCATACTTAAATAAAGAAATACATAGAAATTATCCAAGACATGTACAAAATATTTACTCGCGCTCAAAAACAAAAATTGCTCAATCCCGGAATCGAACCAAAGACGGCTAGCTTCGTAGCTACGGTCACTACCAACTAGGTTATCTGAAATCACTATATTATGTAGTCTCCTTTCCTTTTTAGGGCTAGGTACCCAAAGGGTAAAGACAGGACCCTATTACTAAGACTTCACTGTCCGTCCGTCAGTCTATCTGTCTGTCACCTGGCTGTATCTCATGAACCGTGATAGCAAAACAGTTGAAATTTTCACAGATAATTGTATTTCTGTTGCCGCCATAACAACGCATGTTTTATCAATGTGTTATTT
This sequence comes from Acleris laterana, assembly GCA_963966035.1. Classification (NCBI taxonomy): domain Eukaryota; kingdom Metazoa; phylum Arthropoda; class Insecta; order Lepidoptera; family Tortricidae; genus Acleris; species Acleris laterana. The sequence goes on along the minus strand of OZ014454.1, from coordinate 1,340,936 downwards.
TCTTTCTTAATTGTGTTAAATAATCTATCTCAATAAATCTATCGACTTATAAAGCAGTGTTCAATAATCGCCCATGAACAGCCACCCTTAATGCCCGTATGCAATCCGATTAAGGTCGCCGTGCACTGGCGTTTTTGCCGGCGCCGAGCGATCTCCCATTTCCTTTCTTGCAAGATTGATGCTGCAGCGCGGTGGACGACTAGCTTTATAGGAAGAGTTTTTGTTTTGATTCACGAAAAGAGTTTAAGAAAACATGCTGTAGAATGAGGAATGTTCAAATGGTTTCAATGTTTTTAAAGGGTGGAAAGTTTATAAAATCAATTTCATGTCACTAGTACATTAATATTTTAGCATTTTTTAATAACGATTGGTTTTGGTTATTATTGATGCAAACAGTTGGCTGAGTAAATCATTATATGTTTTTTTCCTTTATAACATGTAGATACCAAGCCACATTTGTGATGGATATGTTGAACCTATTTATACACACACTTCATCAGCCTAAAATATATATCGAATCCATAATGTAACTAATAACTAATTGGTCGAACTTGTTTTTTTTTTTGGTAAATCAAATCACCGTTTAAAACTTACTAACAACGAAAACGGAACACCCTATAAGTTTTACATGAACACAGGGTGTATTTATTATACTTACTCTCATCTTTATGCGTCATTACAATATTTTATTTTGGTCAATTTTATTTCTTAATAAAATGCAGCATTTAGCAGTTCTAGATTTAAAAAAAAGGAAAATTCCTTTAACAAGTCACTCTTCACTTTAAGAACCGTCTTTGAGCCCTCGAGCGCTCTCCTTCTGAGACTCGCATTCAACTGTTGCGTTCTTAATTTCCAACAAAAGTGAACTTTATGGAGAACTCTATACGGGTACAAATTGAGTGTTAAGAACATAGTGCGTGTGTGAGTTGAGATTATGAAATAGGTCATGTTAGATTTGTTATGTTGTACCTTTATATGTAGATTTTTAGGTATATAGGTCAAAAGGCACGGTTACTGCATTTCTAAACTCAAAGATACATTTATTAGGATCTCAAAGTTGGAACAATGTTATTCACAACTAGACATTAATTTACGTAAGTTAAAACACTACCTTACGATGCTGAAAACTATACAAAATATTAACTTTGAACCAACTATTAGTCGTCGAATTCAGGCATAGGTATGCATCACGATATGTTATATTGGATGTCAGTTGCAATTGTTTTGTATTCATGTACGTCTGTATTTAATGCCATAGATGCACCAAATGGGATCTGAGAGTTTAGTTAGTTTAGTTTAGTTTATTTATTCATCAATGTAATATTACAATATTAGTTGCATTGCATGTCAAAAAATACGAATTTACATTGAAATCGTCAAACATAAATACTAATAATCAAAGAATACAAAAATTTAAAATAATTATAACAACAACAATTACACATCTAATAAATGGTCTCTCGTCCGATGTCAATACACATGAGAGCCATAGACATTTTGATCCTCAAGACTTAAGACTGCATTTCTAAGACAAGACTTCCAATACCTTGCCAATCCTGAGGACCGAGATGGAATGCCACTATGCTAGTAATGACACTGGGTAATATGGTGGTAGCGATCAGAATGGAACCTGGAAAAAAATCGTTTGTAAAGTGTATGTGCACAGTCGTCATCTGCTTAAAGACTGGAAATATTTTACCAAAAACGAAATCACGACAAGTTCAATGAAAGTTTGTAATAAGTAACTAAATTAAAAGCACGCTTTAAAACTCGAATTTTTTGATATTGTTATTACATATTTCAAATTTTAGCCGTTAAGGTATCCTATGTCACCCTGGATGATGAAAGGATTCTAAAAATACCACACACATTTAAATCGGCTCAAGCGTTTAGAAGTTATGGTGGAATATAGAATCGTAAGATACATACATACATGAACCCTGAAAACATAACACTCTTTTCTTTGGGCAGTCGTGTAAAAATCATCTCGACTCATTATTTTATAAAAGTTAGCGACTTTTTTTAGTTTTTAATAAGTAATGTAACATAAGACCACTGGTAATTTGGTAATGGCCATCTGGTTTCAGTTACTTGAGTCGGGACACATAATTAGATTTAAGTGGGACGAAGTGCGGACGACGTATCGCTTACTGTAATGGGTGATGAAACTTAATCCGCCTGTACATGACAAATAAGATCAATTAATTATGAAATACAGGATGTTAAAAATGTTTCGTTTTGAATGTTACGGAGATAATTAGTATGTAATCATAATTATGAAAAATTATTTTTGAGAGCATGCAATTAAGTAATAATAATAATCAACAAAGGATTTTTAACCGAAGCCACCCCGCTGTACTACTTAATAATTTCAGTGGTAAGTTACGAGGGCACGAGTTGCGTATGTTGATGGTTACATGTCGGTAATAAAACTCTAGTAACATAATAATGGCAAAAAAAAAAGAAAAAATATGTCAAATACCTAATTATTTAGACATGTTAATGCCGCTACGATATTTTAATTTTTTTTTTTTTTTTTTTTTTTATGGCATAATGATGACAAACGAGCACACAGCCCATCTGATGGTAAGTGGAAACTGTGACCCATAGACATTCGCATTCACAAGACTGCAGAGCAATCCTAAGACTGCAAATGCGTTGCCAACCCTGAGGACTAAGATAGAATGCCTCTATGCTAGTCATTTCACCGGCTGTCTTATCCCCAAACCGGAACACAACAATGCGAACACTGCTGTTTGGCGTAATGTTTGTTTGGGTAATTATCTATTGACTTGTAAAAACATGTCCAATATTTAATTAATTAGATATGTTCCAGCTGCCATACAATATAAGATTTAAAAGAAATCTTCTAGAAATTTCTTTAAATACGGCAAAGTATAAGTACCTAGCGGTGGGTTCCTAAATGTCTACAGTTCGGCGGTAACTACTTTCCATTAGTACCTAGCAAGCATAAGTTAGATTTTCTCGCTCAATGCATCTCTATCATTACAGACTAGACAGAGAGGGAGATCCAAGCGACATACAAGCGGATGTGCACTTGCCTTCCAGGTGGGCTGTCCGTCCGTTTGCTCATCAATTTGGGCCCTGTAATAAGGGAATCCTTGAAAAGAATAAACATTTTTCATTTTTCATTTTGCAAAAAAAAAAACATAGTTTGAGTGTTGTGGGTGTGTGTGTGTAAGTGTTAGCAGTATGAGCCTAGCTTTAACCGCGTGACTTGAACTGAATGTACCATCCTCATTATAGTTATAAAACCAAGTAACATACAGAAAGCCTTAGCCGTATCAGGCAAAACAGATCTCTCAAAAAACAAAGTATTCAACCCCCAAAAAAAAACCGTCCTCATTCCTTAGCTCGCAAACTCTTTCAGCGCTGGATTTTAAAATCCCTAAGAAACATGAGAATTATAAAAAAATAAAATCGCGCATGTGAACGCGGCCTTAACAAAGCAACTCATTACTCCGAACCGGGGTTCAAAAGGGGAGTCCACACGGTTTATTTGTAAACCAACCCTCTGGGGCAGGGTTGGCGCGACCAGGTTTTAGAAATGCAACGGTTGGGTTTAGATAATTGGTGGTGTGGAAAACAGAACGGGGCCAAGATGGGTGCTAGGGCTGCCTCTGACTGGACTCTTTAGACCTTGAATATAAAACTAAGTTTTCATTGAAAAGTATTAACAACTGAAACTGTCTATTGTACTCCAGTGAATATTTATTTTTTACTTACAGAGTAACTTGCCATGTCCGTCTGTCAACCTCTTTATGTCATACTTACTTTTTCTCAGATACTATTGAATAACTATCATCTGCCTCCTTTTTCAAATAAAAACAGTCATAAAGCTGATTTTTATACCGCGCACTAAGATTGTTAATAAAATAAGTAAAAACATATCAAGGATATGTAAAGCTAAGGTGATTTTTTCATCTTACAACATCATAATGATTGTTACAGCTCTTAAAAATTACTCTGAAAATAATGGAATGGTTAACTGCGAAATTGAAATATTTACAAAACTTACCTACACGACCTCAGCCCCAACAGCCGAAACCAATGTGAAAAACATGTAAACAAAATTCATGATTTATTATACCAAATTTAAAACGTTCTTAAGTTACACCAGTCACTAATCACCAATCACTGTCAGGTTGATAAAATAGGGCCTGACCTTTTGTCAACCCTAGCAGTATCGGGCTAAAACGAGCACTGACATCCCTGCCCAAGAACCGTGCAGTTTTTTTTTGTCTGAAGTTAGAGTGGGTGCACACTGCGGCGTCAACACTCCACTCTTAACGATGCAGTTATATTTGCGCAAATCTGTGAGACAATGCAACATTGAAATGTTTTTATTTCAATATAGTTTTTCCCAAGAAAATAATATGGGAAATATCAAAGGAAGGCGTCAAAATGGACCCAGAAACAACAGAGGTGATAATGTCATGAAATCATAGAGAAACTAGGCTAATACAATATGGGGCTTTTTAAAAGGGGTATCATTAAATTTCTTCGAGACCGGCAACGCATTGGTGACGCCTCTGGTGTTGCAAATGTCCATAGGCGGCGGTGACCACTTCCCATCAGGTGGGCTGTCTGCCTGTTTGCCCGTCGACGGCAATAAAAAAAAAAATAAGGTGCATAATAATATATATTTGCTGATACTCGTACAACCCCTTTTGCAATGGAATTTAACTTGGTGCCCATAATACAAAATTTAATGACATATCACTCAGCTCTTTTCGTTCAGAGGCCCTTGCCAAGATGCTACGCTGACTAGCGTTTCGATTGACTGTTGAGTTTCTTGCGGCGTTTCTTCTCAGCAGTGGTCTCTTGCGAAGCGCTGGGTAGTGATTCTGTAAACAACGCCGGTCGTGCGGACTGTCGAGTGATATCCAAGCGGCGAGATTAAGTAGTCCCGTCAGTGCGAACAAAACACATTGTAGCGCGTGCATTTTCAATTTAGCACCACAATGGGTCGAACGGATAAGGCTGCTTAATTGAAAATGCACGCGCTCAATGTGTTTTGTTCGCACTGACGGGACTACTTAATCTCGCCGCTTGGATATCACTCGACAGTCTGCAAGACCGGCGTTGTTTACAGAATCACTACCCTGGTAGATTTTTGACGTGTAAAAGTGCCCGTGCGGCCCACTTACTGAATAAACATACATACATACATACATAAACTCACGCCTTTATTCCCAGAGTGGGGTAGGCAGAGCTACAGAATTACCAACAACTCTAAAAACTTGTTGATAATTCTGTAACCACATTTTGCACACTTAGGCTAAGATGTTTACCAGTGTATTAGTGACAGGTTGCAAGCCCATCGCCTAAAAGATAAAGATAAAAAAGATAAAAGATAAAAGATATTTATTCAGTAAGTAGGCCGCACGGGCACTTTTACACGTCATGAATCTACCAGCGCTTCCCAAGAGGAGACCACTGCCGAGAAGAAACGCCGCAAGAAACTCAGCAGTCAGTCATTTTTTAAACATGTTACAATGGTACTACTTAATCTAGCATTATATAAAGCAATAAAAATTAAATTAAATATAATCCAAATAGCATGCGTAGTTCAGCAGGAAAACATGTCAAAAATATTACGAGAGAGACAAGGGGGGGGGGGGGGAAGAGAGGAGAGAAAACACAGGACAACCAAATAAAAGTTTGATATGCTTTCCCACATCAACTATAAACAATAAACATCTTTTATCTTTATCTTTCTTGCCGTGTGGTTGCCAGTTTAGAATAGTGCCACTCCATGTCTTCCTGTGGAAGTCGTAAGAGACGAATAAGGGAATAAAGGCTTGTAGTATTGTTAGGCGATGGGTTTTCAACCTGTCACTAATATACACATGGTAATCATCTTAGGCCCTGTTGTTTGATCAGTAGTTAAACTAACCAATTGTTAAAATTTGAAAACGGGAATCGAAAATTTGAAGTAATCTCAAGGAAATGTGTCAAATTTTCAATTCCTTTTTCAAAATTGAACAATTAGTTAGATAACTACTGATCAAACAACAGGCCCTTAGCCTGTTGTGCAAAATTTGATTATAGGATTAACAACAAGTTGTTGTAACTCTGCCTACCCCACTCAGTGACGGTATGATTGTATGTATCTCTATCTTTTTACTTTTATTCGTTTTGTTTTGAAACCAATCGCGTCACTGGCAATCACGTGACTTTTCGTATCACGTCATCTACCAGTGACACGATTGGTTTAAAAACGAAAGGAATAGAAGGCAGCCCATGGTCACGGATAAAAAGTTTTCCATGTTTTTTCAACATAAACTTGAACATTACATTTATGAATTTACTATATTTCCTTTTATAATAAAATTTAAACAACACAAAGCGATGACGTTGGCTTAGATTTTATAAGCATCTTATAAGCAGGCATAGTAAATATAATAATGTGTTTCTTCGTTCTCAGCCTCGATATACGATACAATAGATTTAGTACTGCATATCAAACGTGTCTCGGATTGGCTTTCGGAAAATATGAATTCCATTCCAGGAAAGCGAAGTCACAGCGAGCTAAGCTGCAAGGCGAAGGAATTGACAAAAGAACTGAATGTTGCACGATTTTACACGTACTATTTCTATTTTTACACAACTGCTCCAGAAAAAGCGTGTTAATGTTTTTCAGATGTATGTACAGCTAGCTATAATGTATTTTTCAACATTGGGGTAAGAAATATCTGACTGAGTTTAGATGCTTTTACGTCCGCTGTTGGAATATTAAAATAATTGTTGTTACTTTGTAACAGGCTGTAGACTAAAGTTTTTTTTTATGGCATAGAGAAGCCAAACGAGCACACAGGCCAGGTAAGTGGAAACTGTGACCCATAGACATTCGCATTTACAAGACTGCAATGCAACCCTAAGACTGCACAAGGTCCTACCACCCGCAATTACCATTGGATTGGTGTTTGTCAATATTTTTAAACCCTCCCCACGGTAGAGATAACTTCTACAATAAAAACAAAGGCATTTTACTTTCTTCGAGTTTCGATGTCAATCTAGGAACCCTTATAGTTTAACCATGTTCGTTTGTCTGTTTGTCAGTCTGTCTACATACCACTCGCTTTTTCTCAGAAACTGACAAAAAAACAAAACCGTAATTTTGTTCTAATTTTTAGGTTTCTGTACCCAAAGTGTAAAAACGGGACCCTATTACTAAGACTCCACTGCCCTTACGTCTGTCTGTCTTTCACCAGACTGTATCAGCTCATGAACTGTGATAGATAGAGAGTTGAAGCAATGTAATTGGATAATTTATTTATTACTGTCCTGCAAAGGATCAAGATTAAAGTTCAAATCCATTAATGTTATTTAATTTGTATAATTAAAATCTTTGAAGTCATGTCCACATTATTGCGAGTAATAACGCCCATTTGTTCGATCGGTTACGTATCAGAACGCCTAAAATTAATAAGCCTAATGTATCATAATACCTAAAAGTTCATAATACCTAATGGTCTTTTTTACAGATTTTTTAAAATGCCATTGTATAGAACTCATTAGGTTAGGTTAGGTTAGTTTTATAACAATCCTGAAAAATTTACGGTTTCAATAAAAAAGACCATTAGGTATTATGAACTTTTAGGGATTATGATACATTAGGCTTATTAATTTTAGGCGTTCTGATACGTAACCGTTCGGTCTCTGACTACTACATTGTAGTTAGCCTTGGTATTACGAGAGTACATCGCAGTAAGGTAGCTCCACAACACAGGAACATAAAACTAACTTGGGCAATAGTTGGTAATGTAAAATGCATGCGGATGGGCAAGGCATTGACGTATTAAACGAAAGTTAATCCGGCCTGCCCTTGGAGCCGTCTAAAAGATTTCCCCCGGGCCATGGAACCCTTTTACAGTGCCACAAGTTAAAAGTTTAGCGAGGAATCTGACGTGTAATGCCAATATGTCAATGTCTGAACTGTCAAAACACGTTTAACGTGTTACTTGAATTATAAATGTACACGTGCTTTTTATGAACGGATAAATTCTTTTCTGTATTCTTTTATTTATGTGACTTAAATAAAATCGTAGGTAGTCTATCTCGATTGGATTTATCAGGTACGCTATTTTGAAAAAAGTTCCATGGTAAAAAAGCCGAAGTGCACAGCCTTGTTCTTGACAGTTTTTTTTTTAAATTGGCATTAAACTTAAAACAGATTAATCCTAGAAGCGTAAGATAATAATAATATCAACTGAACTATCTGTTTATCGCAAGGGAGTTAATTTTACATAAATTTTATGAACAAGCTATTTTGCTGTGTGAAGTTCTTTTTATTAAAATGTATGCATTGTTTTGTTTTTTAGTTAGTTTGAATCAACTTTCCGTTAAGTGTCAATTTGGTTTTTACCTTTGTTTTTCTACCTTTTACCTTGTACGTCTTATTATCTGGGGTGGGAAGAGTTTTGTATTCCTAAATCCGCAACAGCAGCATATCGTTCGTGAGTTGACCTATTTCTAAACAATCCTTATCATATCTCTCGACGGAATTCATGTTTGTACCTGGGCTTACCATCATTCACAGAACGGTTCTTGGTGGAATATTTATAATGTTGTCAGGTATAATACTATGATATTACATATTTGTAACTCAAATCTGCAATTCACCAGCGTAGTATGGCTGCGTCTATATTGCGCGTCAAAGTGGATAAAGCATCCGTCACTTTCGTACCTACTTATAATACGTGTCAGAAGGTGACGGATGCCTTTGTCACGCGATAAACCTCAGATGGCCCCAGATGATCGATGTAATCCCGCTACCGCTCATGCCTCGCACCACGAACATTGGGAGTAATATTTTAAGCAGGCCAGTATCATCGACAGATCTCTTTTTTCGATATTCCCAGTATTTATGTCTACCTTTAGTGCTAAATCGGTATCGGATCATTCAATAGAGAGGATTTGAGGGACCAATTCTTATAGTTACGTCGATTGGGGATTTGGTTTCTAGGATATTATATTGACGTTGTGACGTCAATACCTTAAGCTTTTTATAGTAGAAAGGGTTGAGCTTCCGCTATAAGGTTTACCCTTGAATCACCGAAACTAATTTCATATAATGTTTTTGCGTGTGCAGGAGTTATAATTTTTTGGTTCGTAACCCGTGCTTAATATGAATGAATGAATAAATGAATGAATAAATGAATGAATTAATGAATGAACCATTTATTTGGCTAAAGTGCAAGGTTAAAAATACAATTAAATAAACAAGTCAATAAAAAATATAACCTAAAACAGTAAGGTTTCAGTGAAATGAAGTTCAATGAAATGATACATTCGATCCGATGACTGTCAGTGGTTCAAGGGGATCCTGAGGAGCTATCGCTTAACGCACTCGCAATCGCAATTGTTTTCATTTTGAAAATCGAAGGCTTGTCTGCATACAAATAAAAACAATTGTTCCGCTTTGAAGCCAATTGAGATTGCGAGTGCGTTAGGCAATAGCTATAAAGATACGTATTTTGACGATGTCAATCGGTTTCTTTGTAATGATTTAAAAGATGGACAAACGAATAAACAAAAAGTGTAGGTTTCATGGAAGGGCTACGTTGGTTATTTATGGGGAACCCTAAAAGTAGGCAAAGTGCTACATTGGTTTTCTTGAGAGTAGGGCTGACTAGTAAACTTAATGTTGGTCGAAATGCTTCGCTAGTTCATCGGTCAAGATGAGCTGGCTGTTAAGCTATTATCGTTACTTGATACAACATAACTAGAGCTATGCTTTCTTCGGTATTGTTTTAGGCTCTTGACATCCCTATTCGACACCACCATAACTTTATCTTTCATTTACTGAAAATAATTTAATCGGGGTTACCTACTGCCTCATGTACGGTCAGCCAAGAAAGTGGTCTACCAGTTTTGACAAAAAAATCTGTGAGATCTAATTATAGCTGAGGTTGACAGTTGTCACTGACATAATATTATTGCAAGGGATAATCGAACTTGTTGTATCATGACGTGTAAATGAACTTCAACCGTAGGATGGTAGACCACATTTTTGGCCGACTGTACCTTGAATTTTCCTTTCTACATGGTGTAAAAAAAATGATGCAAGAAGAAAGACTTTCGAAATTATAATTTTATGACTCGTTTATAACAAAAATAAATTGACACATTTTATGTTATTATTTAGGGAATGGTTGTCTCGTATTAAGTATTACTTCTGTTCTTTATCTTTTTTAACGTATTAACACAATTTGACACTAGCTTAGTATTTTCCGGGTATTTTAACCTAAAAATCTAGTAAAAGTTTCCACTCAGTCTTCTATAAAACTAAAGCACGATTTAGAATGTAATTAAATTCACAAATACCAGGTATTTTACTGGAACAGGTACGTGGAACAGGTACTGCAATACCTTATCGTGAGGTGCTGCAATTAAGCAGATTGCATTTATATGGATTTCACATAAATCAGGATCGGCTGCGTTGGGAATGAATTCCCTCACGCTGTGGCCATGAAGCGGGCGGGTGAGAATGAGAGGTGATTTATTCAATTTGTTGACTTATTCATCACTAGCGATCTTTTCTCGCTTCGCTCCCTTTTATGTGACCATTTCTGTAACATCCGTACATAAATCAGAATAAATTATAATATAAAAACTTTACATGAAAAAATATCTAACTCACAATGAAAATTGAATCAAATTCCGTTGCGTTACTTATCTCTAGTTAATAAAAAACCATTTACATTGTAAAAATCAATAATAGAAAGAAAGACTGAGATTTACATAGTTTTGTGTAAAATAAATAAATTTGTGAGTATATTTGTAGGTTTTTTTTTTCAAATATGTTCATTGTTTATAATCTTTTTAAGTTATTTCTTAAACGGTTTAATATTTTCACTGATTTTGCGTTAGGGCTTGTGCCGTGCATTTATAATTTTGAAGTTGACAGAATCAAGTTATTTATGAACCTTGTTTCAAACCTTCTTGGTTGGAGTTTTTTTTTAATTTATAAATTCGTATAGTAGATACGAGCATTATAGGGGTTACTTGTCCCCAAAAGTTCAAAATATCTAATGGTTTTTTTTTCTTAAACCCAAAACTTTTCAAGATGGTTATAAATTATAATTATTTAGGAACAATGCCCACTGGTAGCGGTTTGTTAGATGAGTGTAGTTTTAAGTAAGTTTGTAAGTTCTTTCGTTTGTTTGTTTTCTGTTGATTTAATTAAATAAATATTATGTAAAAAACATTGTACTTAAGGCCCTAATCTTCTTTCCTTTTTTACTGAAAGTTAGTCATACAATCATAACGGTTACTTTTACACAAAAGATAACAATAGCAGTTATATTAATAATTATAAAACAAACCTAACCTAATGAGTTTCAGAGTATTATGAAATTTTAAGGATTATGATACAATTAGGCTTATTAATTTTAAGCGTAGGTACTGGTACGGACGGCTGGTTAAGACTACATTAATTATTGACTCGTAAGTCTAAACGCTCCCGCCTATTTCCCCGCTGGTTGCGCGGCCCCGTATTATACTTAGCGACTCGTCTCAGTATAATTCAGTTTTGTTAGGTCGTTAACGGGTTCCGTGTCCGATCCGTCTGAGCTAATGGTTTATCGCCGCGGAACCCTAAGGTTCACCTTTAAGCCTAAGCTTTACGGCTTTTACATTTTGGTTAATATAACTGCTCGTTTCACGTTATTTCTTAGGACAAAATCGATTGATCCAGAATAAAACATATTTTTATCTACACATATATAATAAGTCCTCTATTATGCGTTCAAAACCCGTAGGCAATGACTGGCATTACCTGTGGTAGTAGGTGACAGCGATGACAGCTGTTAACTTTGGAAGATGTCCAAATTTGCAGAGAGCAGCTGTCATCGCTGTCACCTACTACCACAGGTAATGCTGGTAATTTTGCCTTTCGGCTTCTGAACCCATCTTAGAGTACCTATTTACTTATAATATAATATGTGTGTAGATATAGCATTGTACGCGACTCTTCGTAATTGGCATCACGCAACCGTCACGTAAACTACTATTACGAGTATCCAGCATTATTATAGGCTATTAAAACCTGCTAAGTTGCGGGCTGAAATGGGACAGAGTTCTCATAATAGGCCCGAAAACAGAAAAAAAAGGTTTCCATCTCTTCATTTGTTAAGTTTGACTTTAATTGAAGACAGCAGGTCTACAACTGATTTGTCCAAGGTCAACTGATAGAGAATGCCATTGGGCATTAAGTTCGCCTTTTGTACTCTAATTTGTATTTTTGTGCAATAAAGATAAAATAAATAAATTATTATTTTAGTCATAATTGGTATAAGTCATAATGTTTTTTTTTGAGAAACCAATATTTGTTTATGATTTTTATGAAACGAACCTAACCTAACCTAGTTTTAGCCTTACATTGAAATAGATACTCTGTGACGTTTACGGTACCAGCGTTATAAAAATAATGTTTCTCAAAAAATCATGCAAACAAATACATTTTATGGAAAACACCGGACTCCCTGTCAGTTTCTTACGTAATGAAAAATGTTAGTGTTTTATATGAAAGTTATTTATGTTGTTTTATACAAGACAAATTGTAAAAGGGGAGGGTCACCCGAAAAGAAAACCGGTAAATATAACGATCATTCAATTTTCTTACCGAGATAGTTTCTGTATCCCATTTTATTTCTCGCAAAGTAATCTCCATCCCATTACTTCTGACCCTTTTCGCATTTTTGCGATAAATATTATTTTATTGCACAATTTTTCGCCAATAAATCGTTTCTTAGTCCAACAATATTAACCAAAAGGGGGAATAAATTAATATTTTGGACAGATTAATTACCTGGCAACGAGAATCCCCGGGGAAAAATCGTAAATTCGTTAAGTAAAATATCAAATTTTAAGTAATTGCGAAATACTGGTGTTTTTATAAAGGGTCTTAATTATTTGGACGAGGTTGCCTCAATAATTTCTCCTGGGGTTACATAGTGATCATTATGAATCTAGGAGCTATAAGTTTTGTTATTGCCGTGTTTTTAAAATGTGTATAATAGTTGACCTTTAAATAGACATAGCGACCCGCCATCGCTTCGTTTCGGTTTATGTGAGTCTGATAATATGAATGGGCTATCTAACACTGAAAGAATTTTTCAGATCGGACCAATAGTTCCTGAGAGTAGCGCGTTCAAGCAAACAAACAAAACAAACTCTTCAGCTTTATAATAATTAGTATAGATAACTCGTCTCAAACTCGGCTGTAAGCTTGTGTTTAGGAACTAGACAACGATAAACAGACTTACACATACACTAGAGAACGCCCGCGACTTCGTCCGCGTAAAATTTGTTTCCCGCTACTCCCCCTACTTTTCACACTGGGGGTCGATTTCAGTCTTAAGATTGTAGTCTTGAGAATAAATTGTATGTAAACACTTTATTGTACAAAAAAAAACCAAATACAATGAAGATGACATGTAAAGATCCCATTTACTATGCCTCAACTATGCCAAAAAAAAGTGGTAATTAAAAGGGTATATACAGTGTGTTACCGGCATGCGGGCATTTATTAAAACTGCCGATAATATGTTGCTTTAGCAATTGTTTGCAAGTATTATCAATTAAAAATAATTAAAATAACTTCACAATTAATTTTCTTAGATACTGTCCGTTTTTAATGTAGTGCATGTGCTGCGTGTTCATCGTTATCAGTATCGGTGTTGCTTAGTACAAGGCATGTCGTGGTACGGGGGCAGATCATAATAATCAAAGTATCCGTCGACTGTCATTTACACTAGTCAAATTGCCGTGCTTTACATTGCTGGCAATTAAAATTTTGTTAGAAAGTTAACCAAACCTGAAAATGTGTTTATTAATTAAATTAATGTCATAGTTACGTTATAGATAATATATGTTATTTAAACCTACTTTAAAAAAAGCCAGGGTGCTGGTAACACACTGTATATAGAATGCCTCGACTACTAGGTATAATCATGTTAAGAAAAGTATTGTCACTTTTGGACTTTAAGAGCGCTTAAATAGAATTGAAAAGTGACGAACCTTTTTTTACCGTGAATACATTGCATTATGCTTCCTTCTTCGACAATATGGCGGTGATTTAGGTTACTTGTGTAATTATATTCTAAACTAGAGCCATCGGTACAGATATAGCAATTAGCCAGGCACGTACACGAACCTATATTGTAATATGTACTCAGTAATAATTTAATGACGTCATCAACGTTACACCTAATTGAAATCGTCAGTGCTCCTGCAATACCGCGTAACTAACAAATTAAATAAGTTGCAAAGTACACCTTAGCACCTAAGTCAGTAAGGTACATTTTGCAAGTACATGATTTTTTTACTTATGCGGTATTGCAAGATCACCGACGAAATATTGTGATCCCATCACACGCGTCGGCGCCTCATCCGAGCGAGTGACCGCCGCTCTGGATATTAATATAATTAAGTTATTGATCCTAATACGAGATTAATAAGACTATAGTCTACTGACTATTAATTAGTTTAGTCTATAGTGTGTTCATTCTTACTTGTCTAATAAAGTAAACAAACTTCTAACCTCAAAATGAAATTACGTTTCTAAATATTTGAAAAAGGGTCTAGAATAGGGAGCGCAAATAACCGGTTTAACCAGTTTTAACCGGTTATTTTCATACAAAAGAGGTTATTAACCGGTAGAATTGCATTCCCTAGTCTAGAATGGGGGGTTGAAAAATGAAAGTGACTTGTCGTCGTAAAACTTCAGAGTCAAAAATAAAAAATAAAAAATGAAGCTTACAGACTATACCGTTATTCATAAACACACTAGAAAACTATTAAAGTCAAAGTATGCTTTGTCACTTTCTGTCAGAGGCAAATGTCACAATGACAGATAAGAACAAAACATTTTTGATGCATATTGTAGTTATTCTGCGTCATAATCATAATAGGAGCAACGCATTTGCAGTCTTAGGATTGCATTGCAGTCTTGTGATTGCGAATGTCTATGGGTCACAGTTTCCACTTACCATCAGGTGGCCTGTGTGCTCGTTTGTCTACTCGATGCCATAATAAAATAATAATAAGGAGGGTAAAGGTTAGCAAGTGGTTTACAACCCTCGACGCGAAAAGAGGGGTTTTATTTGTTTAACGAATGCATCTCTGTATCAGGGCTGAGATTCTACATGATTAAACCTTATTGCTTTTGACGTATTTCCGTATTGTCAACGTTTTGACAACTCTTATTTACTTGACAGTAATGGCGGCCCAGTTTAAAGCTAAAACATAATGGTTGGTTTACATTGGCCCAGCAAAAGCATAGCAGTAGAAGTACATTGCGTCGTTACAATAACTCTCGCCTCAAACGTGAAAACCAACTCGTCAATGTATTTCTAAGATACAATAAAAATATCATTAAAAAAATATAACAATATTTTTAGCTACTTATCGAAAATTAACAACAAATAAAATATACATTGTATTCAACCTTTTACCTATTATTGGACGTATTTGACGTGATGTAAATATTAGAAAAATGTTGTATTTACAGAAAAACTAAATATCTACAAAAGGGTGACATTATTACCTAAAGTATTGTCATTTGGAATTTCTCGGATTATACACTCCTTGCGTTACAGACACTTTTATATCAATAAACCTATATTTTTTTCGGTAAAAACCGATTGTATCACATCATTATTGACAAGTTTTATAAAACAGGCAACACATAAAATGTCATCTTAGTCTGCGGAACAAATAAATAGACTTTAGTGACATATATTTGCATATCTAACTTATAAGTTATAAGCTAACCTAAGTGACTAGTTATTATAGGCTAGCTATACGATAATCCCTTGATTACGCATCGTCAAGGCCGAGCATAATTAATACATTGTTGATGAATTAATCACTACTCAATCAGGCTTACTTAAAGCACTAGGCAGATAAGAGGACAATCGTGAATTCCTGACATATTGCACAACCATGAAGTCTCTGAATGTTGATAATGTTGACAGCAATAAAACGGTACTGAACTTATTTGTTGCGTGTGCATGAATTATAGTAACTTTATCAATATTTGACACTTCATGGTTGTGCCAAAACATTGCATGTCAGGAGTGATTACTTATCTGCCCTACTTAAAATGAAATAAATAAATAAATATTAGGGCACAATCTTAAATAATTCAACTCAGGCTAAAATTAAGCTCTACTTATATAGGTAGAGAAATAAATACTGAAATTCATAGAAGACATCCAAGACTCAAAACAAAATACTTGCGCTCATCAAACAAAAAAAAGGGGGGGTTCGCCTTTGTACATTGCAATTCTGTAATTATTGCATTTGATTTTCGGTTTCTTGTACAATAAAGTGTTTACATACATACATACATACATACATACAAATATTGGCTCATACCAGGAATTGAACCTCGGACCGCTAACTTCGTCGACCGGGCCACTAGCAACTAGGCTATTGAGTCTTCAATGCGTCAGGACGTTTCACGTCGTCGCGTTCAGAATTAATACATTTTTTTTTTGTTTGTGTGTCAAAAAAAGAGTAAAGCATTTTGAGACACTTTTAAAACTATTTTCGGTTATATCAGCTGAAAACACCGTTCGTAAAGGTTAACCTTTTTAATCTATGAAATTATGAAAATATTCGAAAAACTTTTTGTTTCACAAATGAAAGAAAGAATTATAATCATGCCACAAATATTTCCCCCTGCTCGATAAAAAAACGTTTTTATCGATATGTCCCAACCCTAACAGATTAAAATTAAAATACGCGACGATGGCCGGATGACACGCCATGCGACTATAACCGTTATTGCTTACATTATGAGATCCAAATTGCAATAATTACCGCGATAGCCTTGTTTACTGCGGTTAGAAGTTTTTTTTTATAGCAAAGTGGCATAATTTGTGGTAATTTATTTGCAGTTTGCTTTTTTTTATTTCAAAGAGCTAGAAATTAATGCTTTGGTGTATTTAAAACTAACTCGTAGCTTGACATTACGTACAGTCGGCATCAAAAGTAGCTAAGCAGATAAACATGCTCAATATGATCTATCTAGACACGACGTATTCTCTTGACAATAGAGTTGAGTGCAGATCATTTTGATCTCTTCAGTTGCGTAGTTACTTCTGCTGCTGACTGTACTTGTGTTATTTATTCTTACCTAGTGACCGGCCTTGGTTTTACTTGGGTTAGATCAAAGTATTTTACACGTAAACCTCTCAGAAGAATCTTAAAGACAGTAAACCTCGTCCAAAACTGATGCAGAGAACTAGGCGTACAAAGAAAGTGATGGAATTTTTAAGCAATAAATATTGAGAACATATGAAAAGTGGTTGAATTTCCAATTTGATTTATGTTTGAAATGATTTCGATAGATGTTACTAATTTGGTAGTTTGAGCTTTTGAGATTTTTATTACATAACACGTACAGATGTAGTGAATAATCCTTTCCCATCGTTTTTTGTCGGATTAGTTCGTATTTATCTAGCTTTACCGGTTAGTCCGGATAGACCCGTGTGGTTGCCGGGTTAGAATAGTGCCACTCCATATCTTCCCGTGGATGTCGTAAGAGACGGCTAAGGGAATAAAGGCGTATAGTACTGTTAGGCGATGGGCTTGCAACCTGTCACTAATACACTTAGCCTAAGTGTGCAAAATGTGGTTACAGAATTATCAACAAGTTTTTAGAGTTGTTGGTAATTCTGTAGCTCTGCCTACCCCACTCTGGGAATAAAGGCGTGAGTTTATGTATGTATGTATCTAGCTTTCTCAATTAGCTTCAGTACCCATCAATGAGCCAACTGAGAAAGAAAGATAAATATGATGTTATCCGACTAAAAACGAAGATTATTCACTACATCTGTAATATTGTGTAAATCTGTAAAATATCAACCAGCCATCTATAACGGTTGAAAAGTACGGATCTGTAATATCCATATCTTCCTAAAAGTCTGCATTGTAAAAAACCTCCTGTAACTTGCTTTCATCCTAGTCCGGAAAATAAAACGCTCAGTGGTGTGTCTCGACGGAGGCTTAGAAATGAAGCTTCACTACATAAAACCCTGACATGAATGTCGTCTGTCTGCCGAAAATATCACCCTTTTGTTTCGGATGAAAATCGAAAAAGAATCGCGTTCATTAGCAAGGGTGTAACTTACACGGGGCCGGGGGTGTATTACGGTGACGTGCGACATTTTTGTAGCAATTAAAAATGTCGATGGTGTATTTTTTTGTTAAGAGCCCGAGTAACTATGATCGAATTAGGTTGGCATGTTATGAAATAGATGCAAGTAATACAAGTACGTCTGCTTTAGGATTATTAATTCTCACAAGTTTCCTTATTAAAATGTTATCTAGCTTCTGTTCTTGTTCAAGTCTTGTTACTTTTTTTTTGTCGGGAACTGACCAAGGGAGGGCTGTTTAGGGCTGTTTATATACATTAATAATGATCTGTCTAGTTCCTGAAGAGTTGCAACTTAAAATTTTGTAGAAAAGAGTTTACTTTGGTAACTTCAACACGAAATCTAGATTAACAAACCTTTAAATCCTGCGGTTTAAATAGTCCCCTACAGCATTAAAATTTGAGGTTCAACAGTTTAAAAATAGCCTATGACCACGAATCCAACGATATCTTACAAACCGTCAAGCTGTTATTTACAAGCAGCCGAATAACATTACCTACCCTCAAACCTACCTAAATCAAGTGGCCCTGATTGGTCCATTACTAGTTTACCTATTTTTCCAGTATATAACATAATAATGCCTCCCCAACTTTCCTCCATTCACTCCCAGATGAAGTTCCTCTTCTCCTATAACTACCAACTGATGCCACATCTGGCTTCAGCTCTAACAGGTCTTCGGCTGCCAGTTCTAGGCCTCCACTCTGTAACTCTCCGGCTCCAAAAAGAAATAAATTTAATAGATTTTTTTCGAAAAATGTCACCACGTTTGGAATAGACCCCTTACCATTTTTAATTTGTAGGTACTCCAAGTTTAACCTGAGGGCACACGAGATGAAGGTTCCGTGCCAAAACAAAAAATACATTTTGGCAGGTAGGGGTGAATAAAAACAGAGTATTTTTAACGCGAGCGTTGAAGGTGAAACTGGTAATTTGTATGAGTTGTTTAGTTTATATTACAATCTGGGAGGTAAAAATATTAGTTTTAAAGCTCTGTATTGATGTTAATGGAAACACGTGGATTTTTTCAAGTTAAGGGCAAACAAGAACTCAGGTCACAGGAATTGGGCTGTCAGTAGATATTTGCAATCTCAAGACCGCGTTGCCAATCTCGAAGATTTAGATAAAATTCCTCTAAAAGTTGAGTGTATACCTAGAATCATGTCATTATGAGAGCGTTAACTCACAAGGAAGAAAATATTAACTGACGTCAACTTTAACCACTGACTTTCTAACGACCGGGTTCTATTGTCATCTTGGCCAAGTACATACATACACACATTAAATCATGCCTGTTTCCCAGAGGGGTAGGTAGAGACCACTTCTTTCCATTTGCTACGATCTCGACAAATTTCTTTCACTTCTTCCACATTCACACATCAAGTCATGCACGCACGTCGGTTTCGGGTACTTAAGATTCGGCCCTTTTCCAGTATTTCTTCGATTTGACTCGAAAAAGTACGCCTACGGCGGCCCCTTCCAACCCACCCACTCACTTTCGATCTGTATATCTCTTTCGTCAATCTTCTTTCATCCATCCTTTCT
This sequence comes from Acleris laterana, assembly GCA_963966035.1. Taxonomy (NCBI): domain Eukaryota; kingdom Metazoa; phylum Arthropoda; class Insecta; order Lepidoptera; family Tortricidae; genus Acleris; species Acleris laterana. Next base: position 1,321,200 of record OZ014454.1, on the reverse strand, counting down.
AAATGACCGAACCATCGAAGCATTCTTAAGCAATTTCCGTTTTTTTATTAATTTACGGTTTTTTTTCTATTAAAATGTAACCTAAACTTACTTAACAAATCTTAACATTATTTAATACTGTAATATCAGCCAAAAAGGATGTAAGTCAAAGATTTTTTTTCACTAAACAAATCATTATTTAAATACAATTTGTATGAATATCTCAAAAGCTGTTTAAAAAACTTGAGCCGTGACTTCCTAAAGCGTCATGACTAACGTCAACATTATAAAGAATGAATCGCTCTTAAGCACTTCCTTTGTCGAATGTCCTCCGAGCGTCACGCTGTGAAATCGCGTGCACTTCCTAAGAGCGCCATTGAGATGTGCTCGCGACTCAAGGCTGGCCTTTCAGCCCACGCTGGGCGCCAAAGAGTAACAGACCGGGGAAATATAGACACGACACCAAGAGATTGCTAGCAAAGCGAGTTTTTGACGAAGACGTGTAGAGATGGGCGGCAGTGAGTATTAGTTCCATTTACTTGTTTATGTACTGGAATAAATACACAATTCATGTAATAACCTGTATATACTCGTTCAACTCGATAGTTGGAAACCCAACATCATGCGGTTTTTCTATGTGGAATCAGCTCTCGGCGTCTGTATTAAAAGATAAAAAAAAAGATAAAAGATGTTTATTCAGTAAGTAGGCCACTTTTACACGTCAACAATCTATCAGCGCTTCGCAAGAGACCAGTGCTGAGAAGAAACGCCGCAAGAAACTCAATAGTCAGTCGTTTTTTTAAATATACAATTTTAAAACTTAACCTAGCATTGTACAAAACAATGAGTACCTATAACATACAATAACAAGAAAATAAATTCACGCGTAGTTGAGCAGGAAAATGTGTCAAAGCTCAGGATTTTCACCAGAACTATTAGTAGTAATAGCTTTAAAAAAAAAACTTAACGATGATGATAATTGCCAAACCAATACGGCTTGAGGGCTTTCAAAAACGAGCCTACTCTTTTCTCAAAGGCCGGCAGCGCACTTGAAATTCCGCTGGTGTTGCAGGTGTTTATGGGTCGCGTATGGATCACATTCATATATCACCAGAAAATAAAACTATTAGCCCAAATAATTATACATTGACTGAGTTTGCCAACGAGCGCAGTATGTTAGGTGTTAAACTAACGGACCGTATCCGAAACACCACCTTGCGCTCCATGACTCAAATAGTCGACGTAACCCAGAAGGCGGACAAGCTGACGTGGGGCTGGGCTGGCCATGTCTGCCGCATGCCGAACGAGCTGTGGGCCAAAGTCACCACACAGTTGGAAGCCCAACAACTCAAGACGGAAACGCGGCAGACCTCGTCGGCGATGGCGGGATGACATGGATTCCTTTTTGAAGGACTGGCCAGAGACGGCAAGGAATAGAGACACATGGAAAAAGTGGGGGGAGGTCTTTGTCCAGCAGTGGGACACATCTGGCTCTTAATAATAATAATAATATAGGGCAGCTAGTGGCGAGATGTTGGTGAGTGGCGACACCACATACCTGATTGCTCCCGAGGGTAGCTCCTGTTCCTCACCTCACGCTTGCCTTCACCGGCCGGCTGCGGTGTACAATGACGAGGAACAGACCTTCACCTCTGGCTTGCCTTTATTGGCCGGTCAGAGTGGAGCCGCAAGAGCTATATGCTCGAAGGGTGGATGTGTTGCATAAGTGGCGAGTGGGCACCTTATGGTCGTTTAAAGTCCAGAAGCACCTCTCCACCCTTAGCCCCTCTGGAACTGTTGCCTCCCTGCTGCTATATATATGCGGCTATTTCGGGAGGCCCATTCCATTGAGTTGGCGAGTCACCGCCTGCCATTTCAACCAAAGTAATTAGCATTGGCCAGGCAGGCGCCGTAGTTTCATCAATAGCCTAGGTCACCAATCCATATCAGTTCATTCATAGAACTTATTATTAATGTTCCCATCCTTCTTAAATAGTCTCTTCTAATCGTTGGTTGTCCGTGGGAGCATACCTCTATAGTTTGAACTCAGGGACAATCGCCGGTTGGTATCCCATCACTTTACTAAATTAAACTTGTCTAAAGGGCCTCTGCGTGTTGGCTTCGGCTCCATGTACGCCTTCCAAAGGTCCGGGACTCCCATAGTTCCGTGATTGGTAAAGACATACATAATAATATACGTATAACGTAAGTTTGGCGAGATGTTTAATTAAAATTGTACTTACCACACTTTTTTTGGAATAAATAAATAAATATCTTGATTTGAGTATTATTTATGATTTAATCATTCTTAATTTTTATTTTACGCTTATCTTGGCTGTAACTTTTTGTTTGATTTCATTTAATCCTTAATAGGACAAAATTAAAAATAGACCTGAATTCTAACCTCATTACATTTTTTTCTATTCGCGCAAAATTCTTTCAATAGACATACAAAAAATACCAGGTTTTAAAATGGCCCATTCAACGGTTAAAGTTAAGGTGTATTTATATTAACATGTCAAGCTATAAGCAACTTTTTTTGTTACTTGGCTTCATAAATGAATAGAATTGAACTAAATTTACTTATTTATGATTAACTTAATTTTGTGTTTTTTTATAGATGTTGATTTCAGACTACTTAGCTCTTTTTTACGACTAAGTCCGTGTAAAAGTCATCATCTCAATTGAGAGAGCATTGAGCCCGAAAGATATTATCAATTTACAATTCATGCTTTGATCCACGAAAACCAGCTTAATATTAAAAGGAAATCACCAACAAGGACATAGGCACAGTTTCAATTTAAAGTGTCGGCTCTGTGTTAATATTCTTTGGTAGAAATTTGTGCAACGACTGAAACGTATTAAGTTAGATTACTAAACGTGGCGATAGCCTTGAGATCTAATTCTGAAGTCAAGGTGAGGTCCTTCAAGAAATGATATTACAGTTTACAGTCACTCCACAGAAGATCTCTAGGTAAGAGTAAAAGTTGATAAGTTGTAGTTTCCAAATGAGTTGTGAGATAGAAAACGCCTACATTGATGTAATTTAACTATTTCTTTCTCCCTTTCGCTTTTTTATAAGCTATACCTTATTCTGTTATGCAATTGTCTTGCAGGGTGTTTGTATATTAAATATTATAAGTTTGAATTTAGGTTTAATATTCATGAATTCCAGTTTTGCGTTCACCGAGGGCTCTATTTCTGCCCTCCTTAGTCAGGCAATATTTCTAATAAAACTCCCGTAAAAATAGCAACTTTATCACTAACAGATTAGATTTGTAATTGCTTTGCTCATTCAATTTGAGATACTGCTTATTAAATTTGAGGGCAGTTTTGCTATAAGCTTTGTTTTTATTATTTCACTTGCCATAACTATTCTGACGCTAATTTGTGATCACCTGAAATTGTTTGTCTACTAATTTCCTCGTGTTATAATTTTTTTGATCCTTATAATCCTTTGTCCTAATGGTAGCTTAATCACTTTAGTTCGATTCTATACGACCGTTACATTCGCTTCAAATCGGTCCTGTCCCAGGAAATAGTTTTGTTGTAAAGTGTCCACTCTTTATTAATACTCTTTGGCAGAAATCTGCGCAACGACTGAAACGTATCAAGTTAGATTACCAAACGAAGTAATAGCAGACCTTGGGCTAAGGTCAAGGCGAGACCCTGCAAGGACTGATATTACTCCCACACCACTTCTCAAGGTCTCGTGGATACGAGAGCATAAAACATACGAAAACAGCTGAGGTGTCCCCTTTTACCCGACAGCGGCAAAGCCCAAAGGGAAGGTTATGTGTTTGACTTGGATGTATAATAATAATAATATCAGAGGACTATGTCACACCAATTGACCTAGTCCCAAACTAAGCTCTAGGCTTGTACTATGAGTAATAGATAGAAAACATCCATGACTCAGGAACACAAATATCTGCCCTTACCGGGATTTGGCAGGGTCACTACCAACTTGGCTATCGCGTTGTCGTATATCTGACTCTATGTTCCCTCGTAACTACTAAACAGCTAAACGGATTTTAACAAATTATACGTGGTTAGATTCGTCTTAGAGATACTACTAGCGTGTCGTAGGCTATATTAAAATTATTTAAAAGCAAAATTGGCGAATTAATAAATATATACATGATAAATAAGTAACATAACTTTGACCACATTATCCAAAGAACAGTTGGGTTTTTTAAAACTTGCTTTTTGTTACAATTGTTAACCTCCTCTGTAAACAGACGTATGTTATGTAAGTAAGTAAACTGTTTATTGCACAAAAAGAAATCATTTCACAAAAACACTCAGGCACCTATATAAATAGTACATTACTGCAGAGACCGGGAAAATAGCTATTGCGAGACGAGTATGAGTCGGCCCTTCCCGGCTGAGGCTTATACAGTGTGTTACCAGCACCCAGGCTTTTTTTAAAGTAGGTTAAAATAACGTATACCTGTAACGTAACTATAACATTAATTTAATTAATAAGCACATATTCAGGCTTTGTTAACTTTCTAACAAAATGTTAATTGCCAGCAATGTAAAGCACAGCAATTCGACAAGTGTAAATGACAGTCGATGGATACTTTGATTATTATGATTTGCCCCCGTACCACGACATGCCTTGTACTAAACAACAGCGATACTGATAACGATGAACACGCAGCACATGCACTACATTAAAAATGGACAGTATCTAAGAAAATTAATTGTGAAGTTATTTTATTTATTTTTTTATTGATAATACTTGCAAAAAATTGCTGACACAGCATATTATCGGCATTTTTAATAAATGCCCGCATGCCGGTAACACACTGTATAGTGCTTTTTTCCAACAATGCTAGAAAATATCACACAATCCTACGACTATTATAAAAGCGAAAGTTTGTGTGTGTCAGTTCGTTACTCTTCCACGCTGCAACGGCTTATACACTAAATTAATACAATAGACTTTTATCTATCTATCGCGTTTTATTTGGGGAACAGGGCGGAATGACTGGAGAGCCACTCGACCGCCCGTCTGCCTCGGCCGCGTCCCCACTCAACATCATCATCATCTATCGCGGAAAATTTCAAAGCTCCCAAGGGAATAAGTTACACACATAATACATAAACTCACGCCTTTATTCCCAGGGGTAGGCAGAGCTACAGAATTTCCAACAACTATAAAAACTTGTTAATAATTCTGTAACCACATTTTGCACACTTAGGCGAAGATGTTTACCAGTGTATTAGTGACAGGTTGCTAGCCCATCGCCTAACAGTACTACACGCCTTTATTACCTTAGTTGGCTTTTACGACATCCACGGAAAGATACGGAGTGGCACTATTCTAATCCGGCTACCACACGGGGAAGGGAATAAGTTAGTTGATAATAATATTAAATACAACCAAAAAAATAAAACACCCCGAGTCAAGCAATCATTATACTTCTTCATGCTCATTATAAACGTAGAAACCAAGCTCTCGTGCACGTCAGCTGTATATCAACAATGTCAGGGCAAACAGCACGAGTTCGGTATTAGCAATATCAGATTACGATCGTGAATTCTGTGAAAAGTTTGCCTATATTTCAAGAGAACTATGAGGTGGCAGGTTTACTAGCAAATGATAAATTAATACAGGGTGTAAGCGGTTCACCGAATACAGAAAATTTAGTTCATACAGGGTGTTTGGTTCTACGGGATGATAGTAAGGGTTATTCTGAACATTTTTGACCACATTTACTATTATGCTAAGTTTCACGGTTTTCGAGATATTGATCATTTTAATAGGATTTTTTGTAATTTTTCCTTATATCCGTGATACGAAAAACTCCTTAATTCAAGTATTAATATAAAAAACAGAGTGTTCTTGTATAATTTGAATCACTATGAAATAAGGAAGTTTTTAAGCTACATGCCATTTTTTTCCTTACAACTTACAATTCTAAGAACTTGTTGTTAATTCTGTAACCACATATTGCACAAACAGGCTAAGACGTTACCAGTGTATTAAGTGACAGGTTGCAATCCCTTCGCCTAACAGTACCACAAGCCTTTATTCCCTTAGGGCCTGTTGTTTGATCAGTAGTTAAACTAACTAATTGTTAAAAATCATAACTAATGGTTAAATCTCAAGAAAATGTGTCACATTTTCAATTCCTTTTTCAAATTTTAACAATTAGTTAGTTTAACTACTGATCAAATAACAGGCCCTTAGTCGCCTCTTACGCCTTCCAAGGGAAGACATGGAGTGTTACAGTCAGCCAAAAACGTGGTCTACCTCCCTACGGTTGAAGTTCATTTGCACGTCATGACACAACAAGTTCGATTTTCCCTTGCAACAATATTATGTCAGTGACAAGTGTCAACCTTAGCGATATTTAGATCACAGAGAAACTTTTGTCAAAACTGGTAGACTACTTTCTTGGCCGACAGTACTATTCTAAGCCGGAAACCACATGGCTTTAAGAGTCTATAATAGTCAATAAACCGTTTTTTTTACAGATATTTGATACATACATACACACATACATAATCTCACGCCTCTATTCCCAGAGTGGGGTAGGCAGAGCTACAGAATTACCAACAACTCTAAAAACTTGTTTATAATTCTGTAACCACATTTTGCACACTTAGGCTAAGATGTTTACCAGTGTATTATAGTGACAGGTTGCAAGCCCATCGCCTAACAATACTATACGCCTTTATTCCCTTAGCCGTCTCTTGCGACATCCACGGGAAGATATGGAGTGGCACTATTCTAACCCGGCAACCACACGGGTTGATGTAAACTAATATCCTATTAAGTAACAATCTTTACAGTTAATCAACAGAATACCCCCAAAATAGAACTCAGTGTACAAATATAAACCCATTACTCAGCTTTACTCGTGAAAGAGCCAGAAGCTAGCTCCCAAATCAGCCAAACCCGTCCGAGCTATTAACTAGCAAATTGTTGGAAAAACAAACACCAGCCAACATTTACTTAATCCCCCAAAACAAATATTATATTCAAAACTTTAACAAACATAACACAACTATAAATCTAACCAAAACTCAACTTTAACGTAAGTATTTAAACACTATCCCAAACGCACACTATTAAGTGAAACAACCAGCAACAAAAGACCTCTAACCGTTTTGAGGTCGCTTGTTTGCTCTCTAGAAAGTTTAGTTTGCCGGAACAACGCCAGGGTCTTTGTTAGCTGGGCAATAGCACTTCGGAGTAGACTTGGAAACAAAGCGAGGATTGTAAGAAAATCCCGCGGGTACCTTGCATTCGCTTTACGAAATTACTGGAATTTCGTTCAGTTGCAGACTTGCTGAGTGACGTGGACGGCAATTATGATTTTGGATGCGGCATGCTTTGAATAACTTGAAGGAAGTACTGTGCCTTTTTGCAACGGGATAAAACATTACAAGATGTTGATTTTGAGGAATTTAAATTTAGTGTAAGGAAATAAGATTTCATGTCATGTCACCAAATTCATTTAAAGTAGTAATAAATTTAAAAAAATATATTATGTATATTTCATTTTGTAGCATTATAAAGTAGTTCGGTCATTTGGAAAGGATGGATGAAAGAAGATTGACAAAAGAGATATACAGATCGAAAGTGAGTGGACGGGTCGGTAGGGGCCGCCCTAGGCGTACTTTTTCGAGTCAAATCGGAGAAATACTGGAAATGAGCCAAATCTTAAGTACCCGAAACCGACGTGCATGCATGACTCGATGTATGAATGTGGAAGAAGCGAAAGAAATCTGTCAAGATCGTAGCAAGTGGAAAGTAGGTGGTCTCTGCCATAAGATAAGATGTATAAAGTAATTTTCTTAGACTACCGTAAAACGGGGTGAGTAGGGACACAAACTAAAATAAGTCATAACTTGTTACAAATAAGAACAAGTATTAAATGGGCAAGAACGCTACGTCTGTTAGAAATAATTTCAGTCTTATAATTAGTAGTATATGCTTCATTTTAGGTTGTGTCCCTACTCACCCCGTTTTCCGGTACTATGTTTAAATTACTCGTGTTTATTTACTTTGTTTGTATCTCAAAGTAACATAGGGATAAGGCAGCTCTTCTTTTACAAAAACTGTTCTGCGTCGTCGATTATTACCGCTTTTTTTATTTTTTTAAGTGATATACAGTACATTTAAATATGACAATTTACTAACCCAGTGAACTTTGTTTATTCAAATATTGATCAAACTAATACTATGTCGAAGTAGGGTGATGGCACCAGTGTTGGACACTTCTAGCTGACAGGCGCCAGTAATGGACACAACTCTTAATTCAAATTTCAAACGGTCGTAAATTGATTGTAGCAAAACAAATGAATAACCATTATCTTCTGTAAAATAAGAATCAACTGTCCATCATTGGTCCTTGTCCATTATTTACTGGTTCCGTCACCCTAGTAAGATTTTTTTTTATTATTATTAATGTCTTTCAATCTTGTTAAGGTGTATTTCGCCAATGTCAAGTTATTTATAGACACTCCCATGGACTTATTAGAGCAATAAGTCCGTGGATATCACACGAGAAGACAATTGTTCGGTAAAAGAGAATTTTCTCCAATGCACTAAACAGAAGCACATGGGGTTAGCTCCACGCACTTCTGTCAAGTCATCCTAGTAAGTTGTTCTTAAAAATGATGATATCAGTCAGACAGCTGAAAGTTGGTATAAACTTCCCAAAATAACCTTAAAACTCAGGTAGTAGTATAGTCAACGAGTGCGACTGAAACTGAAACGACTTATTTAAATTCATCATTCAATTCATGCATTCGGAAAGCATGCTGAATTCCGTAAGAAGTCGGCAAAACGATTGACTCTTTAGGAAAGTTTATAGTTCCAATAAAATCCTTAAGCGACTTTTAACTTCGACTTTTATGATGTTTTAGGGTACGTAATTTAGAAGTAAGTAGTAAAAAGCGCTAGGCGATCGTGAACTCGAGTAAATTTATTTTAGCTATTCTAGTTGTAAAACTGTTAACCAAAGAATGGTATCAAATTCAGAAGAGATGAGTGAGATCGTCTCTCTGAAGCAATAAAAATGGATCATGTTTACGTAAATTTTTAACTGACTTCAAAAAAAGAAGGAAGTTCTCATTTCGACTGTATTATTTTTATTGATGCTCTAAACGGTGACAGGTGATTTTATAATTATTTTTCAAATATTCTAGGGTTTGAGTCAAAAAGCATAAATCGTAAAAAAGTTGCCTAACGTTAACGTGCGATAGGGAAATTTTTACCAAGCATAGTAGATGGGAACACCCTAAAATTCCGAATTACTTTTTACCGAATATTCACGTGCCCGAATTTTCATTTTTCCGAAAACTATGTTACGCTGGAGCAATTTTAAATTAAATGCATAATTTAAGTTAGGTTTGATTTATAAGCGATAATAAAAAAATAAGTCTTCTATCAAAAAATTGCGTTCGAAATGATGAAAATTTGGAATTTTGATTTTCGAAGTTTTGTAGTGTACCCATAGTAGATACATATATTTACGCCTGTTATCCCAGAGTGCGGTAGAAGGAGCAACAGAATTTCCTACAACTTTAACATAGTTTGTTAACTTACGTTTTATTACTTACTTACATTCTGCTTATGTAAGTCTGTCTTATGTATTTAATTTCACGAACGGGTGTACGTCATTTTATATTGTACATCTTGATATCATTTTATATTATATATTTATACATCACGTGTATGTAAAGAATAACATATGGTCACTAAATTTAGTCTGAGTAAGTTGATTAGTGTAAGTACTTAACAAATTATTGAGCTGCAATATCTGCAAATATAACTGTGCCTGTTGAAACTGATTAGTATTGGTCCCTGCGACACAGGGAACCCTAGCGCAGGACCCACAACCATTGTTACGCCTTAAGTTAACTTTATTCTGAATATACATTTTCATTTTCATTTTCATAGTAGACAATCGGCAATAATCGGTGCAAAGAAAATAAGTACTAACTACCGTATCCAAAGACTTGTCAATGATAGGGTTCGGGAATTCAGTTCGTTTTATAAAGCGAGCGGTCGCAGTCTAGTGGACCGCATCCGCTGCGCTACTAGCACCGGAACGGAGCATCCGAGAACTCCTCTATCTGGGCCAATGTGTATGGAGATCAGACCGCTGGGCACAGAATGTATTGACAATGGGTGCCGTATATTTGGCATAATTTTATTGAACGAAACGTATTTGGCTTGACATTCATCAATGTTATGGGAACACTTCAAAATTCCGAATATTAATTTGTCCGAATTTTAATTTTTCGGAAAGTTTTTTTTTGTTACGCTTGAGCTATTTTTGATCAAATGCATAATTTAATTGTCATACGTAGGCTAAGTTGGGTTTGATTTGTAAGCGATAACAAAAAGGTAAGTCTTCTATCATAAGTTTGCGTTCGCAATTATGAAAATTCGGAATTTTGCTCAATTCGGAATTATGACTCTCTGGAATGATGTAATGTACCCCAATGCTATGCATAAAGATTATTCGACCAACTAAATCTATACGTAATGATTTCTACATACATACATACATACCGTCACGCCTTCATCCCAGAGTGGGGTAGGCAGAGCTACAGAATTACCAACAACTTTAACAGCCAATTGTTAATTCTATAACCACATTTTGCACATACAGGCTAAGATGTATATCATGTGTATATTAGTGACAGGTTGCAAGCCCATCGCCTAAAAATACTACAAGCCTTTAATCCCTTAGTCGTCTCTTACGACTTCCACAGGAAGGTATGGAGTGGTACTATTCTATTCTATTCTGCCGGCAACCACACGAAACGAAACAATATTTATATTTCTGCTTGTTGACAAATATGCTAAAAGTTATTATACTTTCTACAATAATAGGTACCGAAAAGAAATCTACCAAACATAAGGGACACTTTCACTATACATGATTTTCGGCAAAACGTTAACTCATGAAATAAATTTAACCCTTTACCTACGGGGCCTTGAATCACTCAGTCACCGCTCAATACGGGCATGTTTTGGCGAGAGTCAGCGGTTAGGCATATTTTTACTTACTTGTAACTTTGGAAGTATTACAGCTACACACTTGAAATTTCACACACACATTAAGTATAATGTGTTTAATCAATAAATAATCACCTAAAGTAATAATATTCACAATTTTTTCTGATATCAAGCAATATATCAGTCACGGAAAAATTGATGATGTTCGAGTTACTACTCACGGATTTCACAAGTTTAAGTTAAAAAACATTAGGTTACAGTATGTTTAACACAAACAAACCCTTAAATGACGATAATTGTTACAATAATGCATAAATATCAATCACTTAAAACGTTGCACAACAACAATTTGCCACTTATGAAAAATAGTGATGTGCCACTATCGACACAGTTGTCGATAAACTAGCACCATCGATGGGCAAAAATTCGAGTGATAATTTGATTTTGTATATAAATTATAAAAACCTTTATTCGATTTTGTAGCTGGTATGAGTGTGCACTAGGGTATTGACAAATCTGTACTTAGAGTACGAGATCACAAGTTATGATTGTTGTGAAATGATTATTAGGTACTATAATACCTATTAATGATTTCATAACAATTCTGTCATGTTAAATTACAATATTTTAACCAAAAACTGTGAAATAATTTAAAAATAACACTCAATACACTCCCACGCCGTACTCTCACAACAAGTCGATGAAATCAAGTCGAGTCGATGAACAACACTGATGTCCGCCATATTGAGTTCAATTATTTGCACCTCTGCAGTACGGGTGTCAACCCTAGTTGACAGCAAAAAAGCGGTAATTTTAAAAGTATTTTTATGTCAGTGCCATCTACCGAAACATTATGATATTTTTTCCTTTGCATCAATACTAATCCCAATGCATAATGTGACCGCTATTACCATCACACAAGGTGTCGTTTTGTTTAAAAAAAATATTGAACATGACCTTCGATTCGATCAACTATAGATGACACCCGTACTGCAGTGGTGTTGAAGCACTGGCAACTCTGGTTGACACCCGTAGGTAAAGGGTTAAAACTCAAACAACATTATAAGAAAAAAACTTTAAAACTTCACTTACATAATTGGTTAACTCATTTGGTTTAAAACGTGAAAACCACTACGTTGCGAATATTACTTACCATAAATTATTAACTAAACGATGACCCATGTTTACATAATTATGCATTAAATTTAGATACAAATTATGCATTAGTTTGCAATACAATCAGTTGATAACTCAAATGACTTTCCACATTATTTATGTATGGAGTTATTTACGTGATAAACATCATTGTTACGTGTAAACCCATGTCCAACCAAATTAAAAAAAAACGGATTCTTGTTTTGAAAACTAACACAAACCTTAAAAGGAGTTTTTATGCCAGTAACAGTTGATCGCGTCTCGACGAGCTTAGGCGTTTTTCAACAGACATTCACAGGCGAAATCGCAAACAAAAATCACAAACAAAACCATGGATGCGCTTTTGGAATCTGCAAATGGAATACGCTTTTCGAGCGAGAGACAGAAAAAAAGAATTTCCACTAGGTTGCCTAAAAAGAGCCTGACTTTGTATGTTACTACATGAAACCCTTTTGAGTGCTTGTTTTTGTGACTAATCAACGTAGAAATGGTGCGAAACCTTTGCTGGCATATGACGGATGATATTTTTCAACCGACTTTGCAATTTTTTTTAGCTTGCTTGCGTATATTGCTCGGAAATTGGATACGGATGTGTGATGGGTAGTTTGTATTCACGTTGGAACAAAGTTTGCAGTTTTGTGAATGATGAATATTTCTTTGATCAACGAGATTGCTTACATTATTTGAAACATCCTGTAAATTCTGGAAATTTTAAACCTATTCTTAGCTATTTTTCTAGATTGCCTTGAAGATGAATGAAATCGAAATGAAGCGATAAGACCGCCTGATATTTACTATGTTACTTTTTTTTTATTATTTGTTTAAAATTGTTACTCTCTGCGGTGGGCAATTAAGAGTATTTAATATACTTTTTTTATATTCATTGTTCTATATAATGCTAGGTTAAGTATTATCATGGTCATAAGCAATATCAATTTAAAAAAAGACTGATTGTTGAGTTTGTACTCAGCAGTGGTTTCCTCTTAGGATACATTGGTAGATATTTTAACGTGTAAAAGTGCCTTTGCGGCCTACTTACAGAATAAACCTATTTCATCTTTTTCATCTGTGTTGTAAACATCGAAAACTAAAATTAAAATTAATACGAATGAAAAATCAATGTTGTGACAAATAATTTTGATACAACTATTTATATTCATTTAATATTGGACAGAATTTAAAGAATTTGCTTTACAATATTTATTTTTAATATAACTAAGTCAAGGAAATTTGTGGTTTGTCCCCGATATCAGTTTATTTCCCGTTAAACAAATGAAACTACCGACAGGTTCGGCAAGTTGCTGGAATCTATTTAAAAGTTTTGTTTTGTCTATCCGTTTATTTTTAGTTTCCCCTTTTCACTTAACAACTTAAATAAGTCTTCACCGCTCTGGGGAAGTTGGAAAGGGTTTCTTTGTTGAGAGTTCCGTAAAAACATTATTTTAATGTCAATACAAATATTGATTTTAGTTTTATTTTATTTCTAACGATACCCTCGCTTTGCTTCGGTTTATGTGAGTTTTCTCCAACACCCGTTAATAAACGAAAATCTATTAAAATTTGCATGAAAATCCGTTGAGTACTGTAAAACGGGGTGAGTAGGGATTATGACTAGCATAGAGGCATTCCGTCTTAGTCCTCAGGGTTGGCAACGCATTTGCAGTCTTAGGATTGCTCTGTAGTCTTGTGAATGCAAATGTCTATGGGTCACAGTTTCCACTTACCATCAGGTGGCCTGTGTGCTCGTTTGTCATCTATATGCCATAAAAAAAAAGAGGCACAACCTAAAATAAGTCATAACTTGTTGGAAATAATTTCAGTCTTATAATTAGTAACATAATGAATTATTTTAGGTTGGGTCCCTACTCACTCCGTTTTACGGTAGTTTTAAAGATCTAAGCGGACTTCATACAGTCAAGGACTTTAATTGTTAAGCCACTATGGAACCTTATCATAATGACTGCGTCAAACCATATGAAAGAAATTACGCTAAAATTAATGATCAACGTTATGCGACAGGGTTCCATAGTGGCTTAACAATTAAAGTCCTTGACTGTACTATGTAAAGATACGTGTCTTTACCAATCATGAGACTACGGGAGTCCCGGACCTTTGGGAAGCCTCACGAGCTGAAATCGACACTCAAAAACCCTTTAGACAAGTTTAATTTAGTAAAATGATACTATACATACATACCAACCGGCGATTTTCCCTGAATTCAAACTATAGAAGTATGCTCCTATGGACAATTACTGGTTAGTGTAAGACTATTTAAGAAGAATGAATGAATTAATGATATTTATTTTCCAAAAAAAGTCACAGTATACATACATTGCATGTTATGTCAAAAGTACAAGGAATTACATTGGAATCGTTAACAATATACATACATTTTAATGTAATCAAAAAAGAAATAAGAAGTCAGGATAACAATAACAATACAGAACTAAGAAGTTATTAAGGATAGGAACATAAATAACAGGCTCTATAAATGAACTGATATGGATTGGTGAACTAGGCTGTTGGTGAAACTACGGCGCCTATCTGGCCAATGCTAATTACTTTGGTTGAAATGGCAGGAGGTGACTCGCCAACTCCATGGAATTGGCCGCAAATACAATAGCAGCTGGGAGGCAACAGTTCCAGAAGGGCTAAGGGTGGGGACTCGCCACTAATGCAACACACCCGCCCTTCGAGCATTATAGTTCTTGCGACTCCACTCTAACCGGCCAATAAAGGCAAGTCAGAGGTGAGGGTGTGTTCCTCAATATTGATCGCCGCGAAGTCAAGTGTGAGGAGAGGAACAGGAGTCAGGACCTAACTTCGGGAGGACTCAGGTCCGTGGTGTTGCCACTAACTGCCCTACAGCCTTACTATTATGGGGGTATTTTTAAGCGGAGCTCGAGCGATGATTACACCTTTCGAGTTCAATGTTTCCCAATCGGTCCCGCTAAATTGAAAAAAATATAATCACATTATACATAATATTTTTTAAAAGCTATACAATGATAGTTACTATATCACTCGGTGTTTTAAGACTGCGCCGAGCGTACGCCGGATGTACAGTGGCGCCCTCATTACTATTATTGTGTTACTAATAAACTAAAGTATTTTATAGAAATTGGTCGGTAGGTTTTTGTTCTACAAATAAAAACACAACTTATAGGGTATATCACCTAGTTTGATAACAATTCACCTTCGAGTAATCAACTTAACGGAAAAAAGTGGCCACCTCTTCCCGTTAAGCTGACTACAAAGGGTAATTCTAATTATAGTTTGTTATGTATCCCATAAATTGTGTTTTTACTTGCGCTAAAAAAACATATCGTCTGATTGCAAGGAAATTATTTAGTTAATTAGAAAACACAATAATAGTAATGAGGGCGCCACTGGACGCTCGGCGTTTGCTCGGTGCAGTCTTAATGTAAAAAAAATACATTTGACGCAGGAAGTAAAAACAAAACAATTTGTTGGCGTAATGTAAATAACTATGCCAAATTACAGATTTTTGGCAACAAGAGTCTCTGAGTTAAAACTGCGGACAGACGAACAGACAGGCATGGCGAAACTCTAAGGGTTCCTTGTTGAGTACAGAACCCTAGAAACCATACATATATATAGATTTATAAAATAATATTTAAGCTGTCACCTTAGGACCTTGTGCAGGGTCCGTCCGGATCGCTACCACCATCTTATCCATTAACGTACCGCCAAACAGCAGTCTTCGCATTGTTGTGTTCCGGTTTGGGGATAAGACAGCCGGTGAAATGACTAGCATGGAGGCATTCCATCTTAGTCCTCAGGGTTGGCAACGCATTTGCAGTCTTAGGATTGTCTGTGTGCTCGTTTGTCTACTCGAGGCCATAAAAAAAAATATTCAAATACCGAAACTCAACCGCAATACTCAAAAGAATTAGAGAACGATCCCCAACCACAAGTTGCGATACAAAAACTTGGCACAAGTTGTAGGTGCCGCCGAAACGGAATTTATTCGGCTGGAGCAAGGCTAAGCAAATCCGAGGTTTTAACAGTTATCTTTGGCTATTCGGTTCAAGAGTTGTGGAATTAGGGGAATTGTTTTTTTTTAACTAGGAATATACCCGTGTGGTTGCCGGGTTAGAATAGTGCCACTCCATGTCTTCCCGTGTATGTCGTAAGAGACGGCTAAGGGAATAAAGGCGTATAGTACTCTTAGGCGATGGGCTTTCAACCTGTCACTAATCACTGGTAAACATCTTAGCCTAAGTGTGCAAATTGTGGTTACAGAATTATCAACAAGTTTTTAGAGTTGTTGGTAATTCTGTAGCTCTGCCTACCCCACTCTAGGAATAAAGGCGTGAGTTTATGTATGTATGTATGAATATAGCAAGCGTTAATAAATATGAAAGGTTGGGAAGGTCAACTGGTAGAGAATGCCATTAGGCATTAAGGTGATTTTTTGTAGGTGCATTTTTTTGTGTGCAATGAATATTAAATAAATAGCTAGGTCTCTATTTTACTTGGTAAAACTATATAACTTTTGACGTGTTATCGTGAAGTAAACGTTACGATAGCTGTTATTGACGTGACATTGTGAAGGCCGAGTTAAATATGATACGAAATCTTTCTTTCCTTCTCACATATTATTTATAAGCAGGAATGCGATAAAAAAAAATTATAACTCTGTTCAATACATAGACTTTCTGTGCTTGGGTGTTATTCTCTCAAAAACATCGGACGGGCGGACGAACGAGCGAAATCGCAGCGGCGAGTTTAGGTAGTCCCATCAGAGCGAACAAAACACATTGTAGCGCGTGCATTTTCAATTAACCAGCCTTATACGTTCGATCCATTGACAGAAACCATACTGCTAAATTGAAAATGCACGCGCTAAAATATGTTTTTTTCGCACTGACGGGACTACTTAATCACTCGTCCGTCCGTCCGACCGTATGTTCAGAGAATCACTACCCTGATACCTCTAACTGATTTTCATGAACAAATGATGATGATGATCAATGATCAACCTAGCCAACTGGGTTGGCAACACATTAGCAGTCTTAGGATTGTTGTCTTCACATTTTAGCCTTAAGAATACAAATATTTATGGGTCTCAGATCCTACTTACCAACACAATGGTACGTGTACTAGTTTGCCAAATCTATGTAAAAAAAAACTTTTAAAAAAACGGGTCCAAATCGATTCATCCGTTTGGGAGCTAGCATGCCACAGACAGACACACACAGACTTATCATCCACAGATACATTCATTTAAGTAATAAAAACGCGCCTTTTGCGTTCGGGGTTTAAAAAACACCTTTTTTATGTGAAAAAGGAGGAGGATATTAAAAACTATACCAAGCCTTTATAAACCCAAACGTCTATTTTGGCATGAAGCAAATCTAGGATCATTTCCGAATGTCTCCCAATTCGCGTACCCCACAAACGGGCTCTCCGATACCTGCTACTGACAGTTTCGCATGAGAAACTTTTCTTTGTGGGGCCCGAGGCGAACTTGCATCGTTAGTCCTGAGTTCGAATCCGGGCGAAATAGGCGCCCGATGCGCTTCTGTTTTATTGACTTAGCAGCTTAAGCTTTTTTTTAACTTATTCGTTTGTTAACTTTAACGATTAAGCTGTTGCCGTTAAGTTAAAAGTTTTTGTAATGGGTTGTATAAGGTTGGAGAGCTTTCGTCTACCATTACAACGTGACAATGTTGATGGTGGCTAGACTAGTCACCCTACTGCTACTACTACTATTACTGCGTTACTATTTGTGTTTTTTTTCCACTAATTATCATGGCCAAAACATTTTATCGCCAAATTTCATTTCATTAAACGTTCACCATAATGTTCTTCCCGAACCCAAAAGTAAGACACACCCATTGTAATGTCATGAAACTGTTTGGTCATAACCAATTTTTTTGTGGAAAATTTCTTCAGTTAGCAAGCGTACAAAATCGAAAATATTCTCTGCTGAAGACGTTTTATTCAGTCTTTGAAATTGGGACAACAGATTAGTATAATAAATGATAGTAACTATTTTTTTTTATTCGGCTTACGCAAGCATAGTGTAGTAAATTTCCATAAAAAAATGTTTTGAACGCAATCAAACCTAACACTCCTTGCTACGCTCGTCGTTTTATAGATACAGTCAGCAGCAGAATTAGCTACGCGACCGATGAGGTCAAAATGATCTGCTCTCGACACTTTTGTTAAGAGAATACGTGTCTAGATCATTGTGAGCATATAATTCTGCTTAGACCGTACAACGCCGAGTGTCCATCCTGGGTATGGCAATAGTCTTATAAGCTCAAATTTCACAGATTATAGGATGTAGCACATTTGACATTTGAAAATTAGTTCGCCATAACAGCTGGTTCCCGTCTACAAAGCTAGCGGCACCGGCTTCGATATCCGATAAAGGCAAATATTTTAATCGACTATACTCGTTTTTTTATTGCTAAATAATTGTCTAAAGGCCGTAGCAGGATAAGGGAAGAAAACATGCCCGTTAATATTATGAGTTGCTTTTTATTCCTGTAGTTACTTGAAACTATACAATTGTGCCAAGTTTGGGTGTAAAATTGTTAAGGGTTCCGAAGAAAAAAAAACTAAATTAATAAAATACGGTTTTTCTCTAAAACTAATAAAGTTAAATAAACATTTTTTTTTCCATTTTGTTAAGCGTAATCTAATACATGTTCTAAGCAAAACCCAACTCTTTATCTTTAATACTTACACAAAAAACAGGTAAGTCCACATTTTGAATTTTTTTTTTATACTTCTGTTAGAGATATCACTCTAATTGTTATTTCTATCGGGAAGCAAATGTGTCAAAATTAAATAAATAATTGGGTTGGATTTTATTACATTTTATTGGTCGGCTATTCTGACACCGCCAAAGAACTGGCGTCCTTATCATGTTGACTGTACTCACTCTCGACATAAACTCTTCGTATGTAAGAAACGCCACTTGATTTACAATTTACTAAGTAGGTGATAAAAGTCACAGCGGGTCTAAAACGCGGCCATTATTCCAAAATGGTCGTTTTAACCATAAAAACTCTACAGGGTGCATAGATAAGAGATCCGGTATGCGATTTATCGCTCGCTTTACCAGTACCCTTAATAACATAAAGAAAAGCAAGTTTTAAGACTGCACCGAGCAAACGTCGAGAGTCCAGTGGCGCCCTCATTACTATTATTGTATTTTCTAATTAAATAAAGGATTTCCTTGCAATCAGACGATTTGTTTTTGTAGCGTAAGTAAAAACACAATTTATGGGATACTTAACAAACTTTAATAACAATTACCCTTTGAGTAGTCAGCTTAACGGGAAAAGGTGATAATATACCCTATAGGTTGTGTTTTCATTTGTAGTACAAAAACCTTCCTACCAATTTCAAGAAAATACTTTGGTTTATTAGAAAACACAATAATAGTAATGAGGGCGCCACTGTACATCTGGCGTACGCTCGGCGCAGTCTTAAAATCCGGACTACATTTTTTATATCGTCGTCGACATAAATATGTTAAAAAATTGAATTTTTCCATTGTTGTTATTTCAATTTAAACATTTTAGGTATCACATAGGATTCTAATGATCGTAAATCGGCTTAGGCGAAATGTTGAACTCGGCACAGTAGTTTTTGAGTTTGTTCATTACAAACATACACACACACAAAAATACAAATCTTTCCCCTTTATAATATTAGTGTAGATGTAGATTTTAACTCTGATTGGGTTGAAATTTTTAACAACTTTTGCGCATCTGATCACACTACAACTAAAATTCGATATTACATACATACATACATTATATTAAATCACGCCTGTTTCCCAGAGGGGTAGGCAGAGACCACTTCTTTCCACTTGCTATGATCTTGACAAATTTCTTTCGCTTCTTCCACATTCATACATCGAGTCATGCACGCACGTCGGTTTCGGGTACTTAAGATTCGGCCCTTTTCCAGTATTTTTTCGATATTAAAACCACTAAATTGAGATACTAATTGCCAGCAATGATAACTCGATATTAATTTAGCGCCTCAGCGCGCGCGCAGGCTGTCCGCTAATGGGTCAGAATGCGCCGGGCGAAAGAGAACGCCGATTGCATCCAAATATCCTATTAACTGTATTAACATTACCAGCCGGCGATGCGATGAGGTCGGGTGTCAAATGCAGCGGGCAATTTAAATACTACGATGGTCAAAATTAATTTGTCTATAGTAGGTTGCTAAGATAGTTTGATAATCGAAACTCAAATTATTCCACATTAATACCTATCATCATAATTGTTTGACAAGAAATATTTTGAAGTCACTACACTGAAAATGTGTATGGTATAGAGTAGACCGGGCTCCGCCGTGCGGAGCTCCAATTGGAGTCATGCGGAATACCGCATTAGCATAGCGCTTTGTTGACCTATAGCACTTCACTCCTGAGATTAAAATGGTAGAAATGTTAACGCACAGCACTGCAGTCCTTAAATTATCTAGGGTTAATCCTGGTCGCCTGTGGGGGGCACCCAGTGGTGTATAATAGTCATCAGCGCACGGTGCCCCCGTTAGCAATCCATTGGAGGTTAACACCGGAGAGGTTTTAGACGGTTTGCTTCCACCTCAACTCTCGCAACTGAGGTGGTTGAGAGTCTGGCATACCCCCCCCATTGGCTACTCTAACCGGGGGGAACGATGCATAAAGTCATAACCACTCCGTCAAAAAAAATATGGTCGCCTGTCCGGGCTGGGCGCACCGCGCTGTTGATTGAAAATAGGGTAAAGTCACCAGTGGTCAGCCAGAGACCAGTAGTCGACCTTATATGAGTGCGAAGAGTCGTAAATATATATTTTATATTCTTCCCACTCATACAAAGTATAGAAAGAGGCCGACTACAGGTCTCTGGCTGGGTGTACTGCCTTTTCGCCAAATAACGTTTCGTCAAATGATTCATTTGGTCAAATGCTTCATTTGGGCAAATGCTTTTTATTCCAAAACTGTACGTATTTCAGGATTTATTTCAGAACCATCATGTAGAACCCTATAGGTTAGGTTAGGTTAGTTTTATAAAAATCCTGAAATACTTACAGTTTTGGATATAAAAGCGTTTTACCAAATGATACATTTGACGAAATGAAACATTTGACGAAACATAATTCGGCGAAAAGGCAGAGAACCCTCTGGCTGACAACTGGTGACTTTACCCTACTAAAGGTCTTGGTCTTACTTTTGCTTCATTTACTTATTAAAACCAATCAAATGTAGGTAAGTGCCAGAAATGCATCAAGTTTTCTCTCGTTAACCATTCAAACAATGCTGAAATATTTGGAATTGCCCGACGCCAGAGCTAATTCCGCCATAACTCAATTATTTGAGCAAGCCACTACGTTCCCGCGAAATGTATACAAAACGAGACGCGTACCGTCTGTCCTTGGGAAAATGTTGGCGGTAGTGAAGAAAACACAGCAGGGATGTAAAAAAAAAAACAGTGGAAAAATTCACACAAATTGACGAAGCCCCAAACTATGCTCTAAGTTTGTACTATGGGTACTATAGGCAATGATAGACATGGTATAGTCTATGGCAATTAAAGATGTAAACACAAACAAACGAACCAATGTAATAATACTCGATAATAACGTGCTTTTAAAGATCAAGCGAGTTCTTAGCAGTGATTATTTTCACATTAAGTTTCAGATTAAATAATGATCAATTGTACATTATTTTAAATAAAAACATGCTTAATCAATATTTGAGGTTAGGTGTCAAACAATACTAATTTGTATACATCTTTGTCAATTTCAATTGGTAATCTATATAGAAATTAGGTAGGACTCGGGAAACCGGAACATACTCGCACTCATCACAAAAATATTTTGCCTTACCGGGAATCGAACCAACTAGGCTTACGGCGTCATAATAATGATCTATACATCTATACTTACGATCTATACTTGTATTAGAAAGAGACAGTGAGAATTTTGTAACTTTGTATGTATGCAACAGGTAATCACCGCGGCACCGGAACCAAGGAAGCTATTCTAAAAAAAAACACCATTGGAACGGTACATAATTTCGGATGGATATTGTTTTTTTTTCAGGGTTAAATCAGGGCAGAACGCTGGATTTGTTATAAAAAAACTCCTTACTTTACTAACTCTGTTTCAATAACACTGATCGCCACTAGTTGCCGTCAGGAGCAGGTTACTGAACTTGTTGTAAGATTTTCCTCTAGTTAAAAGTTATAATGGACCATCGAAAAACTTATCTATTAGATCCAACTATGAACAGTTTATAAATCCGGTAAATAGAATAAGTCAATGGCAGCCTACAATAAACAAGCATTTAACATTAATGTAACACACATGTTTAACATTTTTTTTACATTAATGTAAGGCCTCCTGAATTGTTCTGAAAATCAAAACCTTAAGATAATGTCTTTTAAAAAGGACGCCGGAACTCAGGAGGTTATTTGACAGAAACCATAAGAATTTTAGTGTGACTGTGCTGACTAATTGCCTCCCCTGCTCTTTTGCCGTTCATCCCATTCAGTCAATCACTTCTAAAGACGTTCAGTGGAGTTATTATGACGTCCCTGAGCAATCCATTTTACGCTGAGAGAAAAGGACAGAGTTATGTAACTGCTATCGCTCCGTACTATACGCTCACCGTAAAATGAACTGCTTAGCCATGTCATAATAACCCCACAGGTCATCCAGCAATGACCTTTTTAGTCCCCCCCTTATTTTGTACTAGCTCCTGCCCGCGACTTCATCCGCGTAGATGTAGATTATTGTCATTTGGTTTTTGAAATAAAGTTAAAGACTTAAATATCCCTTGGGACTTTTATATTTTCCAGGTTGAAAAGTAGTCTATGTGTTAATCCAGGATCTGAGCTATATCCATTTCAAATCCGCCCAGCCGTTCGCATTAATAATATTAGTAGCATAGATCGGCAACAAAAGGTTATTGAAAAACAACTGTTGAAAGGCAACAAAAGCTTGTCATTCAAGTGCTAGTCGGATTCGCACACCGAGGGTTCCGTACCGCCGCAAAGTAGGCAGGCAAGAAATGCATGAGGACCTTATTTGTTTAACTTTATTTAATATTTAATTTGTCAGGTAATCCACCGTTTACACAAATTCTGAAAAATAATCAATCCGCTAGTAAGATAGCTATCTCTTACGGTTCAAAAAGTTAGGACAGACAAACGGACAGCCAGCGAAGACTTAGTAATAGCCGTTTGACACCCTTCGGGTACCGAACCCATTTTTTTGTCAGAAACGTATTAGCCTACTGTAGCCTGTTCCCAGTGCCCTGGTCACCGCCCTGTCGATGTAATTAAGTTATACCGCCTGTCTCGATACCGAACAGAAGTTTGCGATTAAATTGAGAATTTTAGAGCCATTGCACAAATGGAAAGGAGAGATAACTTCAACCTCGTTGACTTTATGGCTTAGGGAGGTCACTGGCTGCCATGTTATTAATTAATTAAAACTATTCTATATTAACGTTGACATGTATAATCTGAGCAGGGTTTTAGTAATTGACTTTAGTATATTAATGTCTGTTTAGGAACTTAAACTATCGTACAGGAAATAAAAGGCTAGAATACGATACCTACCTAGTACCCATATTCTGTTTAATCTAACGAATACGCAATATTAAACCTATTAAACAGGCGTGATTTAATGTAAGTGTATGATTTAACGTATGTATGTATGTGGAATTACTTTGGTAAAAAGTTAAAATAACTGCGATTGTTATCAGAATATTTGTTTGTTACAAAAGTAAAATAAACGCTTGTAAACAAAAAGTGCGACCCCACCCTCGTGTCCAAATTGCGTCCGCACAGATCATAATTATCCCTATAATACGTAAAAATAAAATTAATACCCTGAATAGCTTTATAAAGGCACGGAATACCCTTTCACCTGTAATTCGGTTTTATTTCGCAGCTGATGGCTTTTTCGGGTATTACCCCGGAGATTTCTGTCGGTTTAATTGCTTATTTTTTTGTAACGTCCTGGTCACGGCACCAAATATGATACAATTTTAACGAAGGCTTTTAAATGGTGTGTTTTGTTACTGAAAATAAATTTGTGGAATCACGTTGATCAAATTTTACTCTGTATACTTTTTTACAAGCTTTTATTTGACTTCGAATGTTTGGGTTGTTAAAAAAAATCAAACCAATTTGAACTAGTTCCTGTTATTGAAAAACATACGAAACGATGCAGTAACAATGCAATATTTTGGTGACTTAGAGCTGGTTTATGAGCGGAGTTGGGACCCGACACGTCCAACGAGTTGTTAGATTAGTGTCGATAAACAGTTAACCACCTGTGATAAAAAAAAGTGCCTCATTTGTTTTACAGAAACTAATTTTGACCTATTATCTAGTAAGTCATCTCTTTAAGTTCATAAACTCAAAGTCCATAAATCCTAAGACTATAAAATAAAACTTGCGGCAAAAAACTTTATTTTTCACATGTGCCCAAAGTTTTCTAAATTTCTTATCCTCTCTAAAGAGTACTTTCAACGCCCTCCAACATTAGTAACGGGGAGTTAAGAAATCGAAGCTGACAACAACAAGCTCTAGCTTAGCTGTAGAGAGAACAGCCTAGTTGCTTGCATTTAATTGAGCGATTATCAACATTATTGTGTTCAACTGATTAACAAAAACAAGGGACAATGTCACACAAATTTAACTAGTCTCAAATTAATCTCTAGGTTTGTGTTATAGGTACTAGATAACTATAAACTTACTTATATACAGAAATACATAGAAAATATCTAAGACTTAGGAACAAATTCTTGCAGACAAATGTCTGGCCTTACCAGGATTTAAACCTGGGATTGCTTCGTAGGCAGGGTTACTACCAACTAGGCTACCGTGTCGTCTCATCTTAAGTGAAATGCCCGTCTCAAGATATCCCGCAGATAACGACAGATCGCTCTTAGCGATAAGATTGCCTGTTCGTTTTTAAAATGTTTTAAGATTATTTACATTGTTTTGTACCCTCAAACGTTTTTTTGGAGTTAATACAGGGCTGTTTTATATGTCGCTTATGTAGCGTTTTGGACATGACCATTATTATAGAAAAAAAACACCGTAAGAAAATTTGGCCGAAACTGCCGAAGTATGCTGTGTTCCGTTTCTACGAGTACACACAGAACTAAAAAACAAAAACGCACTTGTAACCATACAAAATGTTCTACAATAAAAACGTGCAATTTTTCCAAGTGAACAAGCTATCTTCTCTCTGAGCTAGCCGGAGAGAAATCTGTCGTTGTCTCCGTCCCACAACAACAAATTGGTTTAGGAGCCGTAAGAAATAAAGTTTCCAATTTCTTACTGTGAAATTTTCTCTATTTGGCTGTGGAAGGGAATTGATGAAGATATATGTGTCTTTAAAAATAGGGTTGTCAATTGAAATCCCTGAAATAATGATAAGGTTCGACGACACGTTGTCCCTGACCCTGCCTACGAAACTAGCAGTCCTAGGTTCAAATCCCGGCAAGGACAGATATTTGTGTGCGCGAGTATTAGTTCCTGAGTTTTATGTATATATTTTTCTATGTAAATTCATCGTTGTCTAGTATCCATAGTACAAGCTTAGAGTTTCGTTTGGGACTAGATCAGTTTGAGGAAGTGAAACAAATAAACAAACGACATAAGACATAGCAGAATTGTAGTTCAGAAGGTAACAAAATGCAGGTAGGGCTGTGAGCAGGGCCCATCTGGATTGCTACCAGCATTCCATCCACCTATTGCTGCTAAGCTTGAGTGGCTGGGAAGGGTTGGATGCAGAAAACACAAGACCGCTCTAGAAAGAACCTTTACTCAGCATTGGGTAGATCAAGGTTGAGGAAGAAGAAAAATCATACAACTGACTAGAGTGATTATCTCTACCAGTGGATAATATACGAGAGGACATCCAGGACCTTTACAAATTACTTTAAGTTTGTATAAGTTTCTGTCAAAAAAAACCTTTTCTTGCGTACTGTACTTTTTTTGCACAGTCGTCATCTATCGGGTTTATCATGTGTAATTTAGGAGTTCCTATGGCCACCCTGAGTCTCCATCATCAGATCAGCTCGATGGTACTATATTATTGTATTGTTATCAGAACTAAAGGCGTATGTAAATTTTCAGCTTCATCGGAAACCGGGAAGTGGGTCAATTTTAACTTGCAAGATTTGACCCTTACAAGTTACATACATACATGCAATTATACATCGCAAGTTAAATAAAAGCTTGTAAAAAGCTTCAGTCACTGACAGCTTTTTCTTGTTTGAGATACACATACCGCTGATTTCCGATGAAGATTTTACTTTAGAGCGAGCGATCCCGTTACCGATGAAAGCTAACAGAGTGGTCAAGGTGCAAACCAGTTCAAGATACATCCCCGTTAGATATCAAAATAATACATATATTTCATTTACCGTGTGGTTGCCGGCTTAGAATAGTACCACTCCATGTCTTCCCGTGGAAGCCGTAAGAGGTGACTAAGGGAATAAAGGCTTGTAGTATTGTTAGGCGATGGGCTTGCAACCTGTCACTAATACACTGTTACACTAGAACATAACCGATATGGCGTGTCGTGAATCTTCGTTTAAGCAGACACGAACAACGATTCCGATGATTTACGAAGGCACGATTAAAACCCACGATCAGACTTGTACGTAATAGTTATAAGGTGCAAATTGAATTGCATCTAATTTTTCCATCTCACTCACGCTCGTTTGACGGCTTCCTGAATGACACGCGCGCGTCAACATGGCGTCACTAATAACCAATAATAGCACAGAATACAACCACGCTACGCTGATTGGTTCCCGCGCGGGTACGGCTCAGGTACATTGGTAAGCCATATCGGTTGTGTTTTATTGTAAACATCTTAGCCTGTTTGTGCAAAATGTGGTTATAGAATTAACAACAAGTTCATAGAGTTGTTGGTAATTCTGTGTAGCTCTGCCTACCCCACTCTGGGAATAAAGGCGTGAAGGTATTATAACG
The DNA here is from genome assembly GCA_963966035.1 of Acleris laterana. Classification (NCBI taxonomy): domain Eukaryota; kingdom Metazoa; phylum Arthropoda; class Insecta; order Lepidoptera; family Tortricidae; genus Acleris; species Acleris laterana. The sequence goes on along the minus strand of OZ014454.1, from coordinate 1,294,068 downwards.
ATGATGATGATATTCATTGAAAGAAGATCTTAAACAATGTGTTCAATTAAAATTTTACTATTTTCTATGTTGCCCAAAAAATTAACGCATTAATTTAATGGCAACCCTTTAAAAATATATTAGCAGCATAAGTCCGGTCACTAGCGTTAATTTGGGACCCATTTCAAGAAAAATATGCTTGAAGTGGTCACTGTCATTAGAGATGTCAAGTCATTTGTAACTTTTAGGAAACTCAACCTTATTGTTGTAGAATGTCAGATCGACTTTGGACCTAAGGTGGGTAACAAATTAAATCTCGTGACTGTATCAATTGGAGGGTGTTATTTATGCAAATAGCATTATAAATCCTCCGGGTCCTCACCAGCTGTGTCCAGGCTAAGGTAGCGAGACAGGAGACAGGGGATAGGGGACAGGGAATTGAGGACAGGGGATTGTCATTTCTTTCAGAATGAATCGTAATCAATCCATTCTACGATTAATTGGATATGGGACCGATTCCACGTTCGAGGGTCTTATTTATATGTTAGAGAAGGGTAAAATAGCATATTCAAGTTAGACAGGATCCTGAAATGATGCTTTTGAAATGGTATTTGAATTAACAAAATAACTTTGTTGTATACCTATACGTAGTAATGGTAGCAGACCCTTAAAATCATCCCAAGTAAATGTAATTTAAACTTTATACTTAAGTAACACAACATTATTATTTAATGGCGTCTACATAATAACGTAATTTTGCCAATATCAAGTATATAATATAACATGGCGGGCAACCACTTCAATGGTTTGGTGTGATCTTGACCACTAACTCATTTGGAAGCATCTTTTCACTGGTTTTTTATTCAATGCAAGTTCTTCATCAATGTTACAAATTGTCCCACAAAACTGTCCTGGATTTCCGGACCAAAATCAACGATAAAATAATTTACAAAAAAAAAATGCACGGATGTTTTTAGAATGACAGCCAGTCATAGACCCCCACGTTATAAGTAGAAGATAACTTTTGGACCCTGTCGCTTTTATTCATTGATATGACTTCTATTAACATTGCTGCGACAAGGCGCAGAATTAATCATTTAGTTATGATGTTAACTTTACTAAAATATCACCAGTCATTTTATGGTAAACCTGCCAAAATGAAGACATCATTAAACTATAAATAACGTCCGTAGCGGAGGGCCACCGCAACTCGCGACTTATTCAGATGGGGCTAGATTACGCGGGACAGTTAGCTATCGCCGAATTATACGGTAATGTGTCCGAGAAGTACGTGGGATACGGCTGAGGAAAATATAGATGGTGCTAAATACTTTTTCATCACACTTGCTCGAAAAGAGTTTTATTACATGCAGGCGTTTAGGGTAGTTATAGCCGACTTAGCTCCCGCGGGAGTTATAGATTTTCATAACTCCCTAGGGAGTTATGAGTTTAGTTTTAAAATATAGAATCCACTTGTACATCATTTCAGACCAAGGAGGTGTAAAATCAGCCAAGGTTAATTTCCTACATTCAAAACTTGGCTACAAACCAATTTTACTGTTTAATTAAACTTATACGGCACATTTGTCTGCATTATATTTCTATTTTACCATTATTTCAGAGACATTCGCAATTATTTTATTAAATTTCATTTTGAAAATTTGTGCAATCTGGCAGAATGGCCTGTATTTTTCAAGTTTAAAAAAAAGCAATTCGAAGCATTATCTGTGGAAGACTAAAAAAAAGTTGTCAAACTCTTTTAGCTTAGCGAATCGAGTTCGTTTAATTTTGTTTGATTGTTGTTTCCGAAGCGTATTTTGTTTAAAGGTACGAAAAAAACAAACTAAAATATGACTTTCCTCATCGGAAGAATCTGTAGTGACATCAACACCACCTGATTTGTTAAATGCGGCTCTACTCAACAATGATTTGCTGCTAGCGAAATCTAAAGAAAAGGTTTTTTTTTCTATTTGTTTTTTATTTCCTCGCTAATGTGATGAAAATCATTGTGTGTATCATGGGCAGTAAGGAGATTGCAAACTCGAGTCATTAAAAGCCCCCCGCCTTCGGCGTCGGGCTTCTAATAGTCTCTCGTTAGCAATACTCTTCTTACCGCCCTTGATGCACAATGTACTATAGTTTTATTAATTTTCTTAATAACAAGAAGCAGGTTTATACTAGCCAGTAGTTATTCGATGGAAATATTATAGCGTTGAAACTGTTAATTAAATATAATAATTGTATTTTTTATACCCTATATAAGTCACATGCATTATTCCCTGTTCTCACACCGGTGCTCATTCTTCCTTCAGTATCAAATCGTCTTGTAACTTGCGTGAGGCTTACCAACATTACGCTTCCTCGTACCTGGTCGCCAATCAAGAACCTTTCTGCACCAACGGCCAACGGTTTTATGAACAACGTGCTTGGCCTACTGCCTTCAGGTAACTTCGTTTGTTCTGCGGGTTCCCTCATTCTTAGGGACTCCAAGCATAGTTATTTCCTTTGCATCTAGGGTGACCTTAAGCATTTTGAGGCCCATCGTGAAGGACCAAGTCTAAGTACCTCTTTACTACGTTATTCTTTCTTTTTCAGACGAGGGGGATATCCTAGAAGTTCCATAATTCTAGTTCCACATGGAACAATCGGTACATATGTATATGTCAAATAAATGATCCCAATAGTTCCATATGGAACTACATACTAGGCTTTACACCTGGTTTTGTTTTTATTTTAGTTTTAAATCAGTTTAGTATCTTCGGAGCATACCACGTTATCAGTGTTGCAAAATCATTAAAAAAGGTTGGCACTGCACATATTATGGGTTTGTTTTACTAAAATTTGAGTGATAACAATGTTGTAACACCCGAGATGTTGTAACACGTCGTACTTACTTCGGCCGCGTTTTACTATTGTAAAACACATTTTTTACCGAGGGACACGATCACTTGTATAAGAAACAATGTAAAACCTGAAGTGTCATATACTTGACAATGTTAACTGAAGTATGTAGGTCATCAATGTGAAAAAGTGGCTAATTATGTAAAATAAATATATACATACAAAGGTCATTCTTAGCAGAGGTAGACATTTAATATGAATATGTACCAGTAGTTCCGGTACTTCTGGGACATTTCCTTCAAAATGAATATCCCGATAGATCCATATGGAACTAGAAAATATGGAACTTCTGGGATATCCCCACTCTAGGTAGCTAAACAAGAGAAGTCTGATGATGTCCTCTTTTTTACTAAAACTAATTTCATAGAACGTTTAATTTCACCGAACTTTGTTTAATTGAAAGAAGTTTCTGTTGAAGCCCTGTTGTTTTGATTATCTTAAATATAAATAAGGTTAGAATGGGTTATACTTGTGTCTATCACAGAATCTGACCCGCCTAGAAAAGCCTGTCGATAAAATGATAATTTAGAGATATGATACGTTCTATTAAATTACTGTCGAGAAAACACGGCGAATTTAAAAAAAAAATTTTTTTAAGCCGTCTCTAATTTTAACTAGTTTTCTTTTACTCGTTAAGATTTAGCAAAGTTCTCGTTATGTTCATTGGAGTAAGTTGACTTCGCTAGATTGTCTTTTCCAAGTATAACTCCAAAAATATTTTTGCAAAGCTTTAATGTACTTTAGTTCTCTTACAAGTTTAATAACTTTTATCTAACAAAAATACATTTGAAAAATATTCTTTCGCTCTTTTTCCCCATCACTACACTCCCAAGATAATGCAGGATGGAATAAAAATGTGAAAGTTAGGTGCTAACACTAGTCACAGCACGCGGCTCCAATTTATGGAGGCACCATACACGGTGCGGTGCATGGATTCGTGTTCTTTATGGCTCTTAGGAACGGGGATAAGTTAGATTTAATGCTGTGGAAAGGTGGTAAAGGATGTGGTACACCATAGTCTTATGAATGGTCATTTATAATCTACATCCCGGGTGTCGCTTGAAATATCGACAAATGTTTCATCGAAAGCTTCATTACGTCGAATTTCATTTTTTCATTGTTTTCACGGTTTACCCTTGTTTCAATTCTTTACTCCCCAAACTACGTATCCCATATTTTTATTTGGGCTAACTTTTATTTCCCAACTCAACGTTTCGCACTGATATCGTTTCCCAACGAATGATTTGATAAATTATTGTTAGACAAATTATTACCTGGGCTTCTTTTAAGATGTCAATTATGTTTTCGTCAAATGTATTGATTGGCATCTCTAGGAGCAGTTTAGTTTTTAGGGTCATAAAAAAAATAACCCTAACCTACCTTTGTCTGGGAGCAATTTCGTTTTTAATCCAATTTATATTTGTTTCAGACAAGTTCAAGCTCAAGGTTACGCAAAAAAATACGCAGCTGATATAACTTTCAATAAACAAGTAACAATATTACAATATGCTACAATATGTTATTTGCCTTAGCAAATCATTTGCTACATAATTATTTACCACATAAAACTTGATGTAATAAAATTTAACAATATAAAATGTAGCGAAATAAAAAAATTACGAAGTAAAATTATGCCAGGGATTGGTTTGCCAAATAAAACTTCGGCGATAAGTTGATTGCTAAATGAAATTTGACGAAACATAATTCGGCAAAAAGGCAGTACACCTGTTTTCAGGTTATCTATATCATTAATTACTTAGGTTAGGTTAGGTTACACTAGTGAGTATCAAAAAAATATTGCACCTGCATGTGGAAATGCCTGTTGATGTTATGAAAATTCGACGTAATGAAGCGTTCGATGAAATGTTGGTCGATATTTCAAGGGTAAACCCTACATCCCAGTAGACTTACTGGCTACAGACAAGTTTAGGCTATATTAATTACTAGCTTCTGCCCGCGACTTCGTCCGCGTAGATTTTGATTATCGTTACCCTCGGGAACTTTTAAATTTTCCAGGATAAAAAGTAGCCTATGTGTTAATCCAGTGAATAAGCTATCTCCATTCCAAATTTCATCCAAATCCGTCCAGCCATTGCAGCGTGAAGGAGTAACAATCATACACACTCACACACTCACAAACTTTCTCTTTAATAATATTAGTGTGATTATTTTCTTCAATTAATGTGACGGAACCAGTAATGGAAAAGGACCATTGATGGACACTTCGCACTGCTAGATTAAAAAAATAGTAACTCAAAATGCAACTGTATTTTAAAATCATCTTTAATACAACTTATTTTAACTTGATTCAAAACTAGCCATGATTTTGAGTTAATACTGTTTTGATCTAGCAGTATCTACATCTATTACACTAATATTATTAACTAAGGATTTGATGTATGTTTGTTTGCATTGAATAAGCTCCGAAAAAAAAATTATATAATAAGATTATCATACCTAATATGATAATAGTAACATTTATTTCTAATGTAGATTAAGACTTTTGCATGCCAAATTGTGGCAGAATATATCCATGTACCTACTACTACTGACATGTATATTTATAAGATCCGAGTATGTACTTGCAAATAAATGAATTTGAATTTGAAACTACTGGACCGATTTCAAAAAATCTTTCACCATTGGTATCCTATATTATCCCTGATGAACATAGACTATGTTTTATTTTTCTGCGCGAACGGAGTCGTAGGCAACAGCTAGTTACAGAATATAACGGTTATTCATTTCTTTTGCAACAATCAATTCAGGACCAGTTGTCAGTTAAAAGTGTCCAACACTAGTGCCATTACCCTACTGGTGTGTATTTTTTGGATTTGGAAATGGAATTTATCAGAACGTTGCAAAAATTTAAGGCGAAAATTAGAGTCGTTAAAATGAGAGCTGGATTTAATTTATTTTTTGAAATTCGATGTATGTATTTTATAAAACAAATATTGTTCCTAATGTCTCGGAAAAGAACGCATACGTAGGTTCTCCTAGTTCAAGAACTCAAAATACGTGGAAAAAAATCCGCAAAAAATTGTGCAAAGAAGGCTTTTAATGAAGTACTAAAGCGTGGGGTCATTTCCGTAATGACAAAGTTAATTTTTAATCATTTTTAAATGACTATTACTTAATTGCAAACAGTAATAAAATGAAAACAAATCTTTTTGCAGTAAATTTGATTCATTAAACAATTTTAATTTGCAGTAATTCATCGGCATTTAGATTTCCCCCACTGTACGTTGGGGGCAAGGCACAAGCGGTCGCGTAAGCGATTTTAGCAGTAAGAAAAGTTTTTGTATTTGTTAATACATAATGTTAAAATGTAAAGTGTGTTTTGTTATGGAAGTTAAACTTGACCCTAGATTATTAATAATTTGAAACATCTCTTAAGTTGCATTATAAAAAAAATATTTGGAACATATAAGGCAAAAAAAAAGTCCAAGTAAATGAAGGGGCAAAGTGTGATAAATTGTGTCTTTAATGCTTTCATTGTTTAACTTTTGTTCGAGGTGTAACGCATTCTCATATTGCAGACGACAAAAAATGTTTATATGCCACATAAAGTATAAAGCTTAAAATAAAAAATCTTGCAAGTAACTGTCCAGTGGAACATAAAGAGAGTATTTAAAAGCAAAAATCTCGTTTTTGAAATCCCAGAATGTTTAGCTCTTTTATTTGTAGCATGGAGAAGACAAACGAACATCCAGACAACCTGTAACATAGATTGAGAAGTCAGTCAAGGTCTATTTGGTTTAAAGCTGTCTAATTGAAAATGCTCACGCAAAAATGTATTTTATACAGAAGGGACTACTTAAACTCTGTTAATATTAATTGCGACGTGTTGAAAAGTGATACAACCATATTTTCTATGACGTGTTATCGTATTGTTTATAACTCAACCGCCATTACTGTCAAGTAAATAAGAGTTAACAAAACATTGACAATACTGAAACACGACAAAAACATTAAGGTTTTACCGTGTAGAATGTCAGCCCTGTACCTTTACCATGAGTTACAATTACCGTACTCGCTAGCGAGTTGAATACCCTGTCCCTCAGAATATTCTTTTAAGGTGGAGGTTCGCGCCGCGACATAGACAAGCGACCGAGACAGAAGACCGCGACCGGAGACCGCGACCGTCACTTGACTGTAGGCAACATATGAGCGACAGTTCGCGAGCGAGACAGAGACAGCAGACAGAGACGCGAGACAGACAGTCTCGCTCGCGAACTGTCGCTCATATTATGTTGCCTACAGTCAAGTGACGGTCGCGGTCTCCAGTCGCGGTCTTCTGTCTCGGTCGCTTGTCTCTGTCGCGGCGCGAACCTCCACCTTTAGAGTGCGAGGAACAGAGCATTCAACTCGCTAGGGTACTGATGGAAGGTGGGATCTGAGGCTCATAGACATTTGAATCATAAATATTTCCCGCTAAAGCTCGTGTCTTGCACACGAAAATAATAGAGCTTTAAGTTACATCATTGGAATATTAATTTTCGCCCCCGGAAGAGCCTGGTGATGAATTAACGGACGCCGGCCGCTGAATCCAAATTGGGACATTACATCAAAATTTGATATCGCACTAAAAATGCGCCATTTTTTCGGACGGCATTTTTTGATTTAGTTCCGGCACGCGGACGTTTTTTTGTTAATTGAACTGTAAATTTGACGTTTCATTAACTTTGGGACATTTAGGTAATGTAAGGGCTTTGAATAGTGCGCGTGAGACAAGAAAGTCTAAAGATAGCACTTACATAATCATTTATTACGTGGCTAAATTAAGGACAGTTTTTTTATTCAGCTAAAAGAGCATTATGTGCTTTAGGAAAATTATTTCCCTAAATGTTGGGAAAGGATTTCCCTTTAATTCAGTAATACCAGCTAAGTAAAGCGTACTATTCGTCCGATGGCCGGTTTAAAAACGTAATTAAATGTATATTTACAGTCAGAAAAGGTTCGTAATTTTTCAACTCTTATTTCAACGGTTTAAGGTCCAAAAGTGACGAACCTTATACCGTGACTATACCACCTACTTACATAGTAATTAAGCCCACAATGTTTAAAACGCATAACTTGTTAACGTTACATTTTATGATAAGTGAAACTGATTCCTGTCTAAACTGGAACCTGGATTTCTGGTTAACTGGAAGAGATCCCATATGGGATAAGTTTCCCTATGTACAATATTTACATTGATGCAAACATGTTTTGTAATTGTTTATGTGCAATAAAGAGTTTACATACATTACATACGAGTACATACATACAAATGGATATTTTTTGGCACATTACGTGACTTTCCGTATCACGTCATCTACCAGTGACGCGATTGGTTTATAAACTAAAAGAAGAGAAACGCTACCTAGCGTAGTGCATCTTGTCTGTGCCCTCTGTATGGTGAACCTTTAGTGGTATTGTGTAAAGTTCACCCAAATGGTTACCTCCATTCATCCACCATCTTATTCTTTAACCTACCGCCAAACAGCAGTGTTCGCACTTTTGTGTTCCAGTGCTGGGATAAAATAACCGTTGAAATGATATTTAGGCATCCTACGTTATTCCTCAGAGTTGGCAACACATAAAACAAAAAATACGTTACGTTTGCGTTATTTTACTAATGCAATTAAGACAATAGATCTCAATTCTCAATACAGCCGGTGGAATCAATTTCAGCACGTATTATAATTAACGTACGTGTAGTCCGACTGGCTAGCGGCCATAGATTAATAATTCAGACACGACGCCTTTTACATCGACGAGGGTTTACATTCGGCATGGCCAAAACCTAAATTAAACAATATTGTTTTTGACCGTTTTCTATATCGCTAAATGTTCTTCAGAGAGCGTGAGAGCACAGAAATGGAACTTATAATAATGTATTAATTCTTGATTTTACCCACTCAAGTGCCCGCGATTCGAAAAAAGTGCTCTAGAAGTGCCCATGACTTTTCGCGCACCAGCGGCGCAGTGTCATATTTTGTTAAAAAATCGATTGCTTGGCTTTCTGTGAACCGTTTGCTATAATTCTTTTAAACGTAGATAAAGACACTATTATTCTTTAAATACTATTTGCCAGTTTTTTCAAATTCGCAGCAATTTCTCTCACAAATTGTCAATAACTAAAAAATAACCTTACATACCTAACGTAACGAGTGCCGCTTTGGACGTCCAATTACCGACAATTCCAACCACGGCATACTACAAACACACTTAACACAAACACTACACATGTTATACTTCACAACTAAATAATTAACTAGCCGATTGTAACTCGATTCGGTACTCTTGTTTTCATTACAAAAGTTAACAAAAACCAACGTGAAGGTCGAACTCTCGCGGACATCGAAACAACTTTTTTAACTTTGTTAAAATGTTCCACAGACTGTAATTTATAATAAACTGAACCTTATTGTTGTAGAATGTTAGATTGGCTTTGGAACTAAGGTGGGTCACAAAGTTCTTGACTGTAGGTAACTACATACATCGAAAAATATAATAATGTAACGATATTTAGATCTTTCGTCATTTTTGATGTGTGTACATACATACATACATTAAATCACGCCTGTTTCCCAGAGGGGTAGGCAGAGACCACTTCTTTCCACTTGCTACGATCTTGACAAATTTCTTTCGCTTCTTCCACATTCATACATCGAGTCATGCACGCACGTCGGTTTCGGGTACTTAAGATTCGGCCCTTTTCCAGTATTTCACCGATTTGACTCGAAAAAGTACGCCTGGGTCAATTTTTGAAGAGTGTGTTTTTTCGACATTTGTATGGCATTTTTTTTATTTTATTTAATTTGGTTCTTAGCGACGTCATCAGGTGGGGTTCTTAACAAGAAAAAATATGGTGTATGAGGCACCACTCTGCTTCTAATAGTTAGCTAGATATTGACGCAAAAAAAATTGGTGGCATACAAATGTCGATAACGCCATACAAATGTCGATATAGTGTCATAAAAATGTCGATATTGCCATACAAATGTCGAAAAGTCTTATTTACTTGCAATAATACCTTTGAAAACAAACTTACTGATTATTATATCGAATTTAGGAATAAATAAAAAAGAAAGATTATGTTAATGTTTATTTAAAAAAAGTACAAATGTTAAAAAATAAAAAAATAAATAAAAAAAAACACATCTTATAAAACCCAAACATGTTAGGGTAAATTTTCAAACAAGCGTTTTTTGCGGTCCCAGAGCTATAATACCAAGTATATTTAAAATTGAGTATAGTTAACATAATATATTTGCATTTTGTGCATTTTAATTTACTTGAAAATATACATTATAGTTTACTAAATATTAATGGATTCCGAAAGAATCGAATTTGAAATCCTAAAAACAGCAAAATTTACCGCTTTTCGCGTGTCCCACTTCCGGTTTTGCTTAAATAAAAATTCGACAAATGTCAGTGTAACCTTCAAAACAAACTCCTCAGCCGCGTATGTCTGTCAGTCTGGGATAAACTCGAAAAGTACTTGACCGATTTTGATGCGGTTTTCATTAACCTTTAGCTTGATAGGGTGACTGCTATAGTAATTGGCCACTTAAGCTGAAAAGTATCTTCAAACCTCGATTTAAAAAAACTTAATAATGATACGTACACGTCTGTGATTTCAATTAAAGACAAATTTTATGAGGTTATAGGAAATAAAACAGATTATAAATCAGATCACATATATATTTGAAAAAAGAAAAAATAAAGTCTAACCTCTCTAAAATTAGTAATTAAAATTAGTAATTGGCCATCAATTTACAGTAATTAGCCCCCTAAGACACAGTTATTAGCCACACAATTTAAACGAAAAATTACATGAAATAAAATAATAATTTGACATAGCCCAGATGTAATATTATCTCGCTGCCATAATTATTATTTTAAAAAAATATCCAAGGATGTCAAACAATCAGAAACATAAAAGTATATTAAGGTCTATGGCTAATAACTAAAGTCACTCTGGCTAATTACAGTGAGTAATTGGCCGCCTTACTTTTTAGCTATTGGCCACCCCCGGCTAATAACTGATCCACTATACATATTTATAACTGTAGATTTTTTTTACACATTTTATTACACCATTGTAGTTTTGAAACTGCTTTGAAAACACATTTAAGGGAAAATGAGTTATTGGCCGGCCATGGCTAATAACTAAATCCCACAGCCACTCAGATTCAGTTATTAGCCGTTGAAATATTTTGAGGTTATTGTTGCTTTGTGATCTTTAAAATAACAAAGAATTAATATTTACTTACGATATATTTCGATTTTATTTCGATTTTTATTTTAACTGACATTTGTATGCCACATTCGACATTTGTATGGACAAAATAACCGTACAAATGTCGCCATACAAATGTCGACAAAAATGTTTTTCACCGATCTTTCTTACACTACTTACTCGATTCACTTATTTACTAATACGAAATTCTTACTTACCCATATTGCTAACAATTGTTATGAAACACACATTTTTATTTCATTCGTACGTCAATAAATACACGCCCATACAAATGTCGTGATAACCGTACCAAAATACTTCTTTAAAAGACTTACCCTGTTTCCTCCGTCAAAAACACTGGCTCTGCGTCCACTCTCGTTGGCGGTCGAAGCCCAACTAACGTGCTTTGGTATCCTAACGTAAATATGAAGGTAGGCCATTAGACCAAACCAGATTCAGGGGGTTCCCTTGAGTCATTACAAAAACGATCGCACGCGGGACATCCACGAAAAGACTTTCCAGGTTTTAATTATTAATGTTTTTTTTTAAATTATTTTATTATTTAATTTGCTAATAAAGGCTCTTTACAACGATATATGTTGTATATTAATACGTTGTCTACGTCCAAAGTTATGAATTTTTATTTAAGCAAAACCGGAAGTGGGACACGCGAAAAGCGGTAAATTTTGCTGTTTTTAGGATTTCAAATTCGATTCTTTCGGAATCCATTAATATTTAGTAAACTGTAATGTATATTTTCAAGTAAATTAAAATGCACAAAATGCAAATATATATGTTAACTATACTCAATTTTAAATATACTTGGTATTATAGCTCTGGGACCGCAAAAAACGCTTGTTTGAAAATTGACCCGCCTAGGGCGGCCCCTTCCGACCCGTCCACTCACTATCGATATGTATATCTCTTTCGTCAATCTTCTTTCATCCATCCTTTCCAAATGACCGAACCATCGAAGCATGCCCTTTTCAATCTTAGTCAATACATCATCTTTTATTCCACATTTCTCTCTGACTTTTTCATTCCTTACTCTATCAATCAGTTTCACACCACACATACTACGCAAAGAGCGCATTTCAACGGCATTTACACGACTTTTATGCTTGTCCTGCCACACCCAACATTCACTACCATACATCAGGGTAGGGGCCAGCACTCCATTGTGAACAGCCAGTCGGGCTTTTTGTGAAATGCCCTGTCTGCTCACAAAGGAGTACAGGGCCCCATTGATTTGATTCCCCGCATTCACCCTCCTCTCGATATCCTTCTCACACTTACCATCTCTTGTAAACACACTTCCCAGGTACACAAATTCGCTCACTTGTTCTACTAATTCACCATTTATATTAATCACGCACTCAGTCATCTCCTCGTCCTTCTCTATCACCATGACCTTGGTCTTGGCAACATTTATTCTCATCCCCTTTCGCTTAAATCCCTCATTCGTCACTGTCACCATGTCCTGCAACTCAAGTACCGATGAGGCAAGTATAACTTGATCATCGGCATATAAGAGGCATTTGATTAGCAACTCTTGCATACGCAAACCCTTATCATACTCTTTCAGATCTCGCATACAACTGTCCATGAATATATTGAACAGCCACGGTGAGGCAACACAGCCCTGTCTAACACCTTTAGAGATATTAAACCAGGCCGAGTATGCCCCATTGATCCTGACACAGGCTCTGGAGCCCTCATAAAGGGACCTCAAAGCCTGCACCAGGTTGCTGCTCACTCCATACATAGACAGCACCGTCCACAACTCCTTTCTATCTACCCTATCATAGGCCTTTTCCAGGTCCACAAAAGCACAGAAAACTTTTTGGTTGACAGCCAAGAACTTTTCTGTGATGGACCGTAGTGAAAAGACCTGATCCGTACATCCCATTCCCTTTCGAAATCCCGCTTGTACATCCCAGATTTTGTCATTCGTAACATTCAATACCCTTTCAATTAAAATCTTCGCATATACTTTGCCGACAACACTAAGGAGGCTGATACCGCGGTAGTTTTTGCAGTCTTGCTGTGACCCCTTTCCTTTATACAGAGGGACGATAACGGCTTTGACCCAATCTTCCGGGACTCGGCCGCTACTCCAACATGCATTGAAAAGACGGTACAACAGACTACCCACCACGCCATCTCCTCTCCTCAGCATTTCTATCGACACTCTATCACAACCTGGTGCCTTTCTCGCTTGATGATGTGTGTATTAATGTTAATAGGCAAAGGAAACGTCGCAATTCAAAATTGATCATGCCGTTTAGTTTCCAGAAAGTGTAAACCATAGGTCCCCAAATTTTCTTGGCTATCCGACCACTTAGCAATACAAAAAAAACGCAGTGCCTTCCGACTTGGGAAAATGTATTTTACTGGAATTCCGGTTTTTATCTAATTTTTTCTGCTTGTACCGTACGTAACATTTATATATATTTTTTAAATTTGATTATATTTTGTCACCACTTTCAGAACCTATGGTGTAAACAATCAATAGAACACACACATCGTAAAAAAGATGCAGTTGTTGTTAGATTATATTTAACTGCGACAAACATACAGATGGGCTGGACATTACGAAATTATAAGGATTTGCAAAAAAAAACAGTAAAAAAATCCCCTAGGAATAATTGGTCCTCCGCTATATTTAGGACGTATAAAGGTTGAATAAGTAGCTTATAACCATAAATACCTTTCCAGCTATAATGTCCAGTCTCATCTGATTATTTACTACTCTCCACATGCTTGAGACATATCAATTACGTAGAGCCGTATTTAGGTAAATTATGAGCCATTACAGCGCCTAATTGGCGGCCCTGCTGTGGATTACGTTACTAAGCAACTATTATACAACTTGATGGTCCGGTCGTCGGTTTATTACAGCTAGTGTGACTTTTATGTTACTTGGTCAAACGTAACTTGAATAAATATTTCAGAAGTTAGCATAAACATTTCAATTAAATATATCACATAACTGACTGACTCATTAACGTAAAACCAAAAGGGCTTACGAGAAACACGACAATATGGCTATTCTGTTTGTTTTTTTGAGGGAATCCGACAGATCCCGAAAGAAGTTGTGTACTTAGACAAAAACACCAAAAATAAAATAAATAAAAACTAGCTTCTATCCGCGACTACGTCCGCGTATTTTTCGACTATAGTTATTCCCTCGGGCACTTTTATAATTTCCAGGATAAAAAGTAGCCTATGTGTTAATCCAGGGTATAAGCTATCTCCATTCCAAATTTCATCCAAATCCGTCCAGCCGTTACAGCGTGAAGAAGTAACAAACACACACACACAAACTTTCGCATTTATAATATTAGTAGGATCTTAACCAGTAAGTTGTGTTATGGTGATTGTTGATAAGGCAGATACATACATACACATACATAAGCTCACACCTTTATTCCCAGAGTGGGGTAGGCAGAGCTACAGAATTACCAACAACTATAAAAACTTGTAAAGGCAGGATATTTGTGTGATAATCGCGTGTGTAATATTCCTGACTCTTGGATTTTTTCTATGTATTTAAGTATTTAAGTTGAGCCAAATGTGGTTACAGAATTATCAACAAGTTTTTAGAGTTGTTGGTAATTCTGTAGCTCTGCCTACCCTCTCTGGGAACGAAGGCGTGAGTTTATGTATGTAGTTCATTATCTATTTCTCTAGATAAGTTTAATTTATCTTTGTCTAGTACCCATAGTACAAGCCTTGAGCTTAGTTTGGGACAAGGTCAACTTTGGGAGATTTTTATCCGGTATATTTTATTGACGAAGGAGATATACAGATTGAAAGTGAGTGGACGGGTCGGAAGGGGCCGCCCTAGGCGTACTTTTTTGAGTCAAATCGGAGAAATACTGGAAAAGGGCCGAATCTTAAGTATCCGAAACCGATGTGCGTGCATGACTCGATGTATGAATGTGGAAGAAGCGAAAGAAATTTGTCAAGATCGTAGCGAGTGGAAAGAAGTGGTCTCTGCCTACCCCTCTGGGAAACAGGCGTGATTTAATGTATACGTGTATGTTTTTTATTTATTTGTTTGACTGAGATGACAGCTTACTAGGGTTGACATTTTTTTTTTTGTATTTTGTAATACGTTGTATAAGCCGTATTTTACAGTTATTTGCAATAAGCTAGCCCTAATCACAGCCATGGTACACTCAGCATCGAAATCTCCACGAGCGTAATTTTACGACATTAAGGAAGCGATCTTTTTTGCTGACGCTGAGGAGCTCAGGAAATTGAATCCTTTGCGATCTGTGGAGTTTCCGCCGGTTCTATCAGTAGAGCCTGATGCCACTTTATTTTAATAGGATGCCATGAAACTGAAGAGGGTTTGAATTTCACTAGTCACTTTTGAAGTACCTACTTCTTTTAAATTATAGAGGCATCAGGGACAGCTAAGCGACGAGGTAATGGCTGTGTGAACTTGTCTTTAAAGGAAAATAAAATTTGCATGTTGAGTGCGATCGCCAACAATCAAATTCTTAAACATGCTGAGTATAGGTTAGGTGAAAACTTTAGTATCTGTCACTACCTCTATCCAGATGTTGGAGTTCGGCACTTGCTGCATAATTTAGAAGGTAAATTAAAGGGCTTCACAAAAAATGATTATTGTATAATTTTCATAGGGGAACAAGACTTTAAGGAAACGCAAAACTATGTCAACATGATACTGTACATTAGAAATATTCTGCTGAATCTACAGCATACAAATGTAATCGTCTGCTATCCAACATTTAATCTTGGCAACTATTGTAATGTGTATAATTGGAGACTTGAAACATTTAACAACTTATTGTATACTGATAATTCCGAATATGAATATGCATACCTACTTGATAGCAACCGGAATTGTTCCTATGACTATAAAATGTTTAATGATAGGTCGGGTAGGGTTAATGGTCATGGCCTCAGGTCGATCTTCCATGATATATCCAAACTTATGGCGATAATTGAAAGCGCTGACCTGACCGAAAATAAGCGTTCTGAAAATCAACTGGATAAGACATTTTTTCGTGAGTAACTATAAGGGACCAATAAAAACGAATAATGCTGAATTTAAAATCCTAGTGCAAAATGTCCAAAGCATTAAAAATAAAGTCGAAGAACTCGAGTGCATACTAGAAAGAAATGACTTTGAAGTAGCATGTCTCACGGAAACCTGGATCCCTAAGGAGCAGAAGGATTTGATTCATATACGTAATTACACGTTTGCATCGGCTCACTATCGATGTGATCGCAGAGGCGGCGGCGTGGCAATCCTTTCAAAAAAAGAAATTAAATTCAGTGAAAGGCAGGACATAGCTAACTTATCGATAGATAACATTATCGAGTGTTGTGCCATTGAATTAGAACCTAGCGTAATACTAATTGCTTTGTATAGAGTAAACCGCGATATAGACATTTTTTTTGACACATTACTTAAAATACTGTATAAAATTAAAGCAAAAGTAAATAATCATATCATTATAACAGGAGATTTTAACATCAATATGTTTACTAATTCAAATGAATACATTAAGTTGCGTAATATGATGTTAGAGTATAATCTATTTCAAATAATTAAGGATCCAACTCGAGAAACTGATAAAAGTTCGACATGTATAGATTTAATGTTTACTAATTTTAAGAGATTCAATGTTTCTGTAGCAGACTTAGGCCTATCGGATCATAAAGGCTTAACCTACTGTTTTCAAAATGCTGTAAATATTCAACCCAAAAACCTCTACACTACCAAGAGACTATTTACCCCGCGCAACCTAAAGTCTTTTAATGTAGCACTTCAGGGCACAAACTGGCGTGACGTCATTAGCGCAGAGGCAAGCGTAAAGCCGCGTTTTCACTTAGTGTTCTGAATAAACATTTGTTTAGAGCAAATGATTGCGGTTCTGCCGATGTTCGCTCAAAGTAGAAAATATCTGTTTTCATTCAATGAGGAAATGAACAATTGTTTAGAACAATATTGTACCGAACGAACGAACGAAGTTCGTTGGCGGAGTTCCGTTTTCACTAGTCCTCCGTACACGATCATGGACACCACTCAAGACGATTTGCAACAAAGATCGGACACCCACCGAGCACGTACAACGCCGAGCGAATGCTCAGAGCAGCAGCTCGCTCGCCACAGACGTCGTTTTCACTGAATGAATGAGTGAGCGAGCAATCGTCCGTCGCGTCCAGCCGATCATCGCTGAACAAGCACGTTCGCTCGTTCAAGTGTTTTCATTTACGCACGAACGAACGATTGCTCGCTCAGAACTGTTCAGAACACTAAGTGAAAACGCGGCTTTAATGACAATTACAATTCATTCTGCAGTAAAATGCAGCAATTGCTTGACCTAACCATCCCGGTAAAAAAGATTAAACTTAAAACTGAAAATAGAAAAACCTGGCTAACTAATGGGTTAAAAAAGTCATGCAAACATAAACGAGTACTTAGGTCTTTGATTAACCAAACAAATAACAATATCCTAAAAAAACATTTTAAAACTTACTCAAAAATACTGAAAATAAGTATTAAAGTCTCCAATAAAATTAATTACATCCGAGAGGTTAACGAATCTTATAATAAAGCTAAAACCATGTGGAAAATTGTAAACCAAGTTACTAGAGGTAAGCCTTGCGGTGTTTGTTACACTAATACGACCCTTAAATCAAACAGCTCGATAATAAACTGCCCTAACTCAGTTGCAAACCATTTTAATGAGCACTTTGCGTCGGTAGGAGAGGCGGCGGCGGCACGGGCCGGCCGGCCGCTCGGCCAGCCGGTCATCAAACCTGCCGTTAACTCAATCTTCCTAAGTCAAGTTACAGAAAAAGAAGTTGATGGCATTATAAGAAACCTACCGAACAAACATAGCTTTGGCATTGACAGCATACCATCTGTATTGATAAAATATTGTAGGCAAGAGCTTACACCTATATTAACACTATTAATTAATCAAACACTTACTGAAGCCGAGTTTCCAGACAAACTCAAAATCGCAATTATAAAACCCATATTAAAAAAAGGCGGCAAACCAGAAAACCCCTGTCACTATCGACCTATTGCGCTTCTACCGGTTATATCAAAACTTTACGAAAAGGCTATCACAAACCGCTTAGTCAATTTTTTAGAAAAATATAACCTCTTTGATAATAACCAATACGGATTTCGTCGAAATTGTAGCACTACCCTCGCCGTATATAATTATGTGCAAGGAGTATTGGACTGCCTTAGGGAAAGGAGGCATGCAGTTGGTCTGTTACTCGACATGACGAAGGCATATGATACCGTATCTCACAGCATACTCTTGACTAAATTACACGGAGTGGGTATTCGCGGAGGCGCGCACGCTCTAATGCAATCTTACCTTAAAGACAGACAGCAGCTCGTACAAATTGATCACTTTGACAAGCAGACTGGCGAGCTGTCAGCTATTCAGTCACAGGTGCGCACTATAAACTGTTCTATTCCTCAAGGTAGTGTTATCGGTTGTGTACTTTTTATAATTTACATCAACGACCTACCTCAAGTGTCAGACTCTACGTGTGTTATTTTTGCTGACGACGTATCCCTGTTGTATAATTGCCCAAAAGACCATGATCCTAGTAGTGATATTAAGAACTCCTTCAATAAAATAAAAAATTGGTTATTGGACCACAACCTGGAACTTAATAACAGTAAAACAAAACTTATACAATTTAGACCGTATCAAAAGCCACCACTTAATTTACGCTCTGTTGTTAATGATATCGGTATTGAGGAAGTATCTGAGTTTAACTTGTTAGGGATTACTCTTGATACAAATATGAACTGGAAAAAACATGTGGAGAATACTAAAATCAAGCTATCACGGTTCATCTACGCATTAGGTGTTTTAAAGCGGAACACGCACAGGGAGTGTGCGCTGGCCGCCTACCACGGCCACGCGTGCGCCTGGCTGCGGTACGGACTCCTGCTGTGGGGACACAGCACGGACGCGAATGCCCTTTTCGTTTTGCAAAAGAAATGCCTGCGCATCATTCAAAACATACGTCGAACGGAGAGCTGCCGCCCACATTTCACTAAATTTAAACTACTTACCCTCCCGTCTATGTATGTTTTGGAGGCAGCTATATTCGTAAAAAAAAACTTGAACCTTTTTAAATTCGTTAAAAGTACAAGGCGAAATAATAAAATAGCCCTTCCACCGCCTAAAATTGATCTATATAAAAAAAGCCCATACTATAGATGTATTAAAATATATAACAAATTGCCGGACATAATAAAATCAGAAAATAAATTAAATGCTTTTTCTAAAAAATTGAAAATAATACTTATTGACAAATGTTATTACCATTGGAATGAATTTATGGCTGATGAGACCCTTGATTACCTAACATGACATATATTATTTGAACCCTCTTTTGACATCCAAGTAAAATTTATATGACTATTCTGTTATTATGATTGTGTTGTGATTTTTATTGTTCGTATTTTGTCTCTCCCTTTTTATCAGGGATGCATGCGTTGATTTATATAAAAGTTGCATGTACCAACTCGTGAAATACAATATTATAATGTAAGACCTAGTTTTAAAATTATTCTTCAATGTTTGCTACACCCTGACAGGGTCCCATGTATCATTTTTTGTAACATGTGTGCACATAAATAAATAAATAAATAAATAAATAAATAAATAATTAATTAAATACCGAATAATCCTAAATTGTTAAAGTATAACTGTAAACTTGTTGACTACAACAACGAAATTAATTATATCTCCATGTAATAAAGATAAAGAGACATTTATTCGCAACAATACAAAACCACATTAGGTACATAGATACAAAAAATAAGACAGAGAAACAGTTGCGAAACCGTCCCAACTCAGCATTCGCTAGCCGTAAAGCCAGCACTGGTCTTCCGTGGGAACCGCTTGGTGAAGAGACGGAAAGTGACACACTTAACACAAAATATATACACATACACACATAAACTCTCGCCTTTATTCCCAGAGTGGGGTAGGCAGAGCTACAGAATTTCCAACAACTATAAAAACTTTTTGATAATTCTGTAACCACATATTGCACACTTAGGCGAAGATGTTTACCAGTGTATTAGTGACAGGTTGCAAGCCCATCGCCTAACAGTACTACACGCCTTTATTCCCTTAGTCGGCTTTTACGACATCCACGGGAAGACTTGGAGTGGCACTATTCTAATCCGGCAACCACACGGGGAAAATATAAACATATAACATAATAACATAATGC
Organism: Acleris laterana; assembly: GCA_963966035.1. Classification (NCBI taxonomy): domain Eukaryota; kingdom Metazoa; phylum Arthropoda; class Insecta; order Lepidoptera; family Tortricidae; genus Acleris; species Acleris laterana. The sequence continues at coordinate 1,273,694 of OZ014454.1, read as the reverse complement.
GACCATAATAATGCGTAATGTGACATTAATTTTTAATTGACTTCACTAGACTAACATTGTATTAAATTCAGCACTCTGCTGCTACTGGGTGGATATATTTGCTCCGGAAAATTCAAAAGTTCCTCTGAAAATATCCATCCAACCTACACGGACAAAGTCGCGGCCAGCGCTAGTATTTAATAAGGTCTTTGCTATGGGCTACAATTTATCAGGTAACGAGGATGTATGACGAAGAGACGCGGCGAGCGCCAGACTAGCTTGAAATATCGCTGCGCTGTCCGCGGTGGCAGATTCTTATTATTTCCCTTGTAGGATAGATAGAACTGGCATTTTGCAAAAATGAGATATACCGGAGCATTTGGAAACTATCAAAGAAAAGGCTTTCTGAAGGAACTATTGAGGTCTTCGTCCGCCTGTTTATTTGTCTGATCATCTGTCAGTATGTTTTTTCAAAATGGAACGAAATGAGAGGAATTTTAAAGCGGACTACTGGTTCAAATTAGACGGATAGTGCGGCTCCTTTTTCAGCAAGCAGAACAAGCAGAAAAAAAAGTATTATATACTTAATAATTCGTATTTTGAAAGTTTCAAATAGGTGCTTGCTGTCTTGAAACAAAAATACGTAGACACTTAAACGAAGTTAGATAGGTAGGTCTTAACCATATGTTTTGAAAATACGTAGGTCTAGGATAAAATAAAACCACCAGATAAGCCTTTTTTTCCTGGTCACGACAGTAATACTCCACTTAATTTTGACAGCATTGTTGTTATCTTTGAGGAAGGCCTAAATCCAACAAGGTGCCTAATATGGCTGCGATTATCATGTGACAAAATGTGGATAAAACATCCGTCACTTTCTGACTCGTACGTAAGTATGAGAGTGACGGATGCTTTATCCACATTTGACACGCGATTATAGACGCAGCCTACTAGGCCCACTGGTTAACATAAAGATGAAATTGCCTAGCGATTTAAAGTAAGATACAAAAGTTATCTCCTTCTGACGTAGACTATACTAGAGTTGTTCCTGAAACATCGCCGCGCCGCCCGCCTTCGCAGACTTTTATTATTTTCCTTATATTTATAGAGCTGGTAATACGTATGTTATCGAGTATTTTTTGTACAATGCTCGATTGCACGCTGTTAAAAATCAGTCTTTGTTATGCGACATGGATAAAACTTTGAAAGTTTTTAACGGCCGTATCGTACGTAATACGACGTAAAAAAGGCCCGAAAATAAAGTAAAAGATTATACGGAAACGGGAAAAACGTAGTCTATGTATAAAAGGGTAGAATAAAAACTTAAAGAATCAAACAGTGAGTAAGAAAGTAAGGAAACTCATTATTGCACAAAAAGTGACTGTATCACAAAAAGCACCTATATGAAAATGAATTATGTTCAAAGGCGGTTAAGAGATCTCTTCCAGGTAACGTTGGAATGACTAGGTGAGGACAAGGTATAAGGATGGCAAAAAACAAGTTAAGCTCTCGGCAGCCAATAAAAATATGGTAAAATTCGAGAGAGAACTTGTAAAACGTGGTATTAACTACGCTAGAGAAATATGATTTCCCTGTGCTTTAGTTCAAATTAGCTCCTGTACGTGACTTTGCAATTTCTGTTAAATTATTCATATGAATCTCTCCTGATATAAATTAGAGGCACACTTTCTTCCGCTGCACTTTCAAATAGAATTATAGGAGTAACTGCTAGACTTGGGTTTTAATTGGTAAAAGAAGGGAAAAAAGGAGTTAAGCGTAAATTGGTTAGGCATTGGTAAAATATGTGTTTCTGATGTAGATTTTTTTCTTTTGGCTTGTTTAAGTAGTTAAAGTATCAATAATGGATAAACTCGGTTCTTATTTTAAAGAAGATAAGGGTTTTTAATTTGTTTTGCAAGAAACAATTTAGGACCGTATGAAATTTGAATTAAGGGTGAAGTGTCCATTACTGGTGCCTGTCAGCTAAAAGTGTTCACCATTGGTGCCGTTACCCCTACCTAGATAATACTTGAGCACATTTATAACAATTTTTTTAAGCTTAACAGACAGCAAAAAAAGTGAGGCGTCTACTACATACATAGATCGAAATCTTCTAAGACACGTGGAAAATTCACTTATGATATCAATTTGCGAATTCCTCTATACACGGTGGGGCCTGTAACTAGAGCAAAAATTAAAAATGTACATTCTTCTCCTCAAACTACGCAACGTTTGACGACTTTGAAAAAAAACTTGCGGTTTGAATTTTACTACATTTTAAAGTTAATTCGAACACGCAATGTACTATGAAATTGATTATGTCTGTAGAGTGACTAGACTGACAGGCGATGTCAATTAGACGGAGTTGTAAGTACATTGAAAATACTATTTACTTTGTTTGAAAAAATAACAATCTAAAAACTTTATGATTTTAAAAAGTTGCTAAACAAAAGTTGTCTAGTTTGAGGAGTAGAATCTACGTTTTAATTTTTTGCTTTAGTTACAGGCCCCACCCTGTATAGTAGGTACAGTCACCAAATAAAAATGTTGTACATAGGGTGACTGCTATAGTAATTGGCCACTTAAGCTGAAAAGTATCTTCAAACCTCGATATAAAAAAACTTAATAATGATACGTACACGTCTGTGATTTCAATTAAAGACAAATTTAATGAGGTTATAGGAAATAAAACAGATTATAAATCAGATCACATATATATTTGAAAAAAGAAAAAATTAAGTGTAACCTCTCTAAAATTAGTAATTGGCCATCAATTTACAGTAATTAGCCCCCAAAGACACAGTAATTAGCCACACAATTTAAACGAAAAATTACATGAAATAAAATAATAATTTGTTATAGCCCAGATCTAATATTATCTCGCTGCCATAATTATTATTTAAAAAAAATATCCAAGGATGTCAGACAATCAGAAACATAAAAGTATATTAAGGTCTATGGCTAATAACTAAAGTCACTCTGGCTAATTACAGTGAGTAATTGGCCGCCTTACTTTTTAGCTATTGGCCACCCCCGGCTAATAATTGATCCACTATAAATATTTATAACTGTAGATTTTTTCTACAGATTTTATTACACCATTGTAGTTTTGAAACTGCTTTGAAAACACATTTAAGGGAAAATGAGTTATTGGCCGGCCATGGCTAATAACTAAATCCCACAGCCACTCAGATTCAGTTATTAGCCGTTGAAATATTTTGAGGTTATTGTTGCTTTGCGATCTTTAAAATAACAAAGAATTAATATTTTCTTAATCCGGCAACAAAATAGTACAACACGCAAGCATTAGCTACGTAACTTTCATGAAAAATTAAGTTCTTCTAAAACTCTTACCTTAACTTTTTCTTAACAAACGACCTACATTTGTCAACACTTTTAGTAACTGAGATTCTACCGCGTTATAACGTCGTCTAGACAAAATCATATGAACTAAAACGAAAGCTGGAGAAATACAGGTTTTTTTTTGGTCCCATTCATTCGAGTTCATGCTTCTATTGCCTTGTTTCTTTTTAATTTCGTAATAGTGGCCAATTACTATGGAGGGGCCAATAACTATAGCAGTCACCCTACTTAGAACCTTGTCATTGTGACTGCCATTATTAATGTCATTTCATGTTCTGTTTGAAGTTTATTATGTACTAAAGCGCTTAACACTTTCTTTGAGGTGTTTTTTTTGGGGTACAGTCGACCAAGAAAGTGGTCTATCAGTTTTGACACAAGTTTCTGTGAGATAAAATTATCACTAAGGTTGACACTTGTCACTGTAATAATATTATTGCAAGGGTAACTCGAACTAGTTGTATCATGACTAGGGTTAGAAGTTTTGGTGGCATATCGTGTTATTATAAACTACCACCTTGATTTTGTTCTTCAGAGGTCCTCAGAGGTTTCGATAGAGGATATCTCCACTGTGGAAGCGTTACAAACAAACAAATATTCAAATATTAGCAGGAGTGAATACGGAAGGCCAAATTCAAAATGGTATGTTTGCAATAATTTAGAAATAGCGACTCCGTGGATTCTAGAACCACGATATGCCACGAAAAGTCCTAGGCCTAATCATGACGTGTAATAGTAACTTCAACCGTAGGGTGGTAGACCATGGTTTTGGCTGACTGTACATGCATTAGTGCACGTTTGTGTAGCGCCGCTTTTCAGCCAGTAGCGAGACGGTATCGCGGCAGACGCGATTAAATCCAAAAACATTCACTCAATTTCCGGAACGAAAGGGGATCCGGGGGCTCCGTTGCTTTTTGCGGAGCGTCAGCAAAACAAATTAGGAATCCGAAAAAAATTAAACGCAATGTATATGAGGAAAAAAATCTCACAAAACAACAATAACACTTAAAACATAAATATCAAAGACTTAAGAGTAAATCTGTCTTTTTTTTTTCATTTCCTGTTTAAATAATTCTGTGTTTATAACGTTTCACGGTTTTACCTGATGATGGTTCCAATGAAAGACTAGCACTGACTTCTCTACTATGTTACAAAAAAAAAGATGCCTTGTTTGACGTTTAACTAAATGCAAGGTTTTAAAATACAAATTTGTGATTGTTTTTCTGTAACTAATTATGTAAATACCGAAACATAGCTATTGATTCCGACTTCAGTCGAAAAGAGAAAAGTTTTTGTCTGTGACACAAAGAAAAGACGTGTAACTATGTACTAAAAGACATGCACCCGAAAAAAAATCCCTTTCGCGGCCCGGTAAAAACAGGCTGTCAACTCTTGTTACTTTTTCTAGGCGCCTTTCTCTACCATTTTTTTCGACTACCCCGAAAAGTTTGCAATGTCACAACAATAATCCAAAAGGCCTTTGATTGTGTGGGTTCCCAGACTTAGCTGCTTCAGTTTTAAATATTCTTTAAGAAATACATAAATTTTCAACAAAGCAAATCATTCGTATTGAGCCTTTTTCGAAAGTGCCAGCCAAAAAATAAATTTGGTACATGTCACTAGAATTAATTATTTTGAGTAATTTTTATTATGACATGAAAGCTGTTGGGTCATAATCATTGGCACGCGGCACGGGTTCTGTGACGGCTCATCAATTAAAGTCCGTCACTGTGCTATGAAAAAGTCGATCTTTCGAACCTCTATCAAAAGTCAGGCTATAAATAATCTGACAGTTTCCGCCATAATAAAAGTTATTCAACATAAATAACTCTAGCGATGTACACCAAAATATATTATTTGCCTTGATGCACGCGACTCCGTCCAATTAAAAAAATAAAACATAGCCTATGTCACTCAGAGTGAATGTAGCTTTCCAATGGTGAAAGAATTTTTGAAATCGGCTCAGTAGTTTAGGAGTTTATTCATTACAGACATACACACACACAAAAATACAAATCTTTCCTCTTTATATTAGTGTAGATGAACTTCTTTACAGGGAAAAATATTAAACATCCATTATCCTGGGTTCGAATCCCGGTAAGGGCAGATATTTGTGTGATGAGCGCGAATATTTGTTCCTGAGTCATGGATGTTTTCTCTATGTATTTAAGTATAATATATTTCTCTATATAAGTATTTATATCGTTGTCTAGTACCCATAGTACAAGCCTTGAGCTTAGTTTGGGACTAGGTCAATTGGTGTGAGATTGTCCCCTTATACATATATTGTTTTTTTTTTTTTTTTTTACATAGTTTTTTGCAGACGCTACTTCTGCAGTCTGACAAATCCACGGCGCGGTGAGTAGCCGATCGCGAGACGTTTATTCGCCGACGGTGGAACACCTTCGTCTCGGCAGACTTTAAATTATACCGTGAGATATAGGATGTCATTAATTATTTCAATTACGGAATTGAAACTTGAATATTTAGAAAAGTACCTATAGTCATGAAAATTTCGGCAAAGCTTCTTTATTTTATTTTTTTATTTTGTGGCATAGAGAAGACAAACGAGCACACAGGCCACCTGATGGTAAGTGGAAACTGTGACCCATAGACATTCGCATTCACAAGACTGCAATGTAATCCTAAGACTGTAAATGCGTTGCCAACCCTGAGGACTAAGATGGAATGCCTCTATGCTAGTCATTTCACCAGCTGTCTTATCCCCAAACCGGAACACAACAACGCGAACACTGCTGTTTGGCGGTAGGTTAATGGATAAGATGGTGGTAGCGATCCGGACGGACCCTGCACAAGGTCCTACCACCCGCAATAATACACTTTTTTTCGAAACAGCCAGCAGCATGCAGTGCTTAAAGTGAATGTTATTTGGTATTAAGTGCCACTACGAAAATTTTCAGCGGGTTCGTGATCTATTTACTGTTATATTTGTCGAAGGATGAGATAATCCACCTTGATCATCATCATTTGAATTATTGTCCGCCATGGTTTTCCAGATTCAGGTGGTATCACAATCATACACAAAATTGATTTAACAAGCCACAGTTTAATTATTAAACACAAACACAGAATAATACAAAGGGATGATTCGGATATATTACGATTAATTATTAAACTAAAATTTAATAGAATGCAGTGAGGTTGTTTGCAATGGCGGTTATTACCCTCTACCTTCCTTTTCTAAACTACCCACCATTCCAACCAAACACACTCCAAGCATAGACAATCTCGATTTTTAATAATTAGGCTTGGGCATTCTACAAACAGCCTCTATACTAAATGTCGTACTCCGACACGGCCATTCTGATTTTTCACACGTCCTCGTGTGATGAAATATCTGAAACAAGACATAGGTCCACGGGAGTAACGAGTTCACTCGGCTATCCTGACCAACGGGTAAGAATTGGTCAGACACACTATGACGTTAAATACAGTTAATACAAAGGTCTGCCAGATAAAAAAAATCAATTAAATGCAAATATGTGATACGATACAACAAACTCATTACACTATTTCTATTGCTCTTTAGCAAATTAAAACAAACTAGCGCTCTGCATCACAGCTTATCCAGCAGTGAAAATCAACTTAGTACTTAACCAGTACTCTGCTACTAATGCTTTAGCCAGCATTAGCAAAAAAAACAATAAATAGTGCGTAACCAGCACTCTGCTACTATTACCTAACCAGCAATAGCAAAAATAATTAATAGTGCCTAACTAGCACTCTGCTACTATTGCTTAACCAGCAATAGCAAAAAAACAATAGTGCCTAACCAGCACTCAGCAATTCATCGTTTAAAAACGATTAATAAAACTAAAAATAGCGCTTAAAAAAAGAACAAAAGAAATAAGAAACTACAGCCCTGAACTTTGGCCGGCATCTAAGTTGACAGACTCTGCATAGTCATCGAATTCTGTAGGAACATTAACATCTGGCATTTTCCTTAAGCGGTCATGAGCATACTTATACTGCCGATTACCAGTTAGTGCTTTTAAAGTGTACCTATCACCTTCTAAAACTTCTACAATTTTGAAAGGTCCCTTATACTTAGCGTCAAGTTTGGTTTGATTTCTTTCTTCGTTTTTGAGAAGAACAAAATCGCCTTCAGAAAATCGTCGAAAATTGGCTTTACTGGAATCAAATCTTGCTTTGTCGTACGTAGCACTTTTGTTAATATTAACGACCGCATCAGCTCTTACATCATCAATGTCTATTTCAGTTTTGTCAGCAAACATCAACTCAAGTGGACGCGCAACTCTACCTATCAGTAATTCCAGAGGACTATATTTAGTTACCCTACTGACTGTGCAATTTAGTGCTAACTGCACATCTAAAAGAGAGTCTTGCCATGATCGCTCCTTACTGGTTTCAACGGCCGTTAGCATACCTTTGAGCGTACTCATAACTCGCTCTACCTGACCATTGGCTCGAGAACTTCCGGTCGCTATCAAATGCAAACAAATATTGTGAGAAGCACAGAACTCTCTGAAGTCAGTGCTTGCGAAGCAACGTCCCTGATCTGCAATCACACGAGTAGGTGCGCCAAATAAAGCTACGCAGCTTTTTAAAGCTCTGATACTACTGGTGGTGTCAATGTTTTTGGTATGATGTAGCAAAACAAATTTTGTGAATGCGTCAATAATGACGAAAAGGTATTCCTTTTTTGCATTTATACCACTTAGTTTACCGGTTGCGTCTATATGAAGGGTGTGCCATGGTATTGCAACCTTCGGAATTGGGTGTAATTCAGCGGAAATTTTGCCTGAATGAGACTTGGAAATTTTGCAAGTGACACAGTTATCTACAAACTTCCTAACAAATTTCGATATGTTTTCAAACCAGTAATGATTACAGATTTTCTCAAGCGTTTTCTCCCATCCGAGGTGCATTAAAGACTCATGGGTTGTATTAACTACAGACCACCTTAAAGCTCTTGGTAAAATGGGGAGGCAACGAGTTCGGTTTTTGCGCTGTACTTTCCGATGTAATATACCGGACCTAAACTCATAAGTTTTAGAAATACCGTCGTCAAGATTTCCATCGTTTAGTTTCGCAACTAGATCTGAAATTTCCTCGTCGCGTTGCTGTTCGGCTAACAGCCAATTTTTTGATAGATCGGCAACATTAACAGATTTCTGCTCTACTTTCCTAAACGGTGGCTTTACCTCATGCTCAGGCACTGGGTTTCGCGAAAAGAAATCGGCGTGTTGCATTCGCTTTCCATCGACATGAATAATGTCAAAGTCAAACGACTGCAAAAATGCCCACCACCTATGAACTCTAGGCGTGAGATCCAGCTTCTTTCGCGTAGACTGTAAAGCATGACAATCCGTCATAACGACAAACTTTTGTCCATGCAAATAATGGCGGAAATGCCTAACTGCATTCACAACTGCGAGAGTTTCCAACTCATAAGAGTGGTACTTTGACTCCGCAGCTGTGGTGCGTTTACTAAAATAAGCAATAACACATCGTTTACCGTCTTTTTTTTGCATTAGAATTGCACCGTAGCCCACTGAACTCGCATCGGTGTGTAGTTCGATTGGGCAATTGGGATCAAAAATGGTCAATACCGGGTTCTTGGTCAAGATAGAGATGACACTTTGCCTAACAACCTCATGCGAAGCTTCCCATTTAATGTTACCTTTCGAGATATTCGTCAGAGCATACAAAGGTGCCATTATTTGTGAAAATTTGGGAATAAATTGGCGGAAATACGATGCAAGCCCAATAAATTGTCGTAGATGTGTCACCGTGCTTGGAGGGGGTAAATCTACTAGAGCCTCTATTTTTTTTGGGTTTGGCCTAATTTCACCAGAACTCACCTCAAAACCCAAGTATTCAACTTTACGTTTAAGAAATGTGCACTTTTTAAGGTTAAACGAGAACCCTGATTTTGTTAACACATCTAAAACGACATGTAACCTTTCAAGAGCTTGCTCTACATTAGACGCAACAACCATAATGTCGTCCATATATACCACGACATATGAATTGGCAAGGTCTCCTAACGCTTTGATCACTGCACGCTGAAAAACCGATGGAGCATTACGCAATCCAAAGGGCATTGTTAAATATTCGTACTGCCCATCTGGTGTAACGAATGCAGTGCGTTCAATAGAGTCCGGGTGTACGGGAATTTGGTGGAAGCCGCTAGCCATATCAAGGGTCGTAAAATAATGAGCACCATGGAGCCTATTGATTTGGTCAGAAATTATTGGTAAAGGAAATCTGTCAGGGACGGTGTTATCGTTCAGTTCCCGGTAATCTACACACATGCGCTCAGACCCATCCTTCTTCTCAACGAGAAGAATAGGACTGGCAAATGGAGATGAGCTGGGGCGGATCACATTAGAGGTAAGCAGTTCGTCGACTTTGTTGCGTACTACTTGTCGTTCGTCAGGACTCAAGCGATAGGGACGACGACAAACCGTTTTATTAGGATCCTTAAGTCTGATTTGCATGGGCTCTGCATTCGCAGGTGTACTCGGTGTTCCATCGATAAATCGCTCTTTAAATTCGCTTAAAATTGAAGTTAGTTTTGGCTTGTAGTCAGAAGGAATATCCGTATTAATGTTACTAAATTTTTCTATATCCGATTCTACTTGTAAAATAATATGCGATGTGACATTGGACTCTGTACTGGAGACGATATTTTGAACTACAATTGGCTCTAAAATTGACTCTACATTCGACTCTATGTTCGACTCTACATTCGACTCTACATTCGACTCTATGTTCGACTCTATGTTCGACTCTATGTTCGACTCTATGTTCGACTCTATGTTCGACTCTATGTTCGACTCTATGTTCGACTCTATGTTCGACTCTATGTGTGACTCTACCTTCTTAAAAGTTAAGTGGTCTGAGGTCATGTTAACCTCTATACCACTAGCTAAAATCTCACGACCAATGACAACGTCGTGCTGTATATAATCGTCCGGCAACACATGAAAAATTATGCCTAGAGAAAGGTCATCAATTTGTACACAAGTTTTAATTTTTAAATTACTGTTCACAGAAGTTTGACCAATACCAGTCATTGTTACAACAGTATAAATATGCTCACCAGTAAACTTAGGCAAAACAGATTCTCGGATAAGTGAACACTCTGCTCCGGAGTCATAACAGAATACAAATGACTCACCAGAGTGGCGCAATATCCCAGTAGGCGCGTTGACCACGCACATGTTGACGCGACGTTGCTCTGGTGTCGCTCCCGCGCCGCTGACGCTGCCACTGCCACCTGCAGCGTTGCCGCTGAAGAGACGCCCTTGGCTGCTCGATGTTGGACACTTATTTGCATAGTGGCCCCGAAGCTTGCACTTAAAACAGGTGACGGAACTGGGGTCTCTATTCTTTGTCGAAGTGTTCGACGCGATGACTGATGAAAAACTTGCAGGTTGAGGTTTTCCATCCGTCCTGGAGTCTCTTTTGAGGCGACACATAGGTGCCTTGTGCCCTAGTTCCCCGCACCTATAGCACTTGGGTGTAACATGCGTAGGGGTGACTTTAAAGCGTTTTATATCTAAATCAGGTTCGTGTGGTGTTTGTTTCCTTTTTAGAAATGACATCGCACGTAACTCTTGCTGTAATTTATTCCTAGTACCAATCTCGGTGGTAAACGCCAAACGCTGGACACGTGAATCAATATGTGACAAATGAGCCAAAACAGTTGAAATGCCTATTTGTTCTTGGGTTAAATTTTTCCAGCGTGACATGAGTGACGTAAGCACACGCGCTGCATAAGCAGAGAGACACTCACCTTCTTTTGGTGTACTATTGTTTAAATTTATAAGGGATGCAGCTGGTGTCTCGGGACAATCGTACCTCGCGATAAAAATCTCTTTAAACTCCATCCATGTCATTCCAGGGAACGAAACTTGGGACAGCCATGCGGACGCTTGTCCTTTTAATGCTCGGCTAAGAGCTATCATAAGTGACGCACCTTGTAGCTGCGAATCGGCCATACACATATCAGCAGTGGTTACCCAGGCTCGTGCGTCCATATATTTTGTTTTTCAGAATCAAATTCAGGATGCCGTGTGGTTGCCGGCAGAATAGAATAGTACCACTCCATACCTTCCTGTGGAAGTCGTAAGAGACGACTAAGGGATTAAAGGCTTGTAGTATTTTTAGGCGATGGGCTTGCAACCTGTCACTAATATACACATGATATACATCTTAGCCTGTTTGTGCAAAATGTGGTTACAGAATTAACAACTGGCTGTTAAAGTTGTTGGTAATTCTGTAGCTCTGCCTACCCCACTCTGGGATGAAGGCGTGACGGTATGTATGTATGTAATTCAGGAAGTTGAATATTCTCCTTTGTATTTGGCGGTTTCATCGCTTGTAGCAAAGCAAGAAAATTTTTGTTTTGTTGTTCTAAAATCAAGCGAAATTTTTCATCGCCATCTGCACTTGGTTCTGTCAGGCATGTTGATCGGGATCGCACTTCTGATGTCGAAGGATGAGATAATCCACCTTGATCATCATCATTTGAATTATTGTCCGCCATGGTTTTCCAGATTCAGGTGGTATCACAATCATACACAAAATTGATTTAACAAGCCACAGTTTAATTATTAAACACAAACACAGAATAATACAAAGGGATGATTCGGATATATTACGATTAATTATTAAACTAAAATTTAATAGAATGCAGTGAGGTTGTTTGCAATGGCGGTTATTACCCTCTACCTTCCTTTTCTAAACTACCCACCATTCCAACCAAACACACTCCAAGCATAGACAATCTCGATTTTTAATAATTAGGCTTGGGCATTCTACAAACAGCCTCTATACTAAATGTCGTACTCCGACATATTATTTTTATGAGAACTTGAGATGGCGACTTTTAGATTCCGTTCTAATTAGGTACCCTCCTTTATGGATTTATTCGTATACTATTCTGGATTCTTATATAGTGTGTTTTTTTTCTACGCTAACTTAGAAAAAAAAAGAAAAAAACGAATAAGAAGAGGAGAATAGGAAGAAGTGTAAACGAGACTCTAGGTAACCAAATTAAAAATAATACCATTATAATCCTACTTATATGATAAATGTGAAAGTTTGTGTGTGTGTGTGTGTGTTTGTTACTTCTTCACGCTGCAACGGCTCGACGGATTTGGATGAAATTTGAAATGAAGATATTTTATAAACTGGATTAACACAAAAAATACGTTTTGTCCCCGAAAGTTTAGTTGTTTCCGAGGGAATAACGATAATCGAAATCTGTGCGGACGAAGTCGCAGGCAGAAGCTAGTATAAAATATAAAGTTTAAATGGTAATTTCTATAAAATTCATAATAGCTCATTGAGGTGTAACATCCATACTTATTCTGCAAAATACAGGGTGTAATCTAAGTCGTGAATCGAATAATCACCTCTGTGTTCTACCCACGAATTTGAACAACTTTCACTATGGGACGAAAAATAAATCAGCTGTTTCATAGAAAAGTTCAATACGTACTCGACCAAAATGTATGAAGCAGGTGTTTTTTTTTCGTGATTGCAGGGTTGATTTCATACTAAAAGTTGTTCATATTCGTGGGTAGAACACAGAGGTGATCATTGGATTCATGACTTAGATTACACCCTGTAGTTAGATTTGTAAGGGTGTTTTTCCAGATTTAAAGAAAAAAATACTTCTTTTTATTGATAAATACATTAATTATGATCTTTAACGTTTATTTAAAAAATAAGAAAACATGAAATAACCACACTTTACTTGTGTTATATGAACGTGAGAAACCCAGTAACTTAAACGCCTCGTCATTATTTAATTCTGTTTGCCGAGTGAGATACAGCGTGTATTAAGCACAGCCTGACTAGTTTACAGTGTGAAACAGCCGTATCAGTTTCTTGGTGCTCGAGCGGCAGTGTAAACTACGAGCCTAATTGGAGAGCGATATTCGAATACCGCCGCCGGGTATCTAGTGACCGGCTACAGGGTGTTCTGTTATTGGTGCTTGCCAAATTATTGAGCCTCTTAAATACATGCAAAAAAAATGGTTAAAAATGGGTAATATCATTTACTTAAGTATATTTTGAAGTGTTTTCAGTCATACTTAATCGGTAATTAGGTTACCTTTATTTCAGGCCAAAAATATGGTCCCAGGAAATCGTTATGTCATCTGTGACACATTTTATAGTAAACAGTTGGGGAAATGATTAACGAAAAAAAGTTAATCATCTTTAGAAAAAGCATCCAAGAAGGATAATACGATTTATTTCGTTCCTTCTTAGCGTTTATTTCGAAATCTCACATAATAACACTTTTAATTACCTATTGTGATAAAACTGGATTAAAAAATATGCCACGTGTTTCCGTGATAACAAGCCGTTTGTACCTTCTGCATAACAAACAGCAATAAATAAACTGTAAACATGATAATACGGATTGTTACGTGAAATATTCTCACATAACCTAACCTATATTCTCACATAAAAAAATTAACCATGTTAAAAACTAAAATGACATGATTTTTAGGGGATACCTACTGGAAACTTTTAACACTTTTGGCTCGATTCCGAAATAATGGTGTGAATACAATCGTATTATTTTTGCTCGTATAGTATTACTTTTTAAGCACACGTCGGTGCGGAAGAGTTTTTTTTTTCATTAATAAACTTTTTTTAAATAATCTCTTACTAAAACTGTTTGTCCCGTTTAATGTCCATGCGTGGTGTTAATGAAAGAAAATGTTTTTATTTTTGCTAATCTTAGTCGGAATCGGAAGACATTGTAAAAACATTTGCTATTCTTACGAAAACCGTGGGTTCTTAATTAGTCGCTATTCTCGTGTTTAAACTACGTCAAAAGTAACTACAAAAAAAACACATTGTACCTACTGCTTGTTTTTTCTGGTATTTCCTAGTGATTGGTGGGTCTTGGAATGATATATGGATAAAAATATATGATCGCGTGCGTGACTGTGTGTGGGTGTTTGTGTGTGCAGGTATGTGTGTGGCAATGAATTTGAGTAGGTAGATATATGATATATTTAGATACACCCTAACAGGTTGAGAATATTTATATTTTTACCACCTATAACTACCCATTAAACGTGTACCTAAACATAATAGCGAAATGAATTTAAGGTTGCGTGTGTCAATATTTCAATGGGAATTATTATCCGTTTAATCACAAGTATTCCGCTATCTCCTCGTTTTTTTCCTTATCTAATTAACCTCTAAAGAATTAGCTAATTTCTTGAATTAATTCTAGGCTATCGTATAAATATAACTTGCAATATTATCTTACGTAAGCATTTGCTTTAGAATCAACCTGTACGCGGGTGATTAGTGCAGGGTGTATTGATAGCGCGCCCGAAGGAATGTTATTACGGCGACTGTACCGCGACAGCACATTACATGCGCCTGCGCTGACACACGAGGCATAAGGGGATCATAAACTAACGATAGTAAAATAATAATAATAATAATAATAATAATCTGGCTAAGGTTTGGTGACCTCTTTGGGGAAACCGAAGGTTTTGTCTGTGCAATTGCTGACGAGGTCATAATGACAAATAATTACCGGAAATATATTCTGAGGGATGGCACGGTTGATATTTGTCGAGCATGCCGTTGCCCCGGCGAGTCCCTCAGACACATAATTTCCGGTTGTTCGCATTTGGCCAACAGCGAGTACTTGCACAGACATAACCTTGTGGCCAGGATCATCCATCAGCAACTTGCTCTTCAATATGGTCGTCTTGTTGAGTCTGAAGTGCCGTACTATAAGTACACACCGACGCCAGTTCTCGAAAATGGTCGTGCTACGCTCTATTGGGATCGATCTGTCATCACGGACAGGACTATTGTCGCCAATAAGCCTGATATCGTTTTGACAGATAATGATCTCAACGCCGGGCAGTGCTCGTTGACGTCACCATCCCGCATGATGAGAACCTCGTGAAGGCTGAGAAGGACAAGCTCAGCAAGTACCTTGACTTGGCTCACGAGGTGACCGCCATGTGGGATGTTGACTCGACGATCATTGTCCCAATAGTTGTTTCGGCAAACGGTCTTATAGCGAAGAGTCTCGACCAACACCTCAAGAGACTCTCGCTAGATGGCTGGATCAAGGGCCAGATACAGAAGGCAGTACTTCTCGACACGGCACGTATTGTGAGGAGGTTCCTCTCTCTGCAGCCCTATCCACCGGTAGCTTGAGCCCTGCCCCGCTGCCGGCGGCATTCGTAGGTTAGGTTTTTTATAATGTTTATTTTTTATATTAGTATTGTTATTTTACTTTTATAATTGAATATTTATTGTAAAAAACCTAATTTACAGAAAATTAAATAAATACTTAAAATAATAATAATATCAGGGGACTAATGTCACACCAATTGACCTAGTCCCAAACTAAGCTCTAGGCTTGTACTATGGGTACTAGACAACGATATAAATACTTATATAGATAAATATATACTTAAATACATAGAAAACATCCATGACTCAGGAACAAATAAATATTTGCGCCCATCACAGAAATATCTGCCCTTACCGGGATTTGAACCCAGGACCGCTAGCTTCGTAGGCAGGGTCACCACCAAATAGGCTATCGCGTCGTCAAATAGGGATTTAGGACTTCAAAAACGTAATCCCCCTGTGTGGTTGCTGGGTTAGAATAGTGCCACTCCATGTCTTCCCGTGGATGTCGTAATAAATATTCTAAGAGCCCATGACACTAAAGCTAGTTCGATAAGACTACCGGATATAATATAGGTATTTAGACGCGTCATTAATGGGATAACACGAAATAGCGATGCTGCAATGCAAAAAATCAGACCAGGCTATTAAAAAAAAGGTTCTAGTGCCAGCGGTACATCCCGAATTTTAGTAAAGTTCTGCACATTGTGTTAATAGCATGAAAATCGGAAAGATTGATCTTTAGGCCATAAGAATCAATTTGACTCGTAGCACGAAAAAAAAGGGAGAGGAGTTATGACGTCATATTGTTTTTGAATGGGAAAAAAAAAAGTTCTGAAAAAAAGGCTATCGTGTGTGGTATCTATTGAAAGAGCTTACTAAGCCAATTCTAAAAATATATCACAGCATTATATTTTGCAAATATGTGCCCATACCGGGATTGGAACCCAGAACCGCTAACTTCGTAGGCGGGGTTACTATCAACTATGTCAAAGACTAACGGTTTAGTGGTGGTAAGATCTTGTGTAGGATCGCTACCACCATTTTACTAGCCGTTAAGGGAATGCAATTTAACCGGTTAAGACCGGTCATAACCGGTTATTTGCATTCCGTTCAAAATCGTTTGGCCGAAAATGGTTTTTACAATAGTTACGGTTTTATTTTAATTATTACAAATAACTGACCCAAAAACCTAACCAAATCTACACAAATGACGTTTAAAATAGGACGTTATGCGAAAAGATTTGATGCGTAAAAAAAATGTGTGTTCCAAACTTCCAAAGGGATCCCTATTTTTTACTATTCAATGAAGAAGTACTTACACCTACCTACCTTCTATATTCGTGTCTTGATATATTCATGTTATTACTAGTATTTTTCTTATTTTTTTTGATATCGTTTAAGGCCATACCATTACGGAAGACAATTATTATGATCGATTGGCTACCTCTATTGGTCGTTTATTATTTGATTTTCTGTTATAATATTTCGCTATTCGTAATAAAATATAAGCGCCTACGTAAAATATTATGGCAAAAACAATGATGCCTTGAAAGACAATGGCAAATAATTAAGGACAGCACCGGTTTATGTAAAACGGTTTTTGTTTCTTTTCTTCATTTTCAAGCCAAAGTAAGGGGTGCAGAACACCTTGGTGATACCATGTTTACTTTTTGAAGAGTGGGGGGGGGGATCGTTGGTTTGGCATTAGGTATACCAGAGCTCCCAGGAAACGAGTAGGTAGGTATGAGGAATTGAATGGAATTAACCTGCAACAATAGTCCAATATTTCTTATTACATTATTCTAAAATATGATACCTTACTGCTATTATTGCTGGGTAGGTATATGTACTGTTTGGCCTAAAATCGATTGCTCTAAACTCAAGCTATAGCTAAAGCTATCATATTTTTATAATAATAATGAAAAGTAAAATTGGACCAGTGTTGTAGGCCAGGGGGGTTATTATGACATAGTTATGCAATTCTGTTTACGCTGGGAGAAAAGGACAGAGTTATGTAACTGGTATAGCTCCGTCCTTTACACTCACCGTAAAATGAACTGCATAGCCATGTCATAATAACCCCCCTGGACTATAGTTGTGTAGTTTTACGGAATATATTAATTTCGCTTAATGTTTTACATATTTTCACATTATGTGTTTTTTATTTAAGAAATTAAGTATAACATTGTTGTTAATGAATATAGTTATCAAATTACTTGGAAATAAACGCTCAAACTAAAACGCTCATTTTATCCATTTATAAGACATCATGACCAAATCAATTAACCCTCTGCGCGTGCACCGTGACGAAAGGGCAACCCCTTTGGGGATTAAACAAATACCAAATAACACATGCAGTCAACCACGTCACCATCATCCAAGGCTTTACCCAATTTTGTACCAAAACATGTTAGTTCTGGAGTTATCCGTATGAAAATATAACTTTGTACATTGTGCAAATATACAAAGCTAGCTTCACATTAGTTACTTTCAAAAAATCGCTAGTCGTTATTGCGCTTTCTCTGAATTTATACTCTATTTTTAATAAATCAAGGCTGGTTTTTGGAGTTTATGACTTGGCGAGATATGGTTTTAGGTAGGTATTAGGTATAGGTAATCACCAAGGTAGTAATTAGGTGGTTCATGATATACGATCGCAGAGTAAACAAAGTATTTGCTCCCAGCTTTTACTGTAAAAGTTTGGGAGGGGTTGTCAAGAATATTTTATTGAATGAATTAATGATTGTTCAAGGCTTTTGAATAACTGACTGGTGTTTCATGGATATGTGGTTTTAAAACTCTTACGAATCGTGGGGGGGCTGAAAATAATAACTTTGTTGGTTTGATCTTTCTTAACTGGTTTTTTTTTTTATTATTATCTATTTATTGTAGCAGCTAGTTTTACTTTGACTTCACGAAAAAAAACCATCTCGATCTATATTATCTGGAGACCCATTTTTTAGTTAAGAATATTTTCAATATACAGTTTTAATTTGACTTCACAGCATATCAACCGGTGTCTTTTAACCTAACCTCACCTAAGTAAGGTTAGGTTAAATTTCGAAGTGAACATTTGCAAATGATAGTGTGCCCCATAGTATAGATAGCCTTAACACCCAACCAACAGAAACCGACTAAATTATGTGAACTAAATTTGACAAGTGTTCAGTTAACTATGTCACTGTCAACTATCAAAAAAGTTTTGAATAAATGCATGTAAAAAGGTTTTTAGCTGCCTGCGGAACCCATATCAATAAAAGTTTATAACTGCAACTCAAATAGCGCTTTTGTGTGCCTCACAAACCGCGGTGTTGACCAGTTGACTCATCGTTGGTAAACTCTTGCGCATTATTTTTTCATACCATTTAGGGGTGCCGCTAGCAGCGGGTTAGTTAACTATAGAGTTTATCGCTGTCGATAAAAATCCGTCATTTTCTAATGAGTATGTAAGTGTGAGGGTGTAGGATGCTTTATTTACATGTAATACAAGCTTAGAACTTAGTTTGGGTGGTGGTGAATTTATTATCCTTTTATATTCGATTCGGTTTATGTAAGTTTTCTGTAATACTCGCGCACAACTCTACTTTTACACATTCACTGCCACCGACGCATATATACGTTCACTGTTATAGAAGTTTGTTCCTAGGCCATGCCCCCTGGCAGTGAATGCGTTAATGTAAATGAAAATCTTCCGTAAAAATTATCTAACTGATTGTGAAAAGCACATGAAAATCCGTTTAGTAGTTTTTGAAATCATCACGAACATACAGACGCGGCGAGAAACTTTGTCTCATAATATTACTAGCGACCCGCCCACGGTTCGCTTCGGTTTATGTGAGTATGGTATATAGCCTATAGCCTTCCTCGATAAATGGGCTATCTAACATTGAAACTATTTTTCAAATCGGACTTGTAGGTAGTTCCTGAGATTAGAGCTTTCAAGCAAACAAACTCTTCAGCTTTATAATATTATATTTAGTATGTAGTATAGATGTAGTGATTATTAATGTTATAACTTGCTTACGTTACGCATTTTTTTCTACTTCGCCACTCGTATCAATAGCATCGTCTTCATGGAAACATGTTGTATGAATTATTATTCACTATAAGGATTTTTTACGTTAATGTATCTTATGCAACCTACCACATTTGCTTGCAATGTATTTTTGCCTCGAATGCATCGATGCTATACAATACCTGCAAATTGGTACCTCGAAAAAAGCTAAAAGGACGTTCCATTTGTAGCACCTCCAGTGAATAGACCTAATAGAAGCCATGTTTGAACCCACTTCGCATCTGCGTGGAGAACCGCCATTATAAAGCTCGGGTGCACGGCTGCCCCTACGCCAGTCATTTCTGTTTTTTCAGCCAATTCATACGTTCACAGTTTACCACCACGTTTATTATTCAGGAGTCACGCGGACTGTACTCTGCTACTGTAACGGTGGAAAAGGCATTTTATTTTTAAGAAAGGAAAGGGCTGTATTTTTTTTATTTCTGGGGAAATGACTAGCATGGTGGCATTCCATGTAAAATGTGTAAAGAACCATACGAAAAACCAGAGAGTGAATACTAGGAATAGCAAATAACCGGTTATAGCCGACAAAAACGGTTAATAACTCGTTAAATTACATTCCTGAGATGACAGCTGATGTTTTGAAGACAAAGACGTGCTGCATCTCAACTCTAATGCTCGTCTCGAGATGTTTAATGGTTAATGTTTAATGTTTATTTGGGCACAAACGGTACAAGTAAAGAAAAACTTACATAACACATTGACCAGTGAAGTTGCCACAATTAACTAATACAGCACAGCAAAAATTACAGTGTTCTATGGTTTGACGTTTACAATGACGTATCTTGTGACGGGCATCTCAGCCAAGATGTGTTTCTTAATACAGCCCTAAAATGGAGACATTATACCGGTTATTATAAAAGGAGAAAATTCTCAATTGGTCGTTTTTTTTACTATTCAGTAATTGTAGTCACTTATTACATACATTTTAAATATCCTGGATGGCGACCTCTTCTTTCAGAGATATCTCTTAAACGGCGCAAGCGTTTAACATGAAACCTATCTAAATGCCACCCCTATTTAACTATCATCCTATTAAAATTTCCCATGAAATCAATATACCTGTTTGGGAGGTACAGTCACGAACTGGGATTGTTGAGCCACTTGCCATTGTTCGTAATTTAGCCGTGTATTCAATAACCGATGTCACCGACTGGTTGACAGCTATTCGATTTACATTACTCGGCCAAATTAGAAACACGGGTAAGTGGCTCAACAATCCCGTTTCGCGACTGTACGGTCACGAGCGTTAATTTGGGACCCATTTCAAGAAAAATATGATTGTAGTCGTCAATGTCATTAGAGATGTCAAGTCATTTGTAACTTTTAAGAAACTCAAATACGAAACTCAACCTTATTGTTGTAGAATGTCAGATTGACTTTGGACCTAAGGTGGGTACCAAACACGTACCAAATTTAATCTCGTGACTGTACCTTGCTACAGACATATACACACACACATATGCATTTACATAGATACACACACATGTAAAATTTCTAACACCCCCTTTTTTGCCGAGGGTTAAAAATTGGGGCTTCCAGCTAAACGATAAAGATCACACATGCATTTTTAAAAATTCCGGAAACATTATCAAAAAGAAAATTCCGTCCAACTTGTACTAGACAGGTGCTACCAGTTTGTTTGTATGGAATTCCCTTACAAATAAAATGCCGTGCGATCATCATTCACGACAATTGGTCGGTCGCAGTAACTACTGCGCTCGCCACGAACGGTGGCGGACGAAAAAACGAGGCAAGGGTGAGTTGGACTTGTTTATTTAAGGGACTCGCTATTTCATTTTTTTATTCTGCTGTCATTGTTTGTGTTTTGTTTAGCCATTGTTTGTTGTGATCAGATTCGCGATGTACTGAGTAAGGGCCAAATCAAAAGCACCCGAAACCGACGTACGTGCATGAAGAGATTGATGAATGCAGAGGAAGCGAAAATTGTGTAAAAGTGCCCGTTCGGCCTACTTACTGAATAAATGTCTTTTATCTTTTTTTTTTGTGTTTAGATCGGTGCACCTGGCGATCCATAATCTCTGCCTACCACATTGGGAGACAGGTGTGAAGGTATGTATGTATGTATGTATGTATGTATGTCATTGTTTACCTAAGGTTAGTTTACCTCTTAAATTAACTTAGGCTTACTTCGGATTAAAATTTAACACTTTTTGTTTGGGCAAATGTCAATTTTTAACCCGAAGTTAGCCTTATCTATCCGCGATTTGAATATAGGTTTCGGCCGTTAATAAGTTAGGGATGATCTCCTAAAATATATTTTTTGTCGGCATGGTTTCCAGATTAGAGAAAACTTAAGATGACTCAGTAAGGATACTGAGTCATCTTAAGTTTTCTCTAATCTAGGTCGACTTTGATTCATAATCTAAGTAAAATAACTTAGTCAATGATTAAAACTAAGTTGATATTTTTTTGTAATTTTCGTTTTTAATTACAACTTATAATTATTTGTATCTTCGTGGGAAATGCCTGCGAAATGCACTTTTTTTTTTTCTTTCATTCCTCATTTCTGTGACGCGGAACCCTAAAAAAAGCAGTCACACCCGCCACGCTCGCTCAAATGAGTAATGCTATACGTGGTACGCATTAAACATTATAAGGACGAGTGCAGAATGTCAGGTGCACCAGAATTTACGAAGCTCAAAGGTTTAGGTAATAAAGGAAGGAAATGGGTTTTTTATTTCATTTCCATTATATTATTACACATACATACATACACAAACTCACGCCTTTATTCCCAGATTGGGATAGGCAGAGCTACAGAATTTCCAACAACTCTAAAACCTTGTTGATAATTCTTGCACACTTAGGCGAAGATGTTTACCAGTGTATTAGTGACAGGTTGCAAGCCCATCGCCTAACAGTACTACACGCCTTTATTACCTTAGTCGGCTTTTACGACATCTACGGAAAGATACGGAGTGGCACTATTCTAATCCGGCTACCACACGGGGATACATACATAAAATCACGCCTGTTTCCCAGAGGGGTAGGCAGAGACCACTTCTTTCCACTTGCTACGATCTTGACAAATTTCTTTCGCTTCTTCCACATTCATATATCGAGTCATGCACGCACGTCGGTTTCGGGTACTTAAGATTAGGCCTTTTTCCAGTATTTCTCCGATTTGACTCGAAAAAGTACGCCTAGGGCGGCCCCTTCCGTATATCTGTATATCTGTATATCTCTTTCGTCAGCACACACAACACATTACATTATATCGACGACCGTAATCTAAATTGACGTAAGGGACAAAATGGCGAAAATGAGTTATGAATGCAGTTCTATTCAGTTTTTTTTTCTCTATCGATTGGTATAGGTGACATCTCAATAGCCTAAAAAAACATGCCCCTTACAGCCTTAAAAAAATGTTACTTTGACTCCGTATTTCAAAAAAATACGACGTATCGATAGCAATGAAAAAAAGTTCATTTAATTCTTGGTGTAACATTCATCTTCGCAATTTACCTAACGCTGTAAGGAGCCATTAAATAAGTAAAGGTACGATACATCATTTAACGTTTTCAAAATTATCTACAAAAACAAAATTGACTCTATCACAATTAGATGTAACTATAATTTTCTAAATTTATCTGCGTCGTCGTAAAAGACTATTCTGTAAGCAATTGTACGATACGCAGTTTTGCTTTCACAAATGTAAGGCAACAGTGACCCTTACGGTAATTTGTAATTGTTTCAAATGTTTGCTAAGAGTATATACGACATTTTTTACAAGTACAATCACAAAACTACCGTCCCTTACATTAAAACATAGCTGCAAAAATTTAACTATTACCAAAAATGTTAGCGTTATCTCTTTCGTTAGATGGCATACGCAGTGTTCGTTAATATAGCTAAATTAGTCTAACGCACTTAAAGTTGCTTGAGGGTAAAAGAGATCTCACTATCACCTCGTGTACGCAACCAAAAACATTGCAGAAAGAGCATGTCGCTCCTGGTTGTGGTTGACAATGTTGCCGCTTCATCAGATTTTTAGGAAATCTACTGAATTTTCTTGACATCTATTGATTTTTGAGCCTAGGACTTCGATTGAAAATATGGCTATAAATGCATTTAAAATAATATTCCAAAGGTATTTGTTTGTGCAAACAGAGTATAAAGTATTTACAATAAACACGACACGTGATAACTATAATTTTTCAATAGAAATAATATAAAATTATTTTAATGGGAATACTCTATACATAATTCAATTGTTAGTTTTACAATAAAGCGTTTACATACATACATACGAACAAGAAAAAAAACAGATTTTTAATCGTTTATTCAAAGGTATGTTCGACTGATAAAAAAACTATTCGTTTTTCAAATTACACCTGGCTACACTGGATTGAGTGCTGCCGCTGCTTGCTCAGTTCTGTTTTGCACGAGCACTCGTCTTCACGCACGTTTAAGTACTTAATAATAAGGAAGGCAACCGATATTTGATAACGATGAATAGGAACAGTATTGAATCACTCTCAGCTCGACGCAATAAATTACTGCGGGATCGAGAAAAGTTATTGCAGTAAGAATTTTATTTAATAAAATATCAAATTTTCGGCTACATGCAATTACCGTGTTTGTGTCTTCTTATGTAGGTATATTATTTTGCAAGTCTTTAGAAATGATATGCTAACCAAAATACTTTGTCACGTTTCTAAATACATTAAATACCTGTTCATTCTTGGTATTGCGTCATAACTTCCTAGGAAAATACCAGCTAAGTTACTTGTGTGCTATTTTGTTAAAATAAACTTAATAGAGGACCAAACTATTGTTTAAAGTACTAATCTATACTTTAAACAATAGTTTGGTCCTTTATTAAGTTTATTTTAAGAATTTTTGGCCCGTTTATACAACGCTGGTATCTAAACACCAGTAGGTATTTACGACCCTATTAAGATAGCATTTGGCCTAATTGTACTACTTTTATTAGGTTCTAATTGATACTGTCGAATTAAAATTGTTTATGTTTTTACATTTCTAATCGTTTTTAATTGTTTTTATATTTCTAATCGTTTTTACTCCGAATAGTGTATTTTCTTTTATTTTATTACTTGTTACTAGCTATCGACGTATTAAAGAGAGCTCATAATGGCGTATATAGTGATGTATCGTTGCAATATAATTATAAAAGCACCCGTTTACAATAACACGAGAGCAACGAATAACTTTCATTAGAATTGTCTTACCTCTTTTACTTCTTCAGAACACTTTACTTTAATTAAAAACCTCGTATAATTGCGATTCCGAGCTCTGGCAAATTATGTCTAAACTTACATGATTGATCTCTTAATTTTTCTAATAAATAACACATGTACATTTTATGTTTTGGTTTATTATTTCACCTAAGATAGTTTCCCATGTACCTTTTACGCCCTGTCATTGATTAGTTTCAATGGAGTTACGACCACTTTAATTTCGTTTCTTTCAATTTATTTGTAGATACATCAAATTCACTCTAAAGTCAACTGTTGAAGAAGGGTGTATTGGACATTGTGAATTATTTTTTTTGACGTAAGGGACATGCTATCTCAGTAACTAAGCGTTAAATGATAAATTGATCTATTTGTAGTTAAAGAGTTAAAAAAAATAAGTAATTGGCTATTATTAGTTACATGACACGAAAAGAAACAAAAAAAATATGAATTTAAAAAGAAAAAAAAAACAGTTTTTTGGCTCTCCTGAAAAGTAGCCATTTGTCCCTTACGTCAATTTAGATTACGGTCGTCGATATTTCACTTAAGTAATATTATACATAAATATCAGGGGACAGTTTTACACAAATTGACATAAATACCCTATTGTTTGTTATAATATAGAAAACACCTACAAGACATCATTAAATAGACAAAAAATGCTTATTATACTGGATGGTATCCCTTT
The DNA here is from genome assembly GCA_963966035.1 of Acleris laterana. NCBI lineage: Eukaryota > Metazoa > Arthropoda > Insecta > Lepidoptera > Tortricidae > Acleris > Acleris laterana. The sequence continues at coordinate 1,248,184 of OZ014454.1, read as the reverse complement.
GGAACGCATATTTATCGTTACGCGTAATTTTGCGCTGGCATTGCAGAATTTAATAAACGTCTATTTTGTAGATTAGGTTAGGTTAGTTTTTTATAATAATTGAAATAGAACCGTTTTTAATGTACCTCTTTCGGTCATACGATTTTATGCGTAAAGACACATTATGCGTTGAAAATTTATGCGATCCAACAGTTAACCACTTTCTAAATCTCCCTATATTCAGGAATAAAATACTCGGACTCGTCTCATAAATACTTACCCTTACTGGGAATCGAACCCGGGAACGCTAGCACTTAATTTAGGCCACTAACATCTAGGTTAATCGTCAGTAAAAAAAATATCATTGCTATTTTGATCCTTGCTATTTTGATCATTTTATTTTCTTCCCTAAAGTTTACACAATCTCACCACTCAATCTAATTTAAATTGGTTCAACGGCTAAGATTTTAACGAAAAAGCGAAACAAACAAACTTTCTCATCTATAATAATATTATAAAGAAGAGTTCGTTTGTTTGTTTGTTTGCTTGAACGCGCTAATCTCAGGAACTACTGGTCCGATTTGAAAAGTTATTTCAGTGTTAGATAGCCCATTTATCGAGAAACGTTTAAAGATCATACTCACATAAACCGTTTATAATATAAGTACACTAGCGATCCGCCCTACATAAATAAAAAATATTTTTACGAACATAGCATGTTATAAATCATTTTCCCATCACATCGTGTCTCCGTTGTAAATTTAAATATAGGCTTTAAATTTTTAACTAGGCATGCAAAGCCAGCACATCACTACCGATGAATATTGAAATCACGTTCAAATAATATTTTTAATACAAACAGAATGAATAATTACACTCTGTATAGGTACTACTCGGTAAAACCATATTGCCTTAGACATTACGAGTATTACACAGGGTGTCCCATAAACCGACGTCAACCCGCCTGATAAAACAGGTAAAAAACTTTGGATATGTTCAGCGATTTTTACTAGTTTCGGAGGCATTGATCATTTTAACTTGAATTTTAGTAATTTTCCGTTATGTCCATGTCACGAAAAATCTTCAATTTCATAAGTTTTTCAGTGGTATCTTACATCATTAGAATCATTTCGAATCAGCGTTTTTAAACCTATTCGGCCTTTTAAAAGCAATACGGTTTTACAGCAATAAGATAATGTAAACTATAGTGCAAAATGTGGTTAAAGAATTATTAACGAATTTTTAGAGTTGTTGGTAATTCTGTAGCTCTGCCTACCCCACTCTGAGAATAAAGGCGTGAGTTTATGTATGTGTATGTATGTATGTATTTTGTTGAATTTCGTCGTCATTCGAAAATAAGCTACAAACAAAATAAAGTAACGTAAATCATTTGTAGTTTTAGCCACATTTTCTCTTCAATAGCTTAAAAAGCTCAGTGTAAAACCTCCCCTTGGCATTAGTGGCGTATGTCGCGGCGGAGCACGCGAGCTTCTGATTGATTCTACCGAGCTTTACCGCGAGCTTTTTACTTTCCGAGTAAATGCATTAACACCTCAAATGCCAGCGTTCGTGGTTGCCATGCGAAATGCAGCGGGTATCGAATTGTGGGCACTGAATTGGTTAAGTATTTTGATTTGAGCTTGCGGTTTTAGTTTGTAGGTGGTTTGTTGATTTCTTCGTGGATTTGGACTAATGTCTTTTACTGTATTTAAGTAGAAATGCCGTTGGAAAAAGATTTAATAATAATACTAATTTATTTATTCAGACAACTACATCCACATTTTGTTAGTATTTTTCTTATGACTAAGTTAGTATATTTATATATTTAGTTAGCGACATTGTGTTCTTAACTAAGTGTTGCATCATTGAGCACTCATTCCTAATGGCTATCGTCCTCAGGAGACTGTTTGGTTTGATTTGTCTATAGTTGATTTTTTACTGATTTGAATAATTGGCACATCTACGGGGCATTTTTTTAAGTCAAAACCATCGTTTCGAAATTAATTCGAGTTAGAAAGAGCTACCAAATAAAAAAAAACCATATTCTCAAATTAAGCTTTAGGTTTTTAATATGGGTACAGTACATACTAGACAACGTTCAACATACTTCTATAGAGAAACATATATTATACTTAAATACGAGAGACGACGCGTTGGCCTAGATGGTAGTGACCCTGCCTACAAAGCTAGCGGTCCTGGGGTTCAAATCCCTGTAAGGGCAAATATTTGTGTGATGTGCGCGAATATTTGTTTCTGAGTCGTGGATGTTTTCTATATATATTTGAGTATATGTTTCTCTATATAAGTGTTTATATCGTTGTACCCATAGTACCCTTAGGGTCACTACAAACTAGGTGTTTTTTACCATTGGGAAGGGTCTTTTTGACTAACCTAACCTAAACTAGAGTTGCTGTGCCCTCCAGGGTTCATTTTGATATTACTTATTTATTAGAATAGGCTGTACCATTATGAAAAAACAATAAATAATTGAAATTGAAATTGAAACCTAACCTAACTTGACTAATTTACACAATAGATGTTTATTAATTTATGTAATTTCAGCCTAAAGGATGTTAGGCAAGAAGATTCTAGCCCAAATAATAGTTAGGACAAACAATTACTACGCAATGCGACGGGCTCCCATTTTTGCTATTTACTAAAGGTAGGCGACGTAGGCGAACGAATTCCACGCGAATGCGATCCAGAGCGACGCGGCGCGACAGAAACAAACAGGCGACAGCTATTATAATGGACTACGTTTTTTTTTTATTGCCGTCAACGGGCAAACAGGCAGACATCCCACCTGATGGGAAGTGGTCACCGCTGCCTATGGACGTCTGCAACACCAGAGGCGTCACCAATGCGTTGCCGGTCTCGAAGAAATTTAATGATACCCCTTTTAAAAAGCCCTATATTGTAGCGCGTTGGGAAAGTCTCAGCAGGAAGCTTGTTCTAAATGCATATAGTACGTGCCAGAAACGTTCTAGAAAACCGGCGCGTAGTTGAGCGCGCTGGCTCAAGAAAATACCAAACCAATACAGGTACAGGTACACAGGTGCGGGGTGCGGGCGGCGCGGCGCGAAACGAAGCGAACGCGGTTTGATATTTTTCGCGCGAAGCCACGCGACGTATATAGTATTGGTTTCCATGCGGCTATGATAATCGTATAGACCCTCACTGACCGGAGGTGGGTACGTATCATAATAAATAAAGTTCAAAATACATAATGGGTCATGATACATGTTGGTCATAATATATAATGGTTTTATTTCTAAATCCGTAAATATTTCAGGATTTTTTAAAAACACATCGTATAGAACCCATTAGGTTAGGTTAGGTAGTAGTCCTGCGGCGTGGTGGGGCGATTTGCGAGCACGAGGGACAAGGCCGCCGCGTCGCACCGCTTCGCATTGAAATCGCGTATCACCGCATCGGTTCGCTTCGCAATTGCGTTCGCTTTGAATCGCCTACGTTTTTTTTTTTTATGGCATAGAGAAGACAAACGATCACACAGGCCACCTGATGGTAAGTGGAAACTGTGACCCATAGATATTCGCATACACAAGACTGCAATGCAATCCTAAGACCCAACCCTGAGGACTAAGATGGAATGCTTCTATGCTAGTCATTTCACCGGCTGTCTTATCCCCAAACCGGAACACAACAATGCGACCACTGCTGTTTGGCGGTAGGTTAATGGATAAGATGGTGGTAGCGATCCGGACGGACCCTGCACAAGGTCCTATCACCCGCAAAAGACCGTACCGCGTAAGACGTAGCCTAAGTGCTAAACCATCAAGTTTTCCCTTTTGTTGGTACACTTTGCAGCATTTACCTACCGCTGCTCTAGTCGTCGACACTAAGCCGCTAGACTAAGGTCTCAAACTTGCGAGACGTCAGCGACACGTATGAGCATTATAATATGGAAGTTGCAACAGCCCTGGAGGCACAGAATATTCTAGAAGACTGGTCACTATTTGATTATAAAACCACTCATTAAAGCACTGTTATAATTACCGTGTTCGCATATATTATTCAAGACTAGTTTCCTGCTAGTGCTCTTATTTTAAATACCTAAGGGACGAATTTCTAAGAAATAATTGTCCTCAGGGATGTGATTCTGTTATGGATATTTTAAACTCGACGTAGGTAATATTTAGTAACCGGCAAGTTTAAATTGTCCCGTGAGAGCGTATCAAACACATTTTAGCGCGTGCATTCGATTAGGTAGTTTGATACCATATAGAACTCGCCTCTCTTCTTACCTAACGTTATCAAAGTTTGGTTGCTCTGTTGATCGAGTCACAGACTATAAATGACGTGTCAGGTCAGAATGATTACAATCGCCTGGACCTCTATTCATCTCGGTAAAACCAAATTATCTTTGACACTTTGGTATTGTTTTTAAATAAGAGCTATCAAAATATGGACAATACGGAAACACATCAAAACAAAAAGATTTTACCGTGTCGGATTTTTGCCATGTGAACACGTTTGCCGTCTCCAAGCCACAAAAAATAATCAAAGAAATGTCCAGTCTGTGCTATTACACTCTCGAGATACCGCCCGTAGACGTAAGAGGATTACTAAAGTTGTCGGCACACTAAGCCCTGCTAATGCAGAATTATTTTATAAATATTTACTAGACCAATGTAAATTAAACGGGAAAACGTTTTAATGGAGCTTTCACAGCTTTCTGGTCCACGCTGTGGTATATTTTGAACACGTTGAAGCTTTAAGCTCTACTTAGAGTACGGTGTTGTAGTTAGTGCATGGAACTATGAAATGTAGTTGGGAAACTGATGTATTTGAATACAGAGAGGCAGTTTTTCTAATCTGATGAATACGCATATTCATTCATGCGAACCCTGTGAGATGGGAATACATTATTGGATGAACATGCATCATATTTAGGCAAATAAACTCTGCCTATTTCGATCTCTGCTGATGACGTAGGCGCCCGCCATATTGGATTGTAATGGCGTCAAATACTAATTTATATAGTTGAAGCCAGTACTTGATTTAAGCTCAGTGTATTCTCACCGGTTCTACAGGGTGTATTTTTATCAATAAATTGTATATATATAATATTTTTTTATCATTATTCGGAAATTAATGTGTATTGTCATAGAATGAAGTATTTGCTCGAGGAAAAATATTTTTACCCGGACTTTTTCAATCAATCATAATACCTAATATCATTTTGTTTACGAAACGGCCATTGCGGTCAATTTAATCATTTTGTAATTTAGTCAATATTTAATAGGTACCTTTTAGTCAATATTTAATAAAGGTGATGATTGTTTCTTGTCTATGGACTCATTTCTACGCGGGATTTTTCTTATTTAAAAAAAGAAAAATATCGGGATATTAACTATTTATAAGGGATTCAAACCCAAAACTCCTGGCTTTGCAGGCCGGTTGCAACTGAACCAAGAGAGCACAGGCATAAAAGTTACAATACAAAAATGTTAAGGACTGAATGATGAGAAGTTGCGTGCCTAAAACTTTTAATTGACAGCGTACAGTCACCCAATGCAAATGTTTAGCATACTTAGAACCTGGTCATTGTGAGAGTCGTTGTCATTGTCATGTCAATGATACGTAGGTATCATTTGATGTTCTGTTTGATGTTTACTATGACAACGCACTAAAGTGCTCAACATTTTCAAGTCAAGTTTCTGCCAGGGAAGAAATAGAGCTATAAGAATTCATATTATTTTTGTCTTGGTCTCACAGCCAACCTTTCAAGTTTTGACAGTTTATAAATACGGCCTCTTAACTCTTAAGTAAGCACGAAAAGTACAGTTCTCCATAATTTGCCACAGTCAGGCAATAGCGACAGAAATATTATGTCACCTCAGCCAGCTACAAAACGCTAATAACGTAAAAAATAAAAGATCAACTTGAAACAGTGGTAAAAAGTAACAATTTCATGCAAATGTGCATTTCTTTAATAGCTATTTTACAGTGAAGGACAATATTAAGGCGGCAGGATTTTTTTCAAAGTTTATTTTACTGCAATATTATGATGATGAATGATTTTTATTAAACGATGAAATTAATAAATTTGATAGGTAATTAAATATGACGTATATTATCATTACTGTTCTGAAATTTGCTATTAAATCAAAGAACTCTTTCCTCGCAGACGTCGTTTTTGGCACCTGCTAGCTTGCAATCGAAGCACAATATCAATTTGTTTTTTTTTAATTATTTTGGTTTAGTATATATTAATGATGAACCATTAAAGTACTAAAAAGCTGTCATTCAAACATTTCCAACTACTTTTTCAGAGACATAACAGCAAAGCAAGAAAATGCCCTTCTACAAATATTTATTTTACTTCTAAGATACCTATTTAGACAACTTTAACTGTAAAAGTTTCAACGGTTGACAAGTAGAAAAACATCGAGATAATAACGAGCAAATAAAAAAAGCTTGTTTAGCATATGAACTAACCATGTTTTTAATAAACTAAGCTCCCTCAGCCAAGCTAAAGGGACCAACAGTACAACGCAACCCCTGTCCGCTTAATTCGCTTGTGTAAAAACTGGAAACATTCCATGTTTTCCAGTGTATTCGTTATTTTGTCCCGCATTGTATTCCTGGTCGCGTGCGTCCTTGTTAGTTGATTTATATTCGCCCATGTTTCATATTGTGTTGTGTACAAAATGACACTTTTATGTTTTAGCGCAAAGATTATAATTAACTTGTGACTTTTTAAATACATAATGGACACTTTTAGGCCTCACGCAGATTATTATTGAGTTTCGTGACAACAATTCGACAGTATCATAATATACGTCAGTAAAAAGTCTAGTAGAATTTTTACTGAATTTTCAGTCAAAGCCAACATTGTTAGAAAGTCAAAAAGCAATGAATTCATTTCTTATTCAGAAAAAAATGTGAATTTAAATATTACTCTTTATGCTAAAACGCTGCAAATATTTAAAAAAAACAAGCAAAAGTAAACAAACTTTACAAAAATGAAACTGTAAAGTTTGAAAGTGAAAAACGTTCCGCGTGTAGCGAAGATAATATTATAAATGATTTCACGTCGGGGTAAATGAAACAACACGAGACAAAATAAACGGTCGGGCTCCTCTGATCTTCTCGTTTCGGGTTTTTGATGAATGTACGCGAAGTGCGAAATGCGTGGGCAGTTCCACTTGGTACCTTTTACCTTGGATTTATGTAGTTTTTAAATAGTGATTTGATACATACATACATACGTTAAATCACGCCTGTTTCCCAGAGGGGTAGGCAGAGACCACTTCTTTCGATTTGCTATGATCTTGACAACTTTCGCTTCTTCCACATTCATACATCGAGTCATGCACGCACGTCGGTTTCGGGTACTTAAAATTCGGCCCTTTTCCAGTATTTCTTCGATTTGACTCGAAAAAGTACGCCTAGGGCGGCCCCTTTCTACCCGTCCACTCACTTTCGATCTGTATATCTCTTTCGTCAATCTTCTTTCATCCATCCTTTCCAAATGACAGAACCATCGAAGCATGCCCTTTTCAATTTGATTTGATGGCTTGTTTATATTATAAGCTAAGGTATATCCGGAATCCCCTCTATTGAAAGAAAGAAAGAAAGAAAGAAAATCATTTATTCGTGACATGCATAACAAAGAACAGATTAACAAATACAAGAAGAAAGTAGCCACGAAATGGTCCCAACTCAGCGTAATGCTGGCATTAAAGTCAGCGCTGGTCTTCCGTTGGAACCATCAGGTGAAACCACGGAAGGTTACACACACATAATTAAATTAGCACAAAACGAGAAGAAAAATAAAAAACAAAGCTCTGAGTTTCGCAAAAAAAACATGCCCGTCCTTAGATGGCTGAAAGAGCAACAGTCCCTTAGCCTTACTTGAATTGACGAAAGAAAACCGACATTCAAGACATATCCTATAATCTGTGGACATTCACATGACCTATCCTATCTATGGCAGCGCCTATCTATGGTGGTTGGTTGATATCAAAGACTACTATTGTACACTGGATATAGACTGGCAACTCGGCGTTGTTTTCTGTCCGAGTAAAAAAAAAAAAAAGGTTGCTTGTTCTGCCATCTAGTTCATGTTCTTTAAACTAATTCTATGCGTATGTGTGTGTAAGCATGTGCTTATACATAACCACATACTTAAGCTATTCTCCACCCCTTTATTCATACAAAATCACAACAGGTACTTAAAGACCAATGATAGTTAAGACACTTGGCACATATTAACTATTATGGCTTTAAACACCGTTATTCATAATGTTGTATGAAAAAGGGGTTAAGTTTGATTTAGAGTAAGTACTGTAAAAAAGAACATATTAGGCGTGATGGCAATGTTTTACATTGAGAACTGATAAACTCGCAAAAACGACGGGCTTTTAATTAGTAAGTAGGGCTACGCCGCGCCGCCGCGCCTGATCAGTTCTTATTTGCATATAAATCAGTGAGAAGTCAATAATTTTAGCCGGAAAAAGTCCACTCAATACAGGATCCCTCAAGATCAATTTATTTTCCAAAAAATGTTTTTTATAACTAGTACTCTGTGAGGATCATATATTTAATGGGTCTTCCTAATACTGCGGCCAAATCAACTGGCATCTCTTTTTTAACATAAATAAAGAAAGATAACTAGTATTAACTAACTACATTTAACACGAATATTTTCAAATCTCACAGATGTGGCCGCAGTGTACCTGTCTATCTATTTTCAGAGCTCGAGGAATCCAACTAATTACATTGTCATGTAAACATATGAATATGTAAATAAATCATTTATTGCATTTAAGCTTATTATGTTTAGATACACTTGTTTAAAATTATGACGAGTTTTCTAAACAAATTAGCGTACCTAAATAAGATGATGACATTGTTGAACTTAATTTTTCAACTTTTTATTGCTTTCATAAGCTGTTATTCATAATATACAGGTGTTAGGTAACTTATAAGTTATAACTACTTATAAGGTATGAGATCTTTATAGGGCACAGCAACTTACAAACTAGTGAGGGGCTTTTAACTTTCCTATACACACAGGAACTTTACTATACACTTACCCTAGTACTTAATATCGATTGAAAACTGGAAATTATCATAAAACAAAGACGACCTATAGGAGCGACCTATGAATACCTACGTAAGACTTCGAAGTTCCGAAAATTGAGATTTTTAGACTGAGCCTTTTTAATTGAGCAGTTTTCACGATCTTGTGTACGTAAGAACTTGATTTTGCCATAAATTTAGTGTAGTTTTAATCAATTTTGACGTCATAATTGAGTATCAATTTGTATGCGGTGGGGTGTTTTCAACGCGTAGTAAGAATGTTGGACTTTACTTTTTTTTTCTGATTTCTGCAGTGGTCTGATTGCCGTTGGTCCCATGTGATGGAAAAAACGTCTAGCCTATTAGATGATAACTTTTACACCCCATCACTTGCTTATACTTGCTAAACAGAAGATGAAAAAGAAAACTGTGGTCATGACAAATTATCAGATTCTTTGAAATGAATATACCTACAGTTCAGGGAGACTATTTATGAATGTCACTTGTGATTTTGACACAAAATAATGTATTATGTGTTAGCGAAAATGCACATAAATCGAAGCGAAGCGAGGGCGGGTCGCTAGTACACCATAAATCCTGTTTTATGAAGATAAAAAAAAGGTAAAGGTTAAAAGCTCGCGTAAAGATGTTACATGGATAACGGAGGGATTGAGAAACGCCTTAAAAACTAAACGACGTCTAAGATATATATATATATATAACCAAAACAGAACACCTGTCAGTAGACTTAATTATATCGGGTATAGTAAAGTACTCATATTCATATTCAATTTATTGCAACTCAATGATCATTGTACTTGGAAATTGCATGTTGATAAAGTTCGTTCTAAGATTAATAGATTTAGATATGTGTTATTTATGGTGGTTATCAAGAATTACCTATAAAAATACTGCTTTAAAAAGCGTATCACGGTTTTGTGGCACGATATGGAACTGGGGAAACTCTGTACACATTATTCGCACTTTTGTGGCCTTTTGTACTAATGCATTAGAGCAATTACCAATATCGGTTTCCGAACATCTTGTAGGAGCTTTTTGTAGAATTAAGACTGCAGACGGTACACTCAACTCTAGTTTAGTGATATCAGTATAATTAACACTTTCATATTAAATATTTGCATGACTTATCTAAGTCTAGATGTATGGTTCTAATTTTTAGTGTTAAGATCATCATAATATGTAAGTATAGTAACTATGTCTAACGCAAATAAATAAATTTCATTTCACTTCATTTAACAGAAATAAATTGATTGGTTTTAATAGCCTCAAAGACAGTTCTTAGAAATAATGATTTAGATGATGATCAGCCAATTGTTCTTTGAGTCGGGTATTTCGCTTCATCTTCATCTTCAGAGAGGCGACAGTCACTGTTTTTCTTTTTTACATAATGGGATTTCAGCAGGTCTTCACTGCAGGTTATTATGACAATCTTTTGTTTTTTTTCTAGCTTAAGTATTATTTGGTTTCTATAATCTCACAGATAATACGAGACAGAATCTTTGTGCAGATAAGTAGGTGTTCTAGTTAAAACTGGGACATATTTCCTTGCTCTGGACACAAAACCGCCTCCAAGAATCTCTTGTAACCTAAAAATAATAAAAATGTATTATAATAAAGTACCTCGTCTCAGTTCCAAGGGGCGAAAATTACCTACATAGCAAAAATCAAACGTCTCCAACGGCAAAGATACTTTTCTTACCATTTTGTTACGTAAACCTTAACATGATGATAGGGGTGCTTCAACCAAGTCAGCCGTTGGGGTTAATTTTACAACTTTCGAACAAGAACTTAGTGGATTGTTTGCGTATCATACGCTTTGTTTACGTCATAGGTACATACATACATACACATACACACAGACATACATAGAGGTATCTTATTTGGCTCTAAGTATGTGGCTGTCCAAGAAAATCCAAAAGCTAAAGGACTTATGTCCCTAGAGGAAACATATACCTACCTAACTTTATGCCGCCTATATGTAACTTCCCTGCGCATGAGAAGTAAAATGTTTATTTTTGTTGCAACTACATTGAGTCGTCCGCCCCATGTTACATACGGCGACTGCAACGGTGTAAAGAATACGGCAGTCGACTGAATTCAGCGATCGACAGCTGCAACTGCCTAGCTACGTGATCGAAGTAGGCGGACAGACCTAAAGTAATGTAAAGACGACGTTCATTCGCCGCAGTAGTTTGAAACAACTTCGGCGACCGCATTACGGGAACGACTCAGTGTAATCAAATCACCGTTTAACTTTACCTGTGTTTTAAGCCATCGTGAAGCAAAATTTACGGCTCTTGCATTGAATACCCGCAGCCAATTGTGCAGCATCCACTACAACAACGCTCTCGTTCCGCACCATCATCGGTGCCGTCAAGACAAAATTATGCCATTGCGAGAGCTAAAATAAAAGTCAGTGTTTTTTAAATTGTTTTCGGCCGAATGTTATAAATCCGAAAATAAAAAAGGTTAAAGTTCAAGTCGTCAAAAACAACTAGGTGTCAAAAGTGGGATATTGATCATGTTACTTCTTCACCTCACCATCCGGAGTCAAATGGGAGGGAGTCGCGGGCAACAGCTGGTGCTACATTAAAACGCTTTAGCTTTGTAGTACTAATAGCTAGTACTTGTACTACTACTTATTCTGTGTCAATAGTCTCCTGAGTAAAACCGTCGACAGACGGACGACGGACAGACGGACATGGTGAAATAAAAAGGGTTGTTATTAAGTAGTATTAAAACAAAGTAAAAAAAACACAAAGCCGCCTTCAAAAAGCAATACATAACATCTTTTAAATGTTAGGTAATAGGTCAGTCCAACTGAAGTCTGCTTTTGGTTAAAAATATTGTAGGACGCCGACTTCAGTTGGACTGACCTATTAGCTACCATTTTAAAAGAAGTTATTTTTTGCTTTTTGTAGTCGGTGTTTTGTTTTTTAAACTATAATTTTATTTTATACTTTTAAGTCATCATAATTATGCTGTTATGTAGTCCCACTTCTCAATTAATAAGAAACTATAGAACATTTAAATCTCGCCGCAAGCAACGTCGCGGGAAAGTCAGAGTCATATATTTAAACCTAAGTATGCTTCATCATAGTCGCTCAACTATCTTAATCGAAATATTTTGTCAGCACGCTTGAAATATATACCGTTTAGGAGTTCCGGTGGCCATCTGTGGTCTTCATTATCAGTTCCACTTCACCAAATAGTGCTTTCCAAGAACAAATACACGAGTTACTATGAACAACACCAAAATCACTATAGGTGTGCCTATACATTTTGAAGAGTTCCGTTGATTCCTCATAGATTCCATCATCTTAATCTAAGATCTTAATTTTGATAAAAATGGGACCAAACAGAAAGCACTAGCTTTCAAATAAAAAAAGAATCATCAAAATCGGTTCACCCAGTCGAAAGTTCTGAGGTAACAAACATAAAAAAAGAAACACAGACGAATTTTGGGAACCTCCTTTTTTGAAGTCTTTTAAAAAGCAACAAGGTGTTGTTTGTTTGTATTTCACTTCAAATGCACTTACCTAAATATCTCAAGTCTTCGAAATAAATAATATAATATCACATATCATACATCACTTAAGAGCTTTCGTATAATAGCTTTCTAATGTTTGAAGCATTTTATTTTCGGTGACTCAAGTTTGTTCTATCTAAATAAATAATTACTAATGATAAGGTATACTTAATTTAGTACTAAATACTACACCTGTTTAAAACTTCAGCGCGATAGTTCGAGACATCGTCTCGGTTCCCGCTCTTGTACACTGGGGTTATAATTACTTGCTTTAATAACGCATCAGGGAAGACACCATGGCTAAAACACAAATTCACCAGTGAGTTATTATGGCGACCATAGTATAGGTAGTACCAGCAATTTTCAATAATTGAGTAGGGATATCATCCCAGCCAGGAGCACTTCCAGAGTTAAGGTTCATTAGGACTTGGAACACTTCGCCAGGGTTCGTCTCAAAGAGAACAAAGGAATTCGTACGTTTTAAGAAATGTTTTTAATATTATTAGTTTGCCAGCAACTCTATCTGCGTAGAACTCGTCTATCGCTTTTCTCTCGGGAACCATTATCAAGATAAAACTATATTTTATTTTAATCCTGGATAGTATATAATTGAGTGCCAAATTTCATCCAAATTCGCTCAGCCATTACGTGTCTGAAAGATAAACATCCTTCCATTTTTTTAGAGCTTGCATCCGAACTGCGGTATAAGTAAATGTCTATATACCTACCTATGGACGAAATTTCATCTTTGTAACTATCATAGGTTCAAACAGACAGACGGACATGGCGAAACTATAAGGGTTCCTAGTTTGACTTCAGGAGGGTTATTATGACATAGCTATGCCATTCTTTTTACGCTGAGAGAACAGGACGGAGCTATATAGTTTCTATAGCTCTGTCCTTTACGCTCCCCATAAAATGAACTGCAAAGCTATGTCATAATGACCCCCCAGATCCCTAAAGAGGTACCTACTTAAGTATCTGTTCAACAGTGAAAACAAACAGACAGCGACACGTCATGTTTATAATAACACACAAGACTTTGCGCGTTACTCTATCCACTCGGATAGAGTAAGTGAAACTTGTTTATCGCTTTTCCCTTGGAAATATCCTACGTCTTTTCAAAAACTTAAATATTTACTTAATGCTTACTTATAAGAAATTGAATCATATGCGCGAAAAGAAAATCTGCGAAGTGACGTGTCGGTGAAACAAGGAGACACCGTGAAATCAACTTGCAAGAACTTTGATTGTACTACGTACGAGTCTTTTGCTCCGTTAGTCCAAACATGGTTTTAAAAAGTAAAAATCGATTTCATATATTGTCGCGGCCGCTGCCATTGATAAATAATAACGTTTTTCACGACCAATTTCGCGGGCCTGCCCTGCCTGTGTGGTTATGTCATAATGTGACCGTTTAAGCACGGTCTGTGGGATCGCAGCTTAAGACGATAATTTCTGAGGATATCGCAGAAGTTAGAACACTCGTTTAAATCGGTATTCCCCCTGAAATTATTAAATATTTAATATTCTGTAATAAAATAAGGTATCTCAACTATGTTAAATCTTATTTAATTTAAATTGTATACGTCATTGTAGAACACGTGTATCGCTGTTCGCTATCGTCTATATCGCTAGAGGTGAAGCACGCAGTGCGAGTTAGAGCCCAATGGCAACGCTCTGTGGTTGCCCCAGCTAGGGGATTAGGAATTAAAGTAAGTCTCCTGTTTTCGAGACCAAACTATTGAGTTCCAATACGGTGGGTCTACGTTAAGAATAGCGGAGATTCTGTCGCCACCTTCCAACTCCATCATCAGATCACCTCTTAGCTACGATAATATTGCGTTCTCATAGAGTTTACATACCTATGTGGTCCAAATTTCAGCCCATTCCGTTAACGGGAAGTGGGTCAAATTTAATTTGCAAGATTTGACCCGTACATACCTACATACATTGCAAGTTAAATAAATGCTTGTAAAAATCGGAAATGAAAAGTAAATGGGTATTATTTTGTAGGGATTTTATCAGTTCAGTGAAGCCTGAAAGGCTGAGAGACAGACACATTTTCCAATTTAATCAATAGAACATATGGAATCTGTGCGTGACCCATTCATGTGAAATACCTTCTACGGTCCAATTATTGCAGCCAGGTACGAAGCACACCATAACACATCATGCAACGTGAAAAATTCTATGAAAAATTCGGAAATGAATTTCTCGCTGAAATTGAAACAAAAATTTGAACAATGTCAAAAAATGTCAAGACAGTTACTTATTGTGTTGCCATATTGATTCAATACAAATTGTCATAAATTATATATTTTTGCATTTTTATGAAGCATAATATATATTTCAAAATAACAAAAGTAAATAAATATCCTTTTTTGTATTAATGTTACATTTTTGTTTGGTTCCTAAAGTGCATTTTTTTTAATCCATCAGCAACACTGACATAAAAGCGATACGAAAAAAAACTCGTCATGTATCGAAGATGGCGCTCAATCATAAGGCGGTCGTTGAAGCGCTTACACCGTTGACCAAGAGTCTATTATTGTTTAATCCACGCGCCATATTAATTATGTCAGAGAAGAATGAAAAGCGAACCATATCAAATGTACTAAGTTGCCATAGCATGGTTGATATAATAATGCATGCTGCGCGCAGCAACAGATACTATTATCTTAGCAATTTCGTTTCCTAGAAGAATTGAAAGTGCAAAATGTTTAAAACAAGGAACATGAACTTATATACAAACAAATTGTGGCGAGCTGAGGTGCAACTAATGCGGAACACGACCGTTTTCGTCGGGGAAAAATAAAATTAAAACAAAAGTAAAACGTGCTTCTACTTTCTAATATGGATGGCAATGCAGGCAGATGGGACATAAACCATAGGTATGTATGCATTAATTTTGGCATTAGAAACTAGAAATGAGAATAACAGATTAATTAGATACCTATTAAGTAATATACTACAAAGAAGAGTAAGACAAGTGGCCATATGTTGAGAAAAGAAAACTGTCATGATAATATTTTGCATAATGGTATAAATACATAGATTAAAGTAACAATTGTAAAACTACTACAATAGTAATTTTAAAGGATTTGTAAATAATATGCAATGTGGATAAAATTAAATATGGTGGGAGGTTATTTTAAAAGCAACTAGTGTCGAGTCTTAAATTTTCCTCTGCTACTTGGTGTTCAAATATATGTTTTTTTATTTTTATTCTGAAACTATGTATATTTTGCAGGTTCCTTATTGGCGGTGGGATGTTATTCCAACATTTGGTGGCTATATAACGGAAACTTCCTCGAAAAGCAGCTGAAGCATGTCGCGGGGTCAACAATTTGATTCCACATTGACGAGTCCCACGAAGCCTCTGACTAGACAGCTTTTCGAAGAGATATAATGGTGCTTTGTGGTGTAGTACTCCAAAAAGCAGACAAGCCAAGTGCAGCTTGCGACGGTGTTGCATTTTGAGAATTGCATGTTTGTTTAAAAATGGAGTAACATGGGCCCTTAACGGAATGCTGAAACAGAAGCGAGCACAGGCATTTTGAACACGTTGAATGAGTCTTTTAGTTTTAGCAAGTATACGTGAGCCAAACACAGAATCCATATAATTTAGTTTTGATAAAACAAGTGACTCTACAAGTTGAATGCGCAATTTTTCGTTTATGAATGGTCTGATCTTGTATAACACTTTAAGCTTGTAAAAACAACTCCTAACAGAATTGGAGATATGCTTCACGTATTGAAGTTCTGTATCCATTAACAGGCCTAAGTTTCGTGCTTCATACACTCTCTCAATGGGTTCATCCTTCAGCATGACTGGTTTTGTTGGACTGAGACCTGCTAACTGTTGCCTACTGCCAAAAATCAGGTACTTTGTTTTATTAGGGTTTAACAATAAGCAATTGGTTGTGGCCCAAGTAGCTATTCCCGAGAGATCCATGTTAAGCTTTTCAATTGCACTATCAATCTCAGATGGTTTACACGAGATGTATACTTGTATGTCATCAGCATAAATATGGAAATTGCAATGTGTGATTTGTGTCTTTATATCAGCAGAATATAAAATAAACAGTATCGGACCGAGAATTGAACCCTGAGGGACTCCTCTAGTAACTCGCACTTTTTCCGAGATCTTTGAAGAACCGTCATTTAGACTCAGCTTTACGTATTGGTAGCGATTGTTGAGATAACTGTCGAACCAGCTTAGCGTCTTATTTTCAAAGCCATAGTAATTTAATTTAGATAGCACATTGTATTAGCCCATCTCGTATCTATCTTGTAATCATATTCTTCACGTTTTAATAGGTCTTAATCACTTGACAGATAAAAGTTGTCAGAACGTCCACAGGGTGATTATAATAATTGTTTATCGAAACCAAATTTCGTTGATTCGCTAGAGTCTCAATTCAGTTGATTGTACCTTCGATCAATTGAACAGAATAAGAAAAAAAACATTTATTCACTACACACACGACACACAGATTAAAGTATAAACAGAAAACAGCAATAAACAAGTAGTGAGTGTCTTTGCGGCAGTGAACCGGACACTGGCATTGATGTATATTTTTTTCATCATCATCATCATCAGCCTATATTAGTCCCCTGCTGGACATAGGCCTCTCCCATTGCACGCCATCGAGCACGATTCGTGGCCACTCTCATCCAGCTCTTGCGAGCCACCTTGCGAAGATCGTCACTCCACCTAGTCTGAGATATAGGTACCTACACCTAGTTTGATATATTTTTAAGTATGTTTTATTTCTTCAGTACTTACGTCAGTGTCATGTTTAATTATACAACATAACAGACATTGGGATATCCAGAGAGCATGAAATAAAATACATGAAAATTAAGTTAAAAAAGTCCAAGTGGAACACTAAGGTTTACGTCCGCTCTTGAGTTATGACTTTATGAAGTTATATTCCGAATGTGCACGTCTTATTAGTTTATTGGAGTCGTAAATGGAACGAAATAAACGGATACATCCTGTACATTCGAGAAAACTTCCAAATGTCATTTGTGTATGTGCATAGTTTTGTTTACGGCCCTTTGCAAACGACTTTTGTACGCGTAAAATCTGACAGTTTCTTATTGTTAGTGCTAGTGTGATTATTACAAAAACAAAAAACTGTCTGTCAGGGAGTAATGGAATTAAATACATATACAGGGGGTTCAATAAAAATAATCATGTTCGCATTGACTTCATTCATTAAAATATTTTCATTAAGTCGTTCAGTCTCTCGGTTTTGATTCCTGCCCCCTATTTCACCATCCCGACAATGACAGGTGACAGGTGACATTTAAGTTTACATGGCGCAGTTTATATGATACCCTGGGATGTATCAGCATGTTAAATTTGCAATGTATATCGAATTGTCACCTGTCACGTGTCATTGTCACGATGTTAAAATAGGGGGCTGATAAGTGCAAATGTATCTGTGATGAGCTGATGAGCCCCATCTGAATCTTGGATTTTTTCTATGCATTTACCTTTACAAGTAGGTTTATCGCAGTCTAGAACCCATAAAGTAAGCCTAAAGTGACTAATAGGTTAATTTTATATGAGCTTGTCTCCTGAAAGTGACGTAAAAAAACGATCCAATACTTATAAAGTTAACTATACATGCATAGACTAGTTGCAATAAACTTAACAAAACCATAGTATAAAAATAATAGTAGTTCACCTTCAGCCGAAGTTTCTGTTACCTATTGCTTCTCGGGGAATAGGGTCGAATCGCAACCAAACGCAATGATCGCGTGACAGAATGTGGATAAGGTATCCGTAACTTTCTGATACGTATGGAAGTGCGAGAGTGACGGAGTGCTTTGTCCACATTTTGTCACGCATTAAACCATAATAGGCCAGCAGCTTGTTGCGTCCCGTTCAGTTTGCTTGTGTTGTCTCGCGACGCGTATGGTCGAGCCACGCACACATGCAAGCCGCGCGATATGCCTTTGTAACACGAACTACTGTTTATACTGCGACAATATATCTAAATGCAAGAAGCATACCAACCATAAAGTTTTACTGCGACCACCGACCTCCAGGGTGCACTCGAAATGATGACCGACAAAATTTCACTGTAATAGCCTATAAATCCCAGCTTCGGAGCAAATGAAGAAAGTTTCCTTAAACATGATATTTTCAGTTTTATGTGTATAAAAATTACTGCACATCATTTTTCTTGGTATAAAACTGAGGATTTCTGAGGGTTTTCTTGAATTTTATTACATTTTGGTAAAGGTTAATTGCATCATTTCGTTTGTTTGTATTGACATCAGTTATTTTGGAACTAAGATAAGAAAATAATATAGCCAGTAATTATTAGACAATTTGAGACGATTTCCCAAACTAAGCTATAGGCTTGTACTATGGGTACCTTCTTTCCGTCTCTTCACCAAGCAGTTCCAGCGGAAGACCATTGCTGGCTTTACGGTTAGCGAATGCTGAGTTGGGACCGTTTCGCAACTGTTTCTGTGTCTTATTTTTTGTATCTATGTACCTAATGTGGTTTTGTATTGTTGCGAATAAATGTCTCTTTACCTTTATCTTTATCTTTATTACTAGACCATGATAAACATACCTACTTATAAAAAAATTTATACTTAACTATAAATCACATAGAATTAAGTACCTACTTACTTAATTAATTACTGCAACTAAAGTTTTAAAAACACTTTTTTAAAGTATACTTACTTTTACAAAATCATGAGACGTTCTTAAGTTAATACGTCATTATTAAAAAAGTAATAAAAAACCCATTTTAGAAACCCAAGAGTTATAAAAAAGCCTTCCATTAAACTTTCCAAAATAATCAGCTTTCAAACGTCTCACTTTGTCCAGTATACAAGTTCACAATGTTAAACCAGTTCATTTTTGTAAAACGCTCATCTAACTTCCCAGACAACAGCAACACAATAGTCATATAATTCAACACAAACCCATATTTATCCTTTAGGTATCCGCAAAGTCGGCCTCGACTTCGAACCCGTCACCTCTCGCGTCAGCCACATACATTTTCCTACACTTAACCCAACCAACTAACCGTGAAATTAACAGAAATTCGAAGAAACAATTTCGTTGCGAGATTTTTTGATTTTTCCGCTCCCATAACCTTTTTTAAGGAGGGAATTGAATTTTCACATGTGCTTTATATGAATCTTGAGTTGTTGCTGTAAGGTTTGGTTTTGATTGACGGGTGTGAGGTATTACAAGCCTTCGTCATTTGGGAGGCTATTAACAGAATATTTGCAAGAAAAAGAATGCGCGTAATAATATAGACATACATTCGAAAAATACTTTATTGAAAAACCAAGCATATTATTGTTGGGCTAAACACCAAAATTTATTGGTAGTAGATTTTTTTCACATTCCACTTAACATAAGGTGGCTTTCATATATCGTTGCTTAAATACAAAAGCGACGCAAACCGAAATGTGCTTGTGTCGCTTTTAAAAACAGAACGCTATTTACTTTAAGTTATAAATCAAACTATAATTATTTGTTGATATGTGGCGCTTTTGTACTTATATTTAAGCAGCGATATAGGAAATAGTTTTAGAATGGGTAAAAATCGTGTTAAATTAATAGCATTAGAAGATTAATAATTTCAAGTAATTACCGCGTGTGGATGCTGGGTTAGAATAGTGCCACTCTATGTCTTCCCGTGGTAGTCATAAAGCGACTAAGGGAATAAAGGCTTTGTTATTGTTAGGCTTGCAACCTGTCACTAATACACTGGTAAACATCTTAGCTTGATAGTGCAAAATATGGTTACAGAATTATCAACAAGTTTTTAGAGTTGTTGGTAAATCTGTAGCTCTATTATACATATACGAGTATGTAGGTATGTATGTTATATTAATAATAGATGTATGTTATCTAGAGTTTCCAAATGACTATGACCCTTGGAGCCCGCTTACCGTCAGGAGGTCTGTACTCAATTAATCAATCATTAACCGACTGCCGTAGGAAGAGGGTAGTGTTTATCAGTCTGTATAATTATGTATATTATGTTTGTTCCTTTGCTGTACACTCTAGAAAGTATGCGTGAACCGATTTTGATGATTGTATCCCAACTATCCCAATTTGAGTAGTTTTTTTCAAACCGCTTCCGAATCAGTTCATCCTTTTGGGAGCTTAGGTGCCACAGAGCTAAGATACACATGTTTTTCACCCCCCCCCCCCCCTTAGTCTTTTTGCCTCAATAATTACTTAAAAACTGACTTTAAACGAAGGCATCAGTGCCTGTAATGATCACTTTTGATCGCACAATGGGCATGAATCACTGAAATAATGTCAAGTGAAACGTATATATCACCAATAAATCATTACAAGGTCTTTTCAGCGCATGCGCACGTGTCCTGGTTACTCATCGCTAAATAAATAGCATAAATTTAGGTGCGACCTCGGTTCTATTAGAGTTCTATGAGCTTAGGCAAGTTGGGTTCTGTAAAACCTAAAGAACAAGGGTGTTGTTTTTTTAACAACTTGATTTCAATTTCGTCATGTATAGGGTCCATCCGGATCGCACTAATTTTTTATTCCTTTAACCTACCGCCAAGTAATACCGCCGCTGCAGTCCTAGGATTAATGTCTTGAGACGCAATTTTTTTTAGAATTTTTTTGGGTTCATACTCGTACATGAATATATGAATTTAGGTAAGTAGAAAAATGTTAAGTTAAATCTAGGTCTGACGTATTGTATTCTTGACAATGCAATGTCTATCGGTCTCAAATTTCACGTACGGCGACCTATAGAACCTTGTCACATAAAACCAACGATTCATTCCTATGTAATTTCTATCTCGTCACTTGACGCTGTCATTATAATAAGGTTCTATAGTAGATCAACATTTAAATACTATCTGCCCCCTATTTCAGCATCCTGACAATAACAGGTGACAGGTGACATTTCAGTGTACATTACGCAGCTGATATGAATCCCACTGATGTGAACTTGTTAACTTTGCAATGTATAACAAATTGTCATCTTTCACCTGTCATTGTCACAATGGCAAAATAGGCAGCTGGTGGCCTGTGTGCTCTACAGCCTTCTTTGTGCCAAAAAAAACTCAATTTTATTTACATTAAAATTATAGCACTTTTGTTTTACTGTATGAAACACCGTATTGCTACACAAATAATTATGTGTAACAGTTCACGGAACCGTATTAAAAATCGACGAGTAAATACGTTTAAATTAGCCGGTCAGCGAGTTAGCGCATGAAATAACTAATAATACGACTAACTGACTCACTCTGACAGTGACTAACGCCACAGAATATCAATAACAGTAGGGCCATTAAACCCCTACACGTAAAAAAAGGAGTGGTGTAAGTTTAACATGTGTATGTGTATTTGTTTGTGACATTCCGTCCGGATCGCTACCACCATCTTAACCATTAACCTACCGCCAAACAGCAGTGTTCGCATTGTTGTGTTCCGGTTTGGGGATAAGACAGCCGGTGAAATACTAGCATAGAGGCATTCCATCTTAGTCCTCAGGGTTGGCAACGCATTTGCAGTCTTAGGATTGCATTGCAGTCTTGTGAATGCGAATGTCTATGGGTCACAGTTTCCACTTACCATCAGGTGGCCTGTGTGCTCGTTTGTCTTCTCTATGACATAAAAAAAAACATTGTAGGCAAAAAGTTATATGAAAATCGGTTTGGCAGTTTAAGATAATATTATATCAGCTCTAATAAGAGGGGTCACCATTATATTCTAAAGGTTTGTATGTATTAAATAATATGGAATATTCATGACATATTTTCATTTTCACTAAAGCTGTGAAAAAAAGTGTAACAAACTGTTGAGAAAAATATTTTTTTGATTAGCTATAAAGTAACCAAGATATTAACACAACAAAGATTTGTTCCTCACTTTTAACAAAACAGAATTTAACATGACGTCACAACGCATATCGGATCTCTATTTCTTGGCAGAGCACTTTAATTTCACTTTCCACTATCGTTTCACTATTTATTACCTTATTTCATATTTCATTGGAAATGCGATTTAAAAAAAACCATCCTTATTCCCTATTATTTATTTTGAAAATGAAAATGGCTGCTGGCACTGTATCCACTGTGCATAAAGAGTGACTAACACGGCTAAACGCTATTTTAACATTTACAACCGTGTGCACCGGCCTTAAGCTGTCACGTCTGTTGATGCCTTATCGTTGTTTGATTGTTTCTGGTCGGATTATCACGTTAATTATATTAAATTTAATTATTTTGCGCATTAGCCAACATGACGAATAAGATAAAGATGAAAATGGGTCAGTCAACTTGTTGATCTACACTATTTTATAAGTTTATTTTATTGAGTCAGAGAGAAATTTGGAATAAAAGAAGATGTAGTGACTAAGATTGAAAAGAGCATGCTTCGATGGTTCGGTCGTTTGGAAAGGATGGATGAAAGAAGATTGACGAAAGAGATATACAGACCGAAAGTGAGTGGACGGGTCGGAAGGGGCCGCCCTAGGCGTACTTTTTCGAGTCAAATCGGAGAAATACTGGAAAAGGGCCGAATCTTAAGTACCCGAAGCCGACGTGCGTGCATGGCTCGATGTATGAATGTGGAAGAAGCGAAAGTTTGTCAAGATCGTAGCAAATGGAAAGAAGTGGTCTCTGCCTACCCCTCTGGGAAACAGGCGTGATTAAATGTATGTATGTAATTTAATAACACCATTACTCTGACATAATCTACAGTACTATACTCTAACCGCCCTGTGAATCTGTAACGATGCATAGCACCAGTAAATGCCTATCAACAAAAAAAGTACTATACTCTTATTCTGTTTTTGTGTCCCACCACTGGGCAAGGCTATCCATACCACACTCTTGCCAATCCCTCGCAAACGACTCTAGCTCATCTCGCCATCTCCTTTTAGCTCTAACCTCTGCAACGATATCCGTCGCCTAAAGCGCCAAAATTTATCCCTGTTTTCCTTCCTTTACACACATCACAATTGGGATTGACCAAAAAAAATATTCTCGGTTTTTATTTTCTCATTCGAAAGAATAGGAAATTTTAAGACACCAATTTCATTAACTTTGTATTTGACCCAATAGTTTTGTTTCAATATCTTTATTTATTTAGCAGACATTTTATGGATGACATAAAAGCGGGTGGTAGGACCTTGTGCAGGGTCCGTCCGGATCGCTACCACCATCTTATCCATTAACCTACCGCCAAACAGCAGTGTTCGCATTGTTGTGTTCCGGTTTGGGGATAAGACAGCCGGTGAAATGACTAGCATAGAGGCATTCCATCTTAGCCTCAGGGTTGGCAACGCATTTGCAGTCTTAGGATTGCATTGCAGTCTTGTTTCCACTTACCATCAGGTGGCCTGTGTGCTCGTTTGTCTACTCGATGCCATAAAAAAAAAAAAAAAGTCCAATTTAAAGCTTTGCTATTGCACTAATTACTTATAATCAATATTAAAAAGCAAAAATTAATACTTTTTCTTAATAAAAGTCAATGTAACTTCCGATCAATGAGTTATTGTTACACTGTCTATTGACATAAGACCCTTTTTGCGCATTACTTTTTGCAATCTAGCACTCAATACATAAAAGGACGCTTGCAAAATATTTACACAAGTAACTTGACATGAATTGCATTCAAAAAGCAAGGAAGCAAGTGTGACCTAATTTCCAAGAACAAAAAAGGTAAGGCTTTTGTTTATTATTTATAGGCTGAGCGCTTGCTGGATATTTCCATTTCTATTCATTTTTGCTACAGATGTGTAAGTTAGTATAAATATTGGTGTCTCCATGTGGTGTCCGGGATAGAATTACACCAACCCATCTCATCCCGTGGGTGTCTTAGAAGGTGACCAAGGGAATCATACCAGAGGACGGGCAGGGCAAGCAGCGTCCATCTGGGTAGTGATTCTCTGAACAACGACAGTCGGACGGACGGACGAGTGAATGTCCAAGCGGCGAGTTTAAGTAGTCCCATCAGTGCGAACAAAACATATTTTAGCGAGTGCATTTTCTATTTAGCAGTGTGGTTTCTGCCGATGGATTGAACGTATAAGGCTGCTTAATTGAAAATGCACGCGCTAAAATGCGTTTTGTTCGCTCTGACGGGACTACCTAAAGTCGTCCGCCCGTCCGTAGTTTTTGAGAGAATAACACCCCTGAACATTGTGATACCTAAACTGCGATCGCCAACCCGCCTGCGCAAGCGTTGCTATTATGGCAATTTCTCCAATTTTGAAACAATCAATTTGTAACTTTATGATCCGCGAATTAAGAGTTAAGTCTCCATTTGTGCCTTCAACTAAAAGTGTCCAGCATTAGTGCCGTCACTCTAAATTCGTCCGAAAACGCGTAAACATACAAATTAAGCGGTCGCCCTTCACACTATAATCGCGTCCATATGTGCAAATGTTGACATTGCATCGTAACAGTCATAAGTAGCTGAACACTTAAATACCTTGTCACGTTAACTCGTTGAACAGTTTTGTATAACATTTCGAACCCGAGGTTAAAGTGATAAAGTGCGAAAGTGATCACTTATTATGATCACTGTTCTGTTCTTTGTGTAAGGCCGATGCACTTTAGGTATTAAATAAGGTCTTACAAGCGATTTAGGAGATAATTTTAATGGAATTTTAAACGTCATTTGAACTGAAAAGCAATATGTCTAAGAATGCTACTGGAAATTCAAGCCTAATGTACGTGTTTCAAGTTGAAATTAACTTTAATATTAGTCAGACTGGTTTCTTTTTTGGTTGTTGAACAAGTAATGTATTTATTCTTGTCTGATAAAGGTAGTAATTATAACGGCTTGTTTTATAAAGATGACATAAATTACCTTGAAACTTTGAACAATGTCCGTTCACTTCACTATATACTGTTTAAAAGACAAAAAGAAAAAACTCTTAACGATCTTTAGTGTAACAGGGTGATTAAGTTTTAGCTTAAGTTACATTACATTTCGGTTTTTGTCTTAAGGACTTTTACAGAATTTAAAAATCAACTAAAACTAATATTGTTTCCTTAATATGGTATAGTTACGCAAAAGTTAGTCCTTACTTACTTATCATTTAGATAACATACATTATTCCAAACGATTTTTCAAAATAAACAATGGCAATAAATATTAAAACGATACTGTTGTACTTTTTCTAGCACACCACTCCGTAAAAAACAAAGTTTAACTGGCTAGTAAAAAGTACATGGTGTTCTATTTTTATCACACACAGGAAGTCCGTTGAAATAAAAGCGGACAGAGCAAATAATACCCAAAAGGTTTCCACATGGCAGCCAACTAAACAATTCTCGAGTGACCGCTGGCAGGCATGCCAACTTTGCAGTGTGGAGTGCTGGAGGTATTTACCTAGTAAAAATACTAGGTTTTTTTCTCTGTTAAACTACTCGGTATGTTATCGTATTGTCAACGTTATGGTAGCTCTTATTAACTTGACAGTACACAGCCGAGTAAAAAAAATAGAACACGTAAAAAGCAATTATGGTTCGCTAAGTAGAGAAGAGATATTTGTGAATAATAATTTAAAAACACAAATATAAAAATTCAAGAACAATAAAGGTGTTAACATTATATTATAACATTATTTTAGGGGTAAACTTCTAGAGGAAGAAAATTGCGCATTTTTTCGTCTCAAATAAATTAAAATTGTGAAAAGTGAGGTATAATTTTTTTTTCTCTGCAACCACTCATGTAAGAATTTGGACAATAATATCCAAAAAAAGTATCAGTTTTGCTGTCACCATACTGGTACCTGCATATCAATGGATTTTTTATCTTATGTATTGAACTTTACTGTTATACCTCTTTTAATTTAATACACGGCATGTCTTTCCCAGACACCTACGACGTCTTACCTAAGATGCCCGTCACAAGATACGTCAAAGTAAACGTCAAACCATAGAACACTGTCAACTTTTGAATTGAGATTAGTTTATTTAGTGGGTAGTGACCCTGCCTACGAAGCTAGCGGTCCTGGGTTCGAATCCCGGTAAGGGCAGATATTTGTACGATGAGCGC
This sequence comes from Acleris laterana, assembly GCA_963966035.1. Lineage (NCBI taxonomy): Eukaryota > Metazoa > Arthropoda > Insecta > Lepidoptera > Tortricidae > Acleris > Acleris laterana. The sequence continues at coordinate 1,221,557 of OZ014454.1, read as the reverse complement.
GAATATTTGTTCCTGAGTCATGGATGTTTTCTAATGTATTTAAGTATATATTTCTCTATATAAGTATTTATATCGTTGTCTAGTACCCATAGTACAAGCCTAGAGCTTAGTTTGGGACTAGGTCAGTTGGTGTGAGATTGTCCCCTTATATTTATTTATTTTATTTATTTATTTATTAATACGGCTCTAAGTACGCATAAAATAATCGTGTTATTATTCTGTAATCACGTCACCTAGTATTAAATACCAGGTATATCCCCACATACCTACTACCTTACAGTTCTTAACACCACTTGACACGGCACTCCTGAAAATAATGTAATTCCTAACAACGTGGCAACGTTTAGATATTTGGAAAATATGTTTTCATCGTGAAAATTGTTTCTAAAGTGGGGCTTATGTTTCTCAGGAGGAATTGTATTTATTTAAAATGCTTATTTCAATTTTATATAAAATGTTAAAACAACGAACTTTTGGATCTTATTCTTCAACCTATCGCCAAGCAGCAGTGGTCCTATGGTCGTGTTCCGGTGTGAGAATAAAACTGCTGGGTAGTGGTTCTCTCAACAACGGACGGTGGGACGAACTAGCGAAATCGCAGCGACGAGTTTAAGTAGTCCCGTCAGAGCGAACAAAACACATTTTAGCACGTGCATTTTCAATTAAGCAGCCTTATACGTTCGATCCACTGGCATAAACCATGCTGCTAAATTCAATATGCACGCGCTAAAATGTGTTTTGTTCGCCCTAACGGGACTAATTAAACTGGCCGCTGCGATTTCGCTTGTTCGTCCGACCGTCCGTTGTTTTTGAGAGAATAACACCCCTGAAATTATTAGTATAGAGGCATTCCAGCTTAGTACTCCAGGGTTGGCAACGCATTTGCAGTCTTAGGATTGCATTTTTTGTCGCTTTGAATGCCAAATGTCTATGGGTCACAGATCCCATTTACCATCAAATGGCCTGAGTGCTCGTTCGCCTTCTCCATGAGGTAAAAAAAAGATACTTTAAGCGACAAGGTGCCAAAGTTATTACATACTTGTATTGTTCAAAATTGCGCTTAAAAAAATCTGACACGCTCTAGTAATAGTGACGTGTCAGGTATTTTTGAACCCAATGTTGGATAATATATTAATACTGATTGCTGGTGACTGTACCTGTATTCTAGTTGGCTTAGCTTGATAAATTTGTATAGGATGCATTAGAGTTTATTAATAAACTAATGAATAGATCAAGACTTGCGATAAAATCCAAAAACAAACCGCCTTTTAAAAAAAAAACCTTGTCCAAATCTGTCCATCCGTTTGATAGTTATAGCAACATAGATAGACACATAGATACACACGCATACAAACACAGACCTTTTTGTTGTGGGTAAAAAACTGCACACTGACTAACAAGTATTACTCCACAACTTCAAAGTGATCGCTCGAGCTATATCCTCGAGACAGCGGCGAACCACCTTGCTTCACCGACCACGGCCATCAATCCATGCTCACTAGAATGAATGGACAGGCTCCATGCGTTCCCCGTAATATAAAACACATGGAACAAGCCAAATTAGACCTTACAGCAGAGGTTTAGGAGCGGTAGAAAAAGCAAAGTTATCTTGGTAAAAGCGAAACGTGGTTGGAAATTGATTGTGAACTCTTATTGTGCTTAATGAAAGAATTGAAACAGATAAAACGTAGAATCGACGCAGACAAAGTTGGAATAGTTTTTAGGGTTCTTTTAAGAGGGGATCGGGCAAGGGATGCTTGGCAACGTCTTTTCAATGCGATCATAAAGTGAATGGATAAAAGACCTTTTGTTTAAGGTATTTAAGTTTTTGTTGTGCTTTATTTTCAGTAAGAGTTCTTTACAATATACTTAGACTTTGACGATAAGGTTTTTCTTTAATATATAAAAGACATTTTGTTAAGGGTATTTATTTTTGTGTTCAGAATTATTTCCAGTAAAAGTTTTTTACAATTAAGATTTTCCTAAAAAATATTTGCTTTGCCAATTTTCTAACAGGTAATATTATCTCTTCTACGATGTTGAAGTTACTCTTACATGTATGTTTTTTAAATTAACTATTAATTTGTTATTTTTTAACCTTAGCAAAAAAATGACACAGGTAATAAAAAAATAATTACACATTTTATTGAATTTTATTATTTATTTAACTAAGCCTTATAAAACTCACATCCAAACATATTCGTAGGCTTTTTAATAATGAAAAAACACGCTTACCCCCGTAAAGAATCTGTTTGCATTTGACATTTATGCAAAAAGGCAATTTAATTTTTTAATTAATTCCAAGTTGCTTAGGCGGGCTCACGTTCTAGGCCTTTCCAATAAATAGCTTATCAACTCTTTGCTTTCAAATTGCTACGTGCTCTATCTAAAGGGACTCTACAATGAGTGGCTTTGAAGTACGAGCGTTTTTTATTGAAGTAGTCTGGTTATAATAATGTAGTTTTACAAGGTAATTCAGTTGATATTATATATTGTTTAATTTCTTTGTCAGTAAAATGTTTTTTTTAAGCATAAGTAGGTAGTTGTGCCTGGGTGTATTTTTTTTTAAATAAATAATTTTTAGATTAAGTTGATGGTAGTTTCTTAAAATATTTATAGTTAATAATTATATTGGAATTATTTCCATTTCATATTTGACTACATAAAAAAGCAGAAAAAATATTAAATTTGATAACAAAACAAAACATAATAAAGTTTTAAAATATTTTTGAACTCAGGATTAGTTATATTATAAACAGAGCCTGTATGTTATAAAATGTTTAATCTTAAAACAGTGTTTTTTACATAATAATATTTTTCATTTTTTTACGTACAGTCAACCAATTTGATTTCTAGGCCACTTTGGACTATCTTAAAGTGACGTTGTCAACCAAAACGTAAGAGACTCCCTATGATTTGGTTTACAACGTCACGTTGACAAAGTCCATAGTGGCCTAGGAATCAAATTGGTTGACTGTACATAAATATTAAATGTGTAAAAGACAGTTCCATTGTATTCTTGTTACATTTTTACAAGATAAACAAACCTGCAATTACTTACATTCACTTTAATGTGAAAGGTAACTTGTTATGAAATAATTAAATAGTATGTTTCTTATATCATAACTTTCAACCACTTGATTCATATCATAAACATCGATATTATATCAAAACTTAGTTTTATTTGAATCCAGCGTTTACCGGGTTCGAACTCGTACCCCTCTCACACATCACTGCTTTAACCACAGAACATACCAATTTACCAAGAAAATACATCGTTAAATCACAGAGTAAATTCCAATTTCAATACAGATTGTGCATTCATTATTCCTATCACGCCTCGGGAAGCCGTGACGGTCCAGAAATTGATTTTTATCAGCCGCCGAGACTGGCGGTATTTTACGCTGTGCAATTGTTTTATGAAGATGTCAAGTGATTTTGGCGGAGTGAATTATCTTGTTGTTTGTTAAGTTTTGTAGATATTTACGTTTTGAAATAAACTAGAGGATGCCCGTGACTTTGTACGTGTTGAATAAAACATGAAATAACTTTAAAACAGTGTTTATTACTTATTAATAACTAACAAACAGCTGATGGCGGCCATGATGTTAGCAAGAGAGAGCAGATGAGCATTGCCAGCTCTAAAAATAAAAAACAAGAGACTACATTAACGTTATTAAATGATTTAACATTATATTATGTATATGTATTAAACAGTTTGCGTAGAATTATGTAGTTTTGCGTTGCTGCTCTCTCTATTTAAAACCGCTTATAGGGAATGAATTTTCAATCTTAGTGCCCTAGGATATTGACATCCAAATTACACTCCTATATATTTTCGATAATGTTAGCGTTCTTGCAATGCATCTTGACTATACTCCGTTTGATTTATGAACTTAAAAATTGTAAACAAAACAACCACGTGATATAGTTCGTCAGCCAGCAGACGCCTTCCTCCGATACGTTCAGGATTAAATGTACTCGCCGTATATGTCATTTTGCTCCCTTGTGACACAATCTAATGTTTAAAGCTAGGAAAATATGTCAATTTTCAAAAAAATAGCGATAACCAATTTCTAAGCCAACGGAATCGCGTAGTCAAGGGGTTTACCTAGAGCAAATACGCGTATTCAAAAAATAAAGGCATTGCGAAGGCAAACGAGTACCTTCACACACCACCTGATGGTAAATGGGGTCTGTGTCCCATGCGCATTCTCCAGACTACAATTTAAAGACTGCAAATGCGTTGCCAATCGTGATAACTAAGATGGAATACCTCTATACTAGTAATTTCACGGGTCTTTTTCCCTCAATGGAGCACGACAATGCAAAAACTGATGCTTGGCGGTAGGTTAGAAAGAAAAACATTTGTGACAAACAACAATAAAGACCCGAGAAATACGCACAAGAAGAATTTAGTGATGAAATGGTTCAAACTCAGTGTAAAGCTCTGCTGGCAATTAAGTCAGCAGTGGTTCGGTGGTTCCTTTGGAACCGTCAGCTGAAATATCAGGATAAGATGGCGGGACCGACCCGTCCCGACCCGACCCGACCGTACAGTCACCAGCAATAATATATGATAAATCATTGGACTCAAAAATATCTGACACGCTCTTATGCTTCGAGTAAGGATGTGTCAGATATTTTTGAGTCCAATGTTGGATCATATTATTAATATATTATAGCACTCACTACTTGTTTATTTTCTGTTTCCTGTTATACTTTATTCTATGTGTGTGTGTAGTCAATAAATGTATTTTTCCTTTCTTTTTAAAAAAAGTAATTAACTAACAAAGAAGTCGGAAGAGGCTCATTGACTGATTTAGTTAATTTATACGAGTATATTTAGAGTTAGTTTTATTTAATTTTAGTTTTCTTTTACAGCTATTGTGTTATGGTTGTTGCATTATTTTATGTTGTTTTTCATTAATTAAATTAGTTATTAACTAACAATCAATCAAACAACGTTGTTAGAGACTACTGAGTGATGTCTAAATGAGGGCCATGCGGTCAGCGCGGGTGCTCCGGCGCAGGGTGACCTGCATGGGTCCTACGACGCTATAACGGATCCGTATAATCGCCCTAAATCGTTCGCGTTAGAGACTGTTCTAGCTTGGACGGTATACATTACCTGCTATTTTTAAACAAAAAAGAAATTAAACTCAAAATCATTTATTTCAACCATCTTTGGACTGTAATAATAATATTATTATTAAATTAAATTAAATAAGTTTACATACATATACATTAAATCACGCCTGTTTTCCAGAGAAATTTCTTTCGCTTCTTTCACATTCATACATCGAGTCATGCACGCACGTCAGTTTCGGGTACTTAAGATTCAGCCCTTTTCCAGTATTTCTCCAATTTGACTCCAAAAAGTACGCCTAGGGCGGCCCCTTCCGACAAGTAAATAAGTTTAACTATGTCAAAAATTAAAATTTTTGGACAAGCTTTTATTGCCAACTGTACTTTTTTTTTTGCACAATCGTCATCTACTTGTCAAGACGATTCTAACAAGCCCTAACACGACGGGTTTATCATGTGTAATTTAGGAGTTCTTATGGCCACCCTGAGTCTCCATCATCAGACCAGCTTGATGGTACTATATTATTGCATTGTCATCAGAAATAAAGGCGTATGCAAATTTTCAGCTTCATCGGAAACCGGGAAGTGGGTCAAATTTAACTTGCCAAATTAAAGCAAGTTGAAGAAAAGATAAAATTGAACCTAACAATTGAACCTTGCAATGTATGTACTCGTATGTATGAATGTAAGTAAGGGTCAAATTCTGCAAGTTAAATTTGACCCACTTCCCGGTTTCCGATGAAGCTGAAAATTTGCATACGCCTTTAGTTCTGATGACTATGTAATAATACCATCGAGCTGGTCTGATGATGGAGGCTCAGGGTGGCCATAAGAACTCCTAAATTACACATGATAAACCTTTCATGTTAGGGCTTGTTAGAATCGTCTTGACAATTAGATGACGAGTGCAAAAAAAGTACAGTCGGCAATAAAAGCTTGAAATTTTCGACCGACACTTATAGGTATACAAAAACATTAAGACAATCTAGTACGATCACTGCTATAAACATAAATCACTACATAGTATAAAACAAAGTCGCTTCCCGCTGTCTGTCCCTATGTATGCTTAGATCTTTAAAAGTACGCAACGGATTTTGATGCGGTTTTTTTTAGTAGATAGAGTGATTCAAGAGGAAGGTTTTTATGTATAATAAATTTTGTTTTATGTACGTGTGTTATAGAAAACTCAAATAAACCGAAGCGAAGCGAGGGCGGGTCGCTAGTATTACTATAAATCTCAGCCAGCGATGAACAGCTGTAAGCCCGGAGCGGCGCGGGCGCAGCCGCGTAATGATCGCCGGCGCCTGCGCCTAACGGGACGCGCTGATTGGATAATTTGTGTTTACACCATTACGGGTACTTAGCCTTCTGAGTGGGCTATGTTATAAAATATAGCTGTTGCTCGCGCAGAAAAACAAAACAGCCTATGTTACTCGGGAGGGTCCATATTGACTCACATAAAATTCTTATTCCTATTTTTAGATTTCCTACCGATTTTTGTATTTATAATAATCACTCTTCATAATTTTTTTCGTCATACTTTTTTATTTATAATTTTTAAGTCATAATATCGCATTTTTTTTAAGAAACTGTTACTTTTTGTGATTTTTTATAAATCTAACCTAACCTAACCTAACCTTATTACACGTAAGATATTTAAGAAATTGTGAAAAGTGTACGGCTTCATTAATATTGGCGTTATGAATTCTGATGATTATGAGTTCCGATCGTTAGTACTAAATTTATTTATGAAGAGTACGAAGAGTGATCATTATGATGTAAAATGGTATGAGAAACATATTCGGACTTCCGATAGTAGGACTTAAAAAGTTATGTGAGTAGATACGCACCCTACTCGGGGATAAAATAGCATTCTAATGGGAGAATATTTTTTGAAATCGGTCTAGTAGTTTTTGAGTTTATTTGTTACAAACATACAATAATACAAACCTTTCCTATTTATAACATTAGTGTACAGTCAAGTCATAAACATGTGTACACTTTAGTAACTTGTCTATGTCATGTTTGAACGGCAATTACATGAAGTCTTATTAGCGATTAAAATTATAAGGTACAAAGAGTACACATATCAATGAACTCGACTGTACTATAGGGAAATGTGGTGATTCTCGATTAAACACATTCTTCATGACTATAATTCTTTTATTAACTCGCAACTCTTATTTACAAATATATACAAGCGATACGCCCGGCCCGCAGGCGACTCAAAAACTAAATAAAAATAAACAACCACCGTTCTATCGAACCATTTGCTTTTAAATTTAAAATATTAAAAGCAAATGCGACGTATATCTAAAAAAGATACAGTGAAATAAGGTCTATTTTCGCATTGCAACCTTATTTCACTACAGTACTTAGATGTAGATATTGTAGAGTTTATTTGTGAAGTTCTCTTTTTATAATTTTTACTTAACTTAACTCGTTAGTATGGGTCAAATCTTCAGTCAAACGGTCCGTCCGCATCGCTTCTACCATCTTGTCTTTTAACCTATGGCCAAGAAGCAGTGTTCGCATTATTGTGTTCCGGTGTGGGGATAAGACAACCGGTGAAATTGCTAGAGGCATTCCATCACTCCTAGCAGTTGGCAACGTATTTGAAGTCTTAGGGTTGGAGTGTTGCGACAGGATCTCTGCTGTACCTACTTAACATAAATAAATAAATTAATATCAGGGGGACAATGTCACACCAATTGACCTAGTCCCAAACTAAGCTCTAGGCTTGTACTATGGGTACTAGACAACGATATAAATACTTATATAGAGAAATATATACTTAAATACATAGAAAACATCCATGACTCAGGAACAAATATTTGCGCACATCACACAAATATCTGGCCTTACCGGGATTTGAACCCAGGACCGCTAGCTTCGTAGGCAGGGTCACTACCAACTAGGCCAGCGCGTTGACGACATAGACCCACGTTTGTTTGCTTGGTCTTGATAAGCAAATGATAATTATGGGGTCCTAGTGAAATTGTCTGAAGATCAAGTGAAAAAGGGTCTAAGTCTAGTATAATCTGTTCATTTATATACCCTTTTTTATTACGAGTTAAGTCGACTTGTATCCTTTTTCACTTGGACACCAGAATTATGAAAAAAAAGTGCAGATCACAACAAATATGTTTTTTATTTTAATAATTAGTTTGTGCAGCGCTTTTTTTTATAATAGAGGGAGGCAGACAAGCAGTCCTCTCACCTGGTGGTAAGTGATCACCGTCGCCCATGGACACCTGAAGCAGCCGAGGGGTTAAAATGTGCGCTGCCGGCATTTTAAGAAAGTGTGGATTGTTTCTTGAAGGTGCTTTATGGTACCGGTCTGGAAATACCATTGCAGTTTGCAGGCAATTGATACTCTACCATTTATTACAAACTCTGTAATACTTATTAGGACTAGATCAATTTGTACTTCACCGTCCCCATGATAAAAAACCCTTCTTTGCGATGTTTACCAAATAAGAATAAGAATAATAATAATTTATTTATCAAAAAGGGTACAGTCAAGGGCAAAAATATGTTTACACTTTAGTACCTTGTCTATTTTCGTCATATTTGAACTGCCATATATGAACAGTCACAGTGGTTAAAGTGACAAGGTACTAAAGTGTATACATATTTTTGCCCTTGACTGTACATGTTCAATATCATGAATGTAGGTCAAAGCAAAAAAAAACTCACCGTAATTTATTTTTAAAGTCAGTATCTTATTATTACAAATACTCTGCACTGTAAAATGTACAAAAACATTCCTAACACATTCAGAAAATAAAACACTACAGGATGCCCCAAAAATATTCGAGTAAAACAATGAGGTGTTTAAATTGTCATCACCGCAATACATTCTCATTACGGCTCATAAAACAAAGTTTTGCACAGAATGAGCAACGGTTCGCATAAAAATAACCTCGTACCATCCAAAACATTTCCAACCTTAACATTATTCCCATAAAGTTTAAACACCATTGGGTGATTTGGACATGCATTTGGAAAAGTTAGTACGTGAATATAGCTGACTTAATGCCGAAAGGCATTCTGTACCAGTCAAGTTAAGGTGTCGACACGTTTATGGGTAATTTGGAATTGTTTGTCGCTTAACGGCGTGATTCAAATACTCGTCAGTACACTGGAAAAGTATCCTTTAAATACCAAAATAAACTACGAATAAGTCAGTAACAAAGAAAAAACTACATTAGCAATAAAAAAGAATTGTACAAACTAAATGTATTTTCGCAAACTAAAAAAAAAAGAAGTAAATTACATCTCAAACACATTTCACCCTTTTCCTTGGCAACATTAAATAGCTTTAAATAGCTTAATAGCTTTTGATAGCCTGGAAAGAAGATGAAATGTCTAAAACTACGTATACACGAAAACTCAAATGTACATTGATATCTAACGTAAATACCTAAACTACGCCAAACAACAGTGTTCGCATTGTTGTGTTCCGGGTTTGGGATAAGACAGCCGGTGAAATGACTAGCATAGAGGCGTTCCATCTTCGTCCTCAGGGTTAGCAACGCATTTGCAGTCTTAGGATTGCATTGCAGTCTTGTGAATGCGAATGTCTATGGGTCACAGTTTCCATTTACCATCAGGTGGCCTGTGTGCTCGTTTGTCTTCTCTATGCCATAAAAAAAAAACGCTTTTGCACCTAATTAAAAAGGTGTAAAAGTGTAGACATATCCTTATTCTCGACTGTATTGTACTACATAAGACAATAAGCACATGCAAAACACGGCAAGTGTTCCCGTTGAGAACAGCTAAGAATTTAAGCCAAAAGCACCGTAAATTTCAACATTTTCATTTGCATTGTTTGTAGTCGGAAAACAAAAGAGAGGAATAAAGTAATGCAGGTAAAAATTGCTACTATACAGGGTGTCCTGTAAATGCAGGACATGCTGTTAATTCAGGACATCCTGTAAATACACTAGACGTGTTAACGCTATGAAAAATCTGCAAGCGACGTATTCCTGGGTTAGATTTTTGCTTTAATTAATACGGTCTCAAGAATAGTAACCTTTTAATTTTTTCCAATATAAATATAACAAAACGTGAAGTATATCAGTCCTATTTTAAACCATACGTTTCCTTCAACATTCGGTATTAGAATATGGAGTAAACAAGCCTTGAAGAAATGTCTAAATTAGAGTCTCCAAGAAAATTCAGTGACGTTCAATGAAAGCATTTTGTGCACTACTATGTTTGGGAATAGAGCTGCAAGCTGCTTAAATATACTTAAAATACTGAAAATTTAATCACGGGCAATCTCATCAGAATCAGACGACCCCTTTAGATTTAAGACTGGTTTTGAATACCAAAAATCTGATAATTCACCAAAAATTAAAATTTCATAGAAAACGAAATTAAATATAAAAAAACGTATATTTTCACAAATAATTTTGACAAACCTGTTCGTAATAAAATTTGCTTTATGAATGTATCAACAATATTAATATATTTTAATAAATTAATGTCGACACAGCTATAAACTTTCGGATCGGCCCTCGTAAATGTTTTAATTATTCTAAAAAAAACGTATTAACGTATGACAAAGTTTAATTTTGGAATCACCCCCAGTATCCCCACAGTATTAAAGTATTTAGTTGAGTACTCGGATATTTTTGAACCCAATGTTGAATAATATATAGGTGACTGTTAAAGCTAAGCGTAGTCGTTTCTAGACTGGGTATTTTGTAATAATCCCTTTTTTTATAAATTAACGCATGTAACGCTGAATTTTTAATACAACAATTCTAACCTACCCCAAAACAACGCGTCAGCAAAAAGTACAGTCGGGAGGAAAAACCTGCAGCGAACGTCCGAAGCGTGCCAAAACACAGGATATGGAAGCGATATCCTTATCTTAACAGCTTAAACTTCCTTGTAATATAATACCTCACACGGTGATAGTAGGGAATAAATTCGACGGTCGGCACCGACCACATCCGTGTGGTTGCCAGGGGGGCTATTCTGGTTGGCTACAGTCGATGTTGAAATTGATACATGCTTTTTTTTTAATGTGTTCTGGTAAAAACATGCATATAAAGGGCTGTCCCCAAACATACTACTCGTAGTTGCAATTATTTTTGATTATTATTAACTGAGATATATTTTTCTGGACCCTCTTTGAAATAGTTCACATTGTCAATTGGTTGATCGATGTTATTTGACTCCGGAAGTAATTTAAATCAAACATGTTGGTTTACTGACGACATTTAGTGACGACGTGCTGGCCTAGTGGGTAGTGACCCTGCCTATGAAGCTAGTGGTCCTGGGTTCGAATCCCGGTAAGGGCAAATATTTGTGTGATGAGCGCGAATATTTGTTCCTGAGTCATGGATGTTTTCTATGTATTTAATTATATATTTCTCTATAATAAGTATTTATATCGTTGTCTAGTACCCATAGTACAAGCCTAGAGCTTAGTTTGGGACTAGGTCAATTGGTGTGAGGTTGTCCCCTTATATTTATTTATTTATTATTATAATAGTTTCATAGGATGGTTTAGATATGATATAACTATTCTGTGTTTAGCGACCCGCCCTCGCTTCGCTTCGGTTTATAAGAGTATGATCTATAGCCTATAGCCTTCCTCGATAAATGGGCTATCTAACACTGAATGAATTTTTCAAATCGGATTAGTAGTTCCTGAGATTAGCGCGTTCAAGCCAACAAACAAACAAACTCTACAGCTTTATAATATTAGTATGGATTAAATAATGACGTTAGATATCCTTTGGATATGGAACCCTGAAAACACACCGTCGACCTTACAACTATTTAGTTACGGTAAGGAATAACCAGTTATTTTTTCTTTTTGGCTGACTAAGGGGCTTTAGTGAATATTGGGGGATAGTCATTGTTTTTATTTGGAATTTAAAGGGTTAGCAGACCGGACACGGCGTTGCGGATTAGGATCTTTTGGAACTGTCTCATTTGGCTTATCTTTGAAGTTTAACTCCAGAATTATTGTAGTAACCAAAATTAGAAGGTAGTATGTCAAGAATCTGAGGCTATTCGGGTGTTCTACTCGGTAAAACTATGTTGCTTTTGACATGTATCGTATTGTTTTTAACACTAATAGCAGTCAACTGTTTGTAAAATCTAGTTAAAAATTCATCATTATTAAACCAGCATTGTTTAAAAAAAAGTCCGAATCAGCGTCTGTTTGTGAGTTACGATATCAAAGACATACACACATACATATACTACCCCTATTTTTGCATTGAGGTATAAAAAGCACATAAGTTACTTCAACAAACATCGGCTCTATTTTATTAGGTAAAACCATATTGCTTTTGACAAATGGTTAAGTATTGTCACCGCTACGTTATCAATTTACTTGATACCAATAACGGCCGACATACAAAAAATACGATAACATGTCGAGACGAAAGCAATATAGTTTCACTGAGTAGAATAAACACCCTGTATTAGTACGTGATATTGTTTCAGAGGATTAATGCCATTTCCGTTTGTAAAACGCGTGGGTAGTACAAGAGCCCAACTTTTAATAGCCACCCCGTCGAATAATTATGAAAATACCAAACGTTAAAACCCTAATTCTAGCTGATAATAAAACGAATTCAAAAGTTAGTCGTTACAGCAAATTAATGCATAGAGTTATGGGGCTCGTGGGACTAGGGCAGACGTGACGACCCCTGTCCTAGGCTGGGCGGCAGTTGGCGATTAGTTTACGTCGTGTCACAATTTATGTTTAAATTGAAGACGAAGATTTTTTTTGGTGAAGACGATTGAATTTAAACTCCTGAACACTATGTATTTTAAACGCACTTGAATAAGCTTCACTTGTAACTATGTCAGTAGATATGTATGCAATTTTGATGGCAATGCAATAATATGGTACCAACGAAGGTTTTATAATAATGGAAACGGTAATTAACCATTTCTTTATTAAATTTGTTTAATGAATGGAAACACCTTAACAGTTAATTTTTTTTAAGAGCAAGTTTATGAAGTTTAATATTCAAGGTTTTGCGTTATTATTTAAATTTATATTTATGTCAAATGTAATTTCAATCGTAAGCTTATATAGTTTCTATTTAAATTGTGAAGGTGGCACTTGCTTAGAAAGTCTGTAGAAGAAGAAAGGTATTGACAGTCAGGCTTCGAAAAGTTAAGTCAGTGCAGTCAATACAAAAGGGAAAATTTCTAAAGATAACGGATGGCTTACTAAATTTGAGGCACGCTATTATTTATCTCGCCCATAAGTACGGTTAGCGACATCAAGGATAGCCAAAATCCTAGATAAAAGGAAATAAATTTAATATGTATTTAACTAAAAACAAAGTCTCTATGATGCTATGTTTCTAATACTGTAATTAAACTTAAGTTACTTTGTTACTACACGACTCCGCAGTGAACCTGAACAGCTCCAACGACTTTAAAATCGAATTAAAATCTTACCCAGCAACGTATACTTAATCACAGTCACCGCTCAGTCTATAAACTTTATTATAAGCAAGCGTGCTTAATGTCAATGTAGAGGTATATTGGGCTAAAATGGTTTTTATGGCCCATCGTTTTGCCTCGCGACGTTACCCGCGTAACCTGCCATTATAAAGCTTTTAGACAATTAAATTGCCGTGTTTACTTTATGTAGAAGGATATAACAGCGATGAATTAATTTTTTTTTTTTTTTTTTTTTATTTTAAAATAACCATTGTGTTCATACTCGTAATAAAAGGCATTGGTTAAATTTGTTTGAAGAATATTGTCTTTTTTTTTTCAGCGGCCACTGGCGATCTTTACATAGTTATTTAGAGGACCTCGAAATACACATAGACATATATAATTTATGGCGTTTAATAATATCGGAGCCAAGATATGTAAGATTTAAGTGTTCAGTTTTTGGTACTATAAGTACGCCTAGGTAATAATATTAAATATTACAGCTCCGATGCACTTAAGACCTTTTGTTTCACCAGTTCTTTTTATATTTAAATTACAATAAGTATGTTCATTTGTTTAACCTAACATTATCCTCCATATTTAGCATGCTGCCGTAATCACTCAATATAACAGACCGCTCCATAGATTCAACACAAGTCCACAGATAACTTCAAACTGTACAAAATGAAATGTTACGCACTTTGTTTACATATAATATAAAAGGTAAACCTGACTCACTGACTTATATACCAACGCACAGCTCGAACCGCTGGGTCTAGAGATCACAAATTTGGCATGTAGGTTCCTTATGACGTCTGCATCTGGGGTGCATTAAGTATGGATTTTTCGAAAATAGACCCCCAACGGAGAGAAATAGGGGTAGTAGCGGAAAACTAATTGTTCGCGTACGAACTTACCGTCCTTTAGTATCTCTAATATTAGTAAAGATAAAAAATACATAATCTCCAAATAACATTATCCGTCGAACCATAAAATTACCAATTTCGCATACAAACTTTAGAAGGGCTCATCTGAATTGTGTACAGTCGGCAGAAAAATCGCTTATTATCGCTTCGGGGCTATGCTACTGTGAAATTAAATATTGAAACGATGAATCTTGATGCTTTTGATGTAAAATGCAAAGGTGTGCAGTTAAAGGGTGTAGATAAAATATAATCCGGCTTTAGGAAAAATTCAAAAGAGATGCTAATAATACACCCTGTACTATACTCATGCCGAGCAATGATAATATGTGAATATCGATATACATTAACCGCTAAGGGTAAACATAATGTCGTAATTTTCAAAGTAACGGGACATTGTAAAGATAATTTAAAAATAGTATATATTCCAAGCATCCTTGATTAATACTTTTGTACAATAAGCTGATTTACGTTTATCTCACTCACATTCTTTAAAAATGTTTTTTCATAGTGTGAGTTCAATGGTTTTTTTTTAATCTGAAATTACATACATACATACATACATACATACCTTCACGCCTTTATTCCCAGAGTGGGGTAGGCAGAGCTACAGAATTATCAACAACTGTAATAACTTGTTGTTCATTCTGTTACCACATTTTGCAAAAACCGGCTAAGATGTTTACCAGTGTAT
Organism: Acleris laterana; assembly: GCA_963966035.1. Taxonomy (NCBI): domain Eukaryota; kingdom Metazoa; phylum Arthropoda; class Insecta; order Lepidoptera; family Tortricidae; genus Acleris; species Acleris laterana. The sequence continues at coordinate 1,206,419 of OZ014454.1, read as the reverse complement.
TAGTGACAGGTTGCAAGCCCATTGCCTAACAGTTATGCCTTTATTCCCTTAGTCGCCATTTACGACATCCACGGGAAGACATGGAGTGGCACTATTCTAAGACGGCAAAATTTCGTGAATAAAATGAACAACTAAATAAAAAAACATATTTTGATAGAAAAATAAATTTAAATTAAAATTCGCGAACTATTCTCCGATAAGGAATATCTTAATCCCCATACTACCCTAATAAATTATTGGCAGAAACTAATATCCGATTGAAACCAATTAACCGTTAACTGATTTAATTGGATTGAACTGTTCCAAAGTAATCGTGAATGGAAGCATTTAACTAATTATATATTAGTTAAACTAATTTGACCGTACTGCTAAAATGTGGGGGTTATGGAGGATGTCGATTAGTGAACGATATACAGGGTGGTCAAACCTAAGAGATAACTTTTTTTTAGGAATAATGACACCGTCCATCCTTAAATACATTGTAAGATATTATTATTTTGTTTTTTGTCATAAATATAGTATTATAGTGTTATAAGTATGCTATGCCGTGTTATAAAGTTTAAAGGGGCCTTAAATTTTATTATTGCTGTGCAACAGTTTAAAAGTAATTGAATTTAAATGTTTTTAGTGACTTAGAAAGTATAAATCAATTTTAAATTATCTCTTATTATATTTTTTGTTTCAAATTACTAATTGGTAATAGATAAATAGACGATTAGAATAGCGATTAAGAAATAATTAACTACTTACAACGAATAACCAAATAAATACAACACTAAAATAAATTAAATGATGGATTAGCGTTAAACTAATTACCCTTCTTTTTTATCAGCGGTTAAAATATAACTTACACTAGCTTCTGCCCGCGACTTCGTCCGAGTAAATTTCAACTATCCTAATTCCCCCGGGAACTTTTGATTTTTTCCGTGATAAAAATCTCTATTCCAAATTTCATCCAAATCCATCCAACGGTTGCAGCGTGAAGGAGTGACAAATTAACACACAAACTTGCCCATTTATAATATTGTATGTACTGTAGGTATGTATGTATGTAAACACTTTATTGCACAATAAAAAAAAACAATTACGAGTAAATTCGTACATAAACTTAAGATTAACATGTACAAAGGCGAACTTATTCTTTTAAGGGATCTCTTCCAGTTAACTTGACCATGATTGAGGAAACTGTACGAGGATAGGCAAGATTACAAGGATGTGCACAAAAATAAAGAAACTCATAATTCTACAGCTAAATATCCATAAATATTAGTAGGATATGAAACGTATTACCTTATTTCGTCCCTCAGTAAAACCCCCCACTCCCAAAGGGCAACTAACTCTTCGATAACGAACGACTCCATTGATCTCGGTTCGTCTTCAGCGCGCGCGCAGACGCTCCCGGGCGGGTTGCTAACTCCTTTGATAACTACAGGGTGCTCTTGAGGGATAACAGAGTGATTAGGAAGTTATACAGTTGTAACTTAACGGGAAGCTTTTATTATTTATTTATTTATTTGAACTTCTTTGCACAAAATACAATAAAGTACAAATGGCGGACTTAATGCCCAATGGCATTCTTTAACAGTCAACCAGTAGGCAAAACAGAAAAAAAAAATCCAATATATACAAGATACGGGTGTTTAAAATTTAAATATGTATACGTAAATACAGATGACTAATAAGCATATACTCATACTTAAATAAATAATGTGATAATGTAATTTAAAAAAAAACAGTTTTTAACGTGAAATGAAAAGAACACCTGGCCCTAGAAAATCCATACGAATATTAAAATCTATATAATGTGAAATAAACAGTTTACATACAAAAGTTTTTTTTGAATTTTGAAAAATAATTAAGTACATAGAAGTGAAAGTTACTTTGTCTGAACTTCCGCTGAATCGATTTTGACGCAATTTTGTATGGAGATAGCTTTAAAGAGTAGCAATAAATGACTTCTATGCGGACAGAGTCGCGGCAACGGCTTGTTATTGGGTTGTCAAAAAATAAACGTAAAGAAGCAAAGAAAGGACAGCTGCGGCCGATTTTATTAAAAAAAAAGTGTTCACTATGATTTTTGAAACACAATGACACCAATAAACAGCTATGCAGCAATAGCGAGTTTATGAATTAGAGGAAAAATACTACAAAAAACTGCATTTGAACATAATAAACAAGCAGACATTGTAAAGTGCTTAATATTGTTTTAACATAAACGCCTAACAGACAAGCTGGTGCATTTACAGGAAGATTTTAACGTAAACGCCAAATAAGTTTAGGAATCGAGGTTTTATTTTCACATAGATTTTAAATAAAGTTAAGTCAAGACTTAACTTCATAAAATATTAAAAAGAAAATTACTATGCCCGTAATGTAGTCCAGTTAATTCTTCCTGGAAAAACATTTTATATTCTAAAAGGACGTAATGTTTCAAAGCAAATCGCTAATTCTGTTACAGTCCAATCAGATACGGCGAGCGCGAGCAAAGCCAGTATTAACAGGTTAGCTCGCATTTTAAAGTTAAAACTCTTAAAGCACAGTATTTTTCTTAAGCTGACACTGAAATGTTACTTAACAACAGTAGAGTAACATGCGTTAAATTTCTAAATATTGTATGATATAGAAATTAAATGATTTCGCGAGTTTAGGAATTTTGTCAATCTATATGGTTATTATGACTAAAGATCTGGGCTTTAAAAAGAACTTAGACATTTTTATATAGGTCTTATTTCTTAAGCTTTATAAAAAATACAAGACGATTATCATCATTATTATTTTAACACACATGGTACAACCTTTGATTTGTTGGATGAATTGTTAATCAATATAATTTTAAAACTTTGCCAGAATTATGTTGAATTATTAATGCTCTAAATAGTTTTAACTCTGTGACAAAGCACAAAAAGGTTATTTTCAATCGTAAACTAATCGGAGTTTTTTTTTAATTTATCTAGATCAATAAAACTAACTTACAAAAACACAATCTGACAAGAAAGTCAATTACAGGTATACACGACATTTTACTATGATAAACAAATTGAATAAAATATTACAATCCCAAAAAAACGAAAAACAGTATAAACATGACAATTCTAATAAAATTCAAAATATAAACCAGCCCGTAAGCAGGGGTTACTTTTCTCTGCAGCTGACCGTACATACAACAGAGAAACAAGAAGAAAAAAAAATGCCGGCCATTCGAGGTTTATTTTTCTTTTCTACTTATAAATATAATTTATAGTCGATGTTATAGCACTACAAAAAAAAATGACGATGAAATCTGGTCAAACAAATTTTTAATTTAGTTTCACACGTCAATAAATTATACTTTCCTTACTGTTCCCATGTACACTGCAACATCCCGTACATCCATTAGCTATTGCGAGCTAGCAACTAATTAAAGGCAAATACGATTAGAACGTATGTCCGTTTGTCGGACCCAAAAATGCACTAAACCTAGTACGAGTATTTACTCGCTTACGGGGATTAATTAGGTTTAGGACTCAGGACGTCTAAGTTTATACTGATGCTATTTGATCTTAGTTTAGTGCAGTCTGAGTGGCCTTAAAGCTATTTTACTTGGATGCACTTTTAGATTAAAGTCATCTATGGTCTGTGTACATGCTTTGCTTCAAAATGAGTAAAGAAAAAACTGGCCAAGGCGAGTTGAACTCGTACACGATAGAGGTCCGGTTATCTGCACGATAATAAGATAGAACAAAAACGTCAAAAAAATTACGTACCTTGTTTGGATCCCGATTCTATTATGGCACAAAGGTCTGGTCAGGCGGATGGACAGACTGACGGATAGACGGGCGTATAGCGGACGTAAGTACTAGGGTCCCGTAGGCACCCTTTCGATACGGAACCCTAAAAAGCAGATATGCAGATAGAAGCAGACTCAGTAGTAATATTACAATTAATTGTAACGTTTACAAAAAACGAATAATTTAATACGGTGTTAAAACTTTGAACTAACTAGCGATAATATGTGTTTAACGATATTGCACAATTAAAAAAAACCTCGCGTATAGGTTATTCTTTGGGGTCGTAAACCAGAGACGAAACATGAAACAGAGTGTTGGTTTGCAAACGCCAACATTTCCTCTAAATCATGAGCCGATAAAGTCGAAACTTAACTCCCTTTACACTCTATATTTTATATCATATCATCAAAACTATGGCGTTTAAACTAGACAGTTTATGTCTCTTACCTAAGTACATCTACCTAAAACTTAAACTGTTAAAATTTAACCGCTCCCTACAACTCGTAAACTGAACGTGGTTTAGTAAGTTCGCGAAATATACAGATTTTATTAAGTTCAGGAAAAGGACTTAGGTTACTATTCGTCCTAGAAAAATTGTACAGATGTAGTCAATAATTATTTCTTATTGGTTTTTGTCGGATAAATTCTTATTTATCTAGCTTTCTCAATTAGCTTCAGTACCCATCAATCAATAAGCCAACTGAGAAAGCAAAAAAAACAGGCAAGCAAACGATAAGAAAGGATTATTAATTACATGTGTAATTGTAAGTACATAATTATGATGATTCAGATTATTATTTCCCAGACTCTATCAGACCTCTTAGATCAATAAAAAGGTTTTAGGTCATTTCATTTCCGTATTGAAGCTCTTTTCTAACTAAACATAAAATGTAGGTACAAATAAGTACAATTTATTTTCGCTAATCATTGTTGGAACTCGTTAGTTTGGTCTTGATAAGTAGATAGTGGTTGTGCAAGTACCTAAAGAGTAAAATTGGCAACAACGGCTTGTTACAAAAATGTTTTTTTTTGCAGAAATTTATTATATTAGTCTTATAAATCTCTAGTAATTTGAAGAAATTTTCTTGAACTTTCCTAAAATTAATTTCACTGTGGTCTTGCAAAGTCTTAACTTCGTTTGTAGTACGACTCAATTTTTCTGTTGACCCTTTTAAAATGCTTGCCTTTATTATCCAGTCAAAATTAATTTACGTATTACTATTACCTAATCAGTAAGGCTAAAATATCTAAAAACTCTTTATGATATAAGAATTTATTTACAAGAGGTTTCTTATCGAGGTATTTATTTTTATACAATGTGCTATTAATTTTTTTCAGAAATCATTGACAAAAGATCTAGTCGCAACAAGTCAACCACATCAAAATACTTAGACGAGGTGTATGAATCACATCGTTAAACTTTTTTATGACATAAGATAACAAACGAGCACACAGGCCAGCTGCTGATGGTAAGTGGTGAACAAAACTCACACGCAGGTCGGAAAAACATTTCGTCATTACTTTGAAAAATCCTTGTATCTCATATTTTGTAAGTTACGATTTTAAAATTAAAGAATCAAGTTCAAACTCATACCTCTCGAAATATCAGATACAAGAGTTTTTCTAAAGTAACGATTTGTACTCTTTACTTGCCTTTTTGATAGTTATTTCACCATCAGGCTTGAGACGACATGTTGAGCCTATGCTCGGTAGTGACCTTGCCTACGAAGCTAGCGGTCCTGGGTTCGATGAGTTTTGGTTGTTTTCTATGTATTTATTTTTCTGTATTAGTATTTATATCGTTGTTTAGTACCCATAGTAGAAACCTAGAAGCTTAGTTTAGGCCTAGGTCATCTATGTTAAATTGACCCATGTTTGGCTTTTGGGAAGGAGAAAGCAAAAAAGCACAGACACATTTTAATACCAGTAAACCTTATTCCTTTTGACATGTTAACAAATTGTCAACGTAATTTACCTACGGCACCTGGTTTAAACACGATACGATGACATGTCACAATCAATTAGGCTTAGCCCGAGTAGCCTGACAACCTGATGGTAATGAAATTAAGTTGTATCTAGGACCCATAGACAATTCGCACCTTTAGAACTATAGAGACCTAAGTCAACATTTCAGCTTTCGACTTCGAGACATAATTCGCACCTTCGGTAGGACAAGGGCACAATTGGGATTGTTCATATTTTTACAATTACTCCAATTCGAAAACCATTTCGAGGAATAGGGTTTTAAAGCCGTTCTGCATTATTAAGTTTTTGAAATATTTATCTATTTTGGATATTTTGACAAAAGTATAGTTAACCTTGGTTTGACTTTCGTTTTCGGCTTGAAGCCCTCCTAGGTGTATCTTACGGGTTAGGCGAAACCAGCTTGAAATAGTATGTTTTAATAGACTATTAGGTACAATCACTTTTTTTCATTGGATATCATTTAATTGTTTTAATTTATTAGAAAATGTCATCCCAAATTTAAAATAATCATGTCATCCATAAAATGTCTGCTAAATAAATTAAGATATTAAAACAAAACTATTGGGTCACATACAAAATTAATGAAATAGGTGTCTTAAAATTTCCTATTCTTTCGAATGAGAAAGTAAAAACCGTAAGTTATTTTTTTTGGACAATCCCAATTGCCCTTGTTGTCATATGGTAGGTACATTGTGCCGTTGTTCTACTAAAGGTGTGATATATTTATTACTATAGTGAATTAGATAACTATTATGCGAATTGTATTCTTAACACTTTCATGGATATAGCACCATCCTCGAAATTGCTTTTCTACGGCCATGGACAATCTGCCACATTTAATGTTGTGTCAAATATTGTGCCACTTTATGACGGAAAATAAGTATATGTATGTAATTTCTTACCATAAACATCTTACTTATTTTGGCAGCTCGTTCACGGCGATAACGTCCACTGCCGTGATGTGTCACAACATGCGTCGTTCTACTTTTAGGGTAGTGCATGAGATTCAGGTTGCCCTAGAGCTTTCTTGCTGTGACACTAGCGGCTTTTGTTAAAGGCTAAAACGGCACAAAGTCCATGCTTCCTATAAATTCCATGGGAAATAGCCGACCGTGAACGGAGTTCCATTTTTGGTGTAATTAAAAACACCGGCCACAGCCGTAGTGACATCACGAGGGTGTAAGTTTACGTCTCTAGACGTACTGTCCATGAACGTGTTAAGTATAATCTCAAGACTGAAACTGAAGACCCTTGCACCACTGGCACTCATTTCATAGAATGTTTTACTTCGCCAAATTTTCAGTTCATCGTCAGGCATTTACACGTGTAGGAGTTATAATTTTATAGTAGTCACAGGTCAAACCTAATCTGAAAAAAAAATATTGGGCGTTTCTAACAAGATTGTGATTGTGGTGCATAAGCATTTTGATTACATACGAGCCTGAGAAGACGATAGATACATCACAAGATAGTCTAGAAAAATAGGTACTATTGACGTCTTTATTATATCAGTAGCATTCAGCAATGGCCTGTTTATCGCCTTTCCTCTCTATCAGCGTAATCGCTGCAATTTGTAACAGTTCAAGTACTATGCCCAATGCCACCTCCATTAGCGGAGCGGTTAGCGGCGATGATCGCGACAGTTAAGACAGATTTATTTTGACAATAAAAGTAAACACGGCTCCACCGCGGGCCATTAGCGAGAGGGATTCGTGTGTAGATGCCGCGTGTGTGATGAGAGGTAGCGGTTTTGTCTTTTTTTATGACCATTATTAATGTTCCGAATTTTAGTTTAAATGCTAGGTAATCCGTTGTTCAGCAGTATGGGTTTTAGTAGCTATATTTATTGTTTATTTATTTATTTAATATTTATTGCACAGAAACAAGTGGAAATGGCGGAACTAATGCCTAATGGCTATTCTGCCGAACAAAATTTAAACTCCAGTAAGTGAACACTAAGACCACCATATCATGGTCTCCAACTTTGTGGAGGTGTAAGAAGTTGGAGTCCAAGATATGGTGGTAGTTTTTTACACTTATTGCTTTTTAATTTTGCACGGCAGTATTATAAGCGGGCCAAGACCAGATGCATTCTGATGTGTATCAAAAAACTGTACTAATAGGATATTATTGGCATAAGTTGCTGTACACTCTGGATAGTCAAGTTGAGCGCTACTGTCAATTCTATTAATTTTGACAGTATTTAAAAGTTGTTAGTACTCAAAACCGTGACATTATACATCAATATCTAAAATTTAAAAAAAAAATCTGAAAGTAAGCACTTCGAGAATTTAGGTAAGTTTATTTACCTACATTTCTTTAATTCATGAAACATCATCTCCGGTTTAGTGATTCTGGTTCACACCAAACTTTCCAAGTCTATCATCAGACCCTTGATAGTGCTATGTTATTTGTATTGCCATGGAAATTACGTTGGTAATTATAGTAAAATTCAGCTCAATTGGTCCTCGGAAAGTGGTTCAAATCTTGCAAGGACTTACATACATTGCAAGTTAAAAATAATATTGTCTTTGACGTGTGTTTTGATAGCTCTTAATTACTTGACACTGCACGTTAAAAACACGGGTTCACCGTGTTGATTAGACGCTCAGAGGGGCTATTGCTTAACACACTCGCAATAGCAATTGTTTTCATTTTGAAAATCGAAGGCTTGTCTGCATACAAATAAAAACAATTGTTCCGGCTTGAAGCCAATTGAGATTGCGAGTGCGTTAGGCAATAGTAACGCGGTTGGGTGAATATTTGGCGTTTCAACCGCCGTCATTATTGTTTTCGCATATTATTCAATATAAACTCAATAACTTTCTTGTTTTTTTTAATTGAATGGATACTACCCCCGGGTCCGCTGATTTTGACATCAAAAATTGCTGGTAGTTATCATTATTTTCGTCAATGTATTAAAGAGAATAATGACGGCGGTTGGAACGCCCGAATATTCACCCGGTTACATAACAAAATGCTCTCCGCTCATGCCTTTGACCCCATTGCGTATTAGTTGATGGGAGGGTCAGGGCTGTGCCCAGCTCCTTGAAAGCCGAAACGGTTTGACTGGCGGAGGAGAGAGGAAACAAATACAACCGAGTGGACACAGGGCGGGTCGGCCGCTTGCTTGGGGTCGGGACTGGTTTAAAATTGACTGCGTGATGTATTTTAGGAGATATAAATGATGATTTTTTTGTAACGCGTTTTTGGTAAAATTATTTAATAAAAAAATTACAGCGACGCACAATAAACCTATTTTAGTTAAAGAATTCGTTATCTATTTCCATCAAATACAAATTTCATGATAAATAAATAAATAAATAAATATATCACGGGCCACCTCACACCAAAGATCTAGTCCCAAACTATACTTGTGCGATGGATACTACACTCACGAGCAAACAAATCGACTCAAGGTTTGGAGTTTTCCGCGCAATATCTTATTTCCATCTCATGTAATGCTGTAAAATGTAGTACCTTGAATACAGATGTTATTACCTTTCATTTGGTACTGTATTTTTCAGGATCTCATGAGCACTAGAAGATATTGGGCAGAAAATTCTAAACGTTGATCCGGTTTTTTTGCTCGTGAGTGTAGACAACTAATAAGAAATACTTAAATAGAGAAATAAAAATTTGCCCTGAAGCGGAATCGAACCCAGAACCGCCAGCGTCGTAGGCAATGTCAATACCATCAACGCCAACGCATCGTCGTATAATGACAGATAAAAACAGAGCATATTTCAAACACACTTTAACTATTGCGCGTTTATGAATAAAAGCGTGAGTCGATACAGAAACTTTTTCTCAACACTGGCAGCACTATCTGTCAAAGTATCGCCTAAAAAAAATCTACTTTACAGGCAGAATCTGGCCAAGTATTGGCTGGCGGCGATCGCTGTAACAGCGCACAATGAGTTACAGTAATAAATGAGCGGCAAAAATCCGGCGGCGACAAAAGGCAGTCGTAAACCGGCCGGATTAGGGGCCCGACAGAAGAAGAGGCCAGGAGACGAGCGTTTTTGAAAATAATTACGTCAAAGTAAAATTTCTACCAGTACGGCTGGCACTGTTTGTATTTTCTCGCTTGTCCCTCAGTGACCTCTTTATCGTTACAGACTAGGTAGATAGGGAGATCTTGTGCTAGACCTACAGGAGACTTTTTTTAGTTTGTTTTTACACTTTTTTTACCGTCAAGTAAATAAGAGGTATCCTAACATTGGCAACAAGATAACATGCCAAAAGCAATAAGTTTAAGTCCCAATAAGTTGTAGTCGATATCTCTTGCTTAGGATCGTGGTCATTATGATGGTTTTAACAGATTTCAAACAAGTCCAACTAAAATAAAGCTTTTATAGTAGTTTATGCAATAGTTGTATAAGAGAGGTAAAAAATATATGAGTGGCGTGAGTTACGATGTGAGCCGAAGGCGAACATCGTAAAGGAAAGCGCCACGAGTGTTTTTTGACTTAGTTATACACCGTTGCATACAATACTTTTTCTACGACTAGGTTTCAAATGAAATGCAAAATTAAGCGAAAAAACTTACAAACGAACGAACGAAGTAAAGAACAACAAACGAGCGGGAAACAAGAAAATGACAAAATATGTGTCTATGGTTTACTTTGTTTTTAAATTGACGGAATGGAAAAAAGAATTATTTACAATTCCAAAACATTTTAATTTGACCAATCAGAATACTTCACTAAATTAAATCCACCAATCACAATACACATCGACTGTCAAACGGAACGATAGGTTCTTTTAGGTACGTGTTTCTCTTTAACTAATTTAAATCTTTTAAAAAAACTTTGTAATTCGTATCAACCAATCAGAATACAGCTATTTTAAAATCGACCAATCAGATAACTGAAATCATTTCTCAAAACATTAGGTGTTTTATAGTCCCTATTTCACAATCGTTAAAATATGATTAACAGGCTACACTTAGTAATCTGTGGCGTATCGTTAGGGCGACTTTACGACACCGAGAGCTGTTATGGGGAATAGAGTTAGGTATAGACTTTTCTGAAGTCATATTATCTATGTTCTTATAATAGTGTTCGTGACTATGTAAAAGACTAATAAAAGTACAGGAGTAGAAAAAAACACAAATACTGTTTGAATCCTTTTCTACTTTCCTACAATAAAGAAAATTGGCTACATAAGCCACATGCGAGCTCACCAGCGACCACAGGGTCTCCTTTAGAATGGTCGCCGTGACCGAGATCGGCCGGATCAATCATCATCATCACTGTTGAATAATATCGTGAATATAATGTCAGTAATCTGTACATATTTTTTATTTCACCGATTTCACATTTTAAAAAAAGAACTCAATTTAGCCGCGATGCTAAGACAAATCTACCTATAACGATACCTCGTTTGTCAAATTCGGGCCATCCGTTTAGCTTTTATAAAAGAAACTGAACCATGCCCTCTGCCTTTTATAGTCGGACAAAAAGTATTTTTTTTATCAGTATTGGCATCCTCCATCGGCTTAATTGCCAATTATACTTACTGTTCACTATTTGATTTTCAACATATGTTTTCCAGATGTTTGATTCAATTTAACCCGCGTTTTTCCTGCCCCCACCCTAATTCTCTAAACCTTGCAACTAGCGCCTCCTTCCGGCCGTAGCTTGAACTATAAAACGGCCCCTAATAAAACTGGTCCCTTCAGGCGCATGCATACATCACTAATGACATACAGCACCCACTGCTGCGTGGTAAGCGAGCATAAAAACAAAAGTGGGAGCAATGCAGCGATGGATGTTGATGGTAGCAAGATGTTGTATATCAAGTGATATTACAAGTTTAGGGTGGATATCCGTTGGTGGGTATTTATCTACCTACTGCGGTGCATTCGGTGTATAAACTTAACGATTTGGTTTCTAAGGGGAGGATTTTGCTTGAGGGGGGAAATTAAGGATTTTGGTGGAGTTTACAATTGCATGCCTGCTCAGTGTGTTACATTTCCCCTGATATTAATTAAAAAAATACGTTTATGTAAATAGAACGACCTACCTTTCCCAATTATTTTTCCTCACAACTTTTTGAGTATACAAAATTTATTTTTCCATACTTGGTGAAAAACAAACGCGGGGTTCTCTTAGTATGGAGAAAGTAACTCTGCACGTTTACTCAAGTACTTGTAAGGAAAAAAAATGGCATGTGTAGCTTTAAAACTTCCTTATTTCATAGTGATTCAAATCATTCAAGAAAACACTGTTTTTTTTAAATTAATACTTGAACACGAAATACAAAAAACCCCTTAGTTTTTCGTATCACGGACATAAGGAAAAATGACAAATATTCCTATTAAAATGATCAATATCTCAGAAACCGTGAAACTTAGCATAATAGTAAATGTGGTCAAAAATGTTTAGAATTAACATTAACTACATACATACATACAATAATCTCACGCCTTCATTCCCAGAGTGGGGTAGGCAGAGCTACAGAATTACCAACAACTCTAAAAACTTGTTGATAATTCTGTAACCACATTTTGCACACTTAGGCTAAGATGTTTACCAGTGTATTAGTGACAGGTTGCAAGCCCATCGCCTAACAATACTATACGCCTTTATTCCCTTAGCCGTCTCTTACGACATCCACGGGAAGATATGGAGTAGCACTATTCTAACCCGGCAACCACACGGGGCAAACATAACACTAACTATCATCCCGTAAAACGCCTACACCCAAGTACCAGCAGCCTGTATATTAACCTTAAAAAAAATTTCTTGCCTATGGGAACAGCTAGTAATTATTAATGTAGTAAATTATTATTAGCAATGAAAAGGATAATTACTAGTATGTGTTAAGTTTTTAGTTTAATCGCTGTCTGTCTTCTTTTTCTATGCACCCACTATGTAAACATTGCTTATTATGGTCTACTGGTAGAGAATCCTATTTGTATTTTTTTCTATGCAACACAGTTAAAGTAAATCTATTCGAATCTAATAGATACCTAGCCTTGCGGGTGGTAGGACCTTGTGCAGGGTCCGTGTGGATCGCTACCACCATCTTATCCATTAACCTACCGCCAAACAGCAGTGTTCGCATTGTTGTGTTCCGGTTTGGGGATAAGACAGCCGGTGAAATAACTAGCATAGGGGCATTCCATCTTAGTCCTCAGGGTTGGCAACGCATTAGGATTGCATTGCAGTCTTGTGAATGCGAATGTCTATGGGTCACAGTTTCCACTTACCATCAGGTGGCCTGTGTGCTCGTTTGTCTTCTCTATGCCATAAAAAAAAATTGTAACTGAACCATTGCAACTAGATGCCATCCTCTTTTTTATTATCTCGTTACCATAGGTGCAAAATATTTGATGGCCGCGGACAAGTTTTTACGAGCCCCGGATAATTACGTGCCCATTGTCTCCTGCGTCAAATGCCCAAATGGTTTTTTTACAGCCTACACTAGTTTATGGGCTGAAGTTTGAGGTTATGTAAATTTGAGGGATGCTTTTATGTGTGAGGGGAATTACGGAGGCTTAATGTGGTTCTGTAGCAGGGAGCTATTTTGTTTGATAGGCTTGGTTTAACTATAGGTTGAATACTTGACGATTGCTTGTAAAATGAAGACTTAATTGGAATTCCTAATCGTCATTTGTCCTAATGCATCCGTTGTTCGAATTTTCTTTTGTCCTAAAGTCATTTTCGCTTGAATTGTGATATTATTTTTGTGTTGATTTATAATACAACCCTAACCTGATGTAACCTGACCTGCTGGTATTTTTGTAAAACTTAAAACTTTATGTAACTTAGCTGAGGTATTATATAAAAAAAAATAGATAATTTTACACCAATTGACCTCGTAATAATGCAGTATTCTGGCAGTTCATGTACAAATAGTTTTTTTACATCCTACACTAGGTTATGGGCTGCAGTTTGAGGTTATGTAAAATTTGAGGGAAAGTTTTATGCGTGAGGGGAATTACAGTTTTAATGTGGTTCTGTTCAACAGGCTGGTTTTAACTAAAGGGATTTGACGACTTTAAGTAGAATTGGGTATAATTCGACGACACGTTAACTCAGTCCTTACTGACTATGCCTTCGAAGCTAGCAGTCCCGGGTTGAAATCCCGGTAAGGTCAGATATTTGTGGGATGAGTGCGAATACTTTGTCTAGAGTCTTGCATGTTTTCTATGTATTAAGGTATTTATTTTTCTACATCAGTACAAGTCTACAGCTTAGTTTGAAACTAGGTCAATTTGTGTAAGATTGTCGCTTGATATTTATTTGTTATTATTAATCATAATTCCTAATCATCATGTATCCTAATGCATCTTTAATCCGAATTTTCGTTTATCCTAAAGTCATTTCCAGCTGAATAATTAAACTTTTTTAGCGTTGTAATAATAAAACTTACGTAACCTAACCTCGGTATATTCAGAGAGCTTAAAAAAATTTGGTAACAGCTGAAAGCCAGTTATGTGACCTCGTCACAAATTAAGCTCTTAATTCATATCTTTCATTAGATGAAGTAAACCGACAGTTCATAAATAGTTAAGTTCAATAATAGCCATTACAATTGTAAAAAAAATATGTACGAACTTACGTATTGGATAAATTTTGGTAACATCTTCTTATAAATTTTATTAGAGGAATGACAAGAAATCTATCAGATCTCTTCATCTTATATAAAATATGACTACAGCCGAATGTCCATCGTATATTTATATAATTAAATGGTGATATGGCTTTGAAGTTAAACTGGGAATTGTATAATAAAATTACACCAAAATTATCAAAGCCAAACATATATTTCAGAAAGGTTCTAATTGACTCTGAAACCTAACATATCCGTATCCCCGAGGTTCAAAGGAAACCATATCGACGCCGCCGAGAAAATGTTTGATCCAGGCAACAATTACTTAGAAATTATTTCCCCGAAACGGTAATTAAATTCGATAACAGAGGCCATTATAAATTGCCAATATTTGGCAACTTCCAGGCAGTAACGTAGAAAAATACATGACTTCTATAGGAGCGTCATTCGCAATTCATAATAACGTTTGTCCTAAAAGATCGCGAGACGAAATTATATATTTTTTCTAAACTAGTTTATAAGCTGAGTCAGATCAGCTTTAAGTGTTAGAAGAATACAGTGTTGTATTTACAACACTGTATTTTACAACAACACAACAACAACAACACAAAACACAACAACACTAAAAAGTTTTGAAATTCTATTGTTTTTTTACTCTTTATTAGGGACAACAAACAGTTAAACAGACTTACAGACAGACAGACCGGTTCTAATGTGAAACTTAGTACTTATATTATTATGTGCAACTAATGACTTTATCCATGTATTAAAACTTTAAAACAATTAAAAAAACTACGCATAAGCAAGTGTATTTTTCTTTCTCTTTTCTTATTCTATCTCTCTCGTATTTTCCCTGCTGAACTAAGTACGCATGGTATTTGATATAATATTTAATTTAATACTTATCGCTTTAAATAATCCTAGACTAAGTACTATAATTGTAAATAAGAAATATGTTTAAAAAATGACTGCTGAGTTTCTTGTGGCGTTTCTTCTCAGTAGTGGTCTCGACTTGGGAAGCGGAGGTAGATTTTTGACTTTTCCCCGTACGGCCTACTTACGGAATCAATGTCTTATATATTTTTATCTCTAAGCTAGTGGGTGTTGACAAGAAAAACTATTGTTGTTAAATATTAAAGACTAAACATTAATTTTATAAATAGGAATGGGTTTAGGATAAACGAAAATTAGGACAATAGATGATTAGGAATTTCAACATAGACTAAACTTAAGCTTAAGTAATTCGGCCTCAGTTATTACATTGATTCAAAACAAGAAACATGCTTAGATTATTCCTAAGCATTTCTCCTTTGTGGATAACGTACGAGTTGGCGATATTGGAAATTTGCTGTGACAATAAGGCACTCCTGCCATTTCACATGTTTGGAAAGTCCAACCCTCTTCCCTGTATTATAAAGTTGTATATCCTATAGTGATTTTGGTGTGGATACGTCCTTTTGTATAGACTAGTTGGAGTTGTATTGTGTGTTAAGCCTAGTTTCAGGCAAGGAAGGCTGTCAAAAGCCAAATTGTGTTGGGCAGCATATTAATTTAACCTGAGTTTGAGGGGTGACTCATTTTAAAAATTGAGTTCTTACAATGTTCTACCTCAAATAAGGTACAAAACGTATTTGGCTTTACTAACATACGGAGTTTGCCACGCTACTCCATTCTTATCCTTACTAATATTATAAACTCGAAAGTTTGTACGTATGATGTTTGTTACTCTTTCACGCTGCAACGGCTCGACGGATTTGAATGAAATTTGGAATAGAGATAGGTTATACAACCAATTAAAACATAAGTTACTTTTTATCCCGGAAAATTTAAAAGTTCCTTTGGGAATAACGATAATCGAAATCTACACGAAGTCGTGAACCGAAACTAGTTCTCATATACTAGCTTCTGCCCGCGACTCCGTCTGCGTGGAACTCGTTTATATCGTAACTCCATACAAATTTTCACGCTCTATTCCACCCCCTGGAGAGTGAATTTCGGGAAAAAAACTGTCCTATGTCCTTTCCTAGGATTCAAACTATCTTTACACCGAATTTCACCTAAATCAGTTCAGCCGACTAAGGTAATAAAGGCGTGTAGTACTGTTAGGCGATGGGCTTGCAACCTGTCATTAATACACTGGTAAAAATCTTCGCCTAAGTGTGCAAAATGTGGTTACAGAATTATCAAAAAGTTTTTAGAGTTTGGAAATTCTGTAGCTCTGCCTACCCCACTCTGGGAATAAAGGCGTGAGTTTATGTATGTATGTATGTGTATACTTTCGCATTTATAATATTAGTAAGGATTTTTACTATGCTCGCGTCTTATCCTTTGGTATTACGAGTAGAAAACATGTTAACATAGTTAAATGTAATTGAGTTAAATGGAAGCCTATTGATTAATGTACCCAAAGATGATCATTCATAAATTTGGTCACCAAAGGGCAATTGAGTGTATACAGGGTCACAGGGTGTAATCTAAGTCGTGAATCAAATGATCACCTCTGTGTTCCACCCACAAATATGAACTACTTTCACTATGGGACCAACTCTGAAATCACGAAATAAAACAGCTGTTTCATAGAAAAGTTCAATACGTACTCGACCAAAATGTATGAAGCAGCTGTTTTTTTTTCGTGATTTCAGAGTTGGTCCCATAGTGAAAGTTGTTCATATTCGTGGGTAGAACACAGAGGTGATCATTTGATTCACGACTTAGATTTCACCCTGTAGTATTTGTAGAACACATAAATGAAAGAAAATCGCTGCGACTATCAGTAGATAATAAAAACCATAAAATTTTCATCTAAATTTAGTAATGGAAGGTACGTCGGAACCGCCATCATTTTACACTCCAGGGTAGTGATTCTGTAAACAACGCCGGTCGTGCGGACTGTCGAGTGATATCCAAGCGGCGAGATTAAGTAGTCCCGGCAGTGCGAACAAAACACATTGTAGCGCGTGCATTTTCAATTTAGCAGCACGATGGGTCGAACGTACTCGTATAAGGCTGCTTAATTGAAAATGCACGCGCTACAATGTGTTTTGTTCGCACTGACGGGACTACTTAATCTCGCCGCTTGGATATCACTCGACAGTCCGCACTACCGGCGTTGTTTACAGAATCACTACCCTGCTGAGACACAACAGTGTTTATATGGTTGTGTTCCAGTCTGAAAGTAAAAATTGTGAAATTACATGTTTAGCAACGCATTTACTGTCTCGAGATTGTCATTATAAGATTGCAACTTGTTGAGATTGTGTACTCAATTTCATAAAATCCGGTCAAGTGGGAGTTGGACTCGCGCACTGAGAGTTTCTCCACCGCCACACTGTAGACATTATTTTACATACATACATACATACATAAACTCACGCCTTTATTCCCAGAGTGAGGTAGGCAGAGCTACAGAATTTCCAACAACTATAAAAACTTGTTGATCATTCTGTAACCACATTTTGCACAGTTAGGCGAAGATGTTTACCAGTGTATTAGTGACAGGTTGCAAGCCCATCGCCTAACAGTACTACACGCCTTTATTACCTTAGTCGGCTTTTACGACATCCACGAAAAGATACGGAGTGGCACTATTCTAATCCGGCTACCACACACGGAACATTAATTTATTTCTATTGAAATTAGATTTGGAATCGGATCAGGGTGAGCTCACACTTTACCATTTAAACATACAGACAGACAGACGGACGGACGTACATCATTAGTAATAAGTGTTCCGTTGTCTTTCGGGTACGGAACCCTAAAAAACTTGAGGCGCATGTAAGACTAGCTCGTCACTGGTACAAACAAAACCTTGCCTCGGATCCGACTAAGTGGCTAACAAAGACTCGAGCAGAATTTGCCTTGTGTGGGGTTACAATTTGATTTCGGTCGGGGATCGAGCAAAATGGCTTCACAGTTGAGGAACTAGTCGGTGAAAACATTATTCTGGTGCTGTTTATTCGAGGATACCATGGATTTGAAACATATGAATAAAAACTCACCTTTTGTACTGAAATTTGTATACTTTGTGCAATAAAAATAAACTATAGTACATTGTTGTAGAGGTTAGAAAGTAAGCAAAAGATGGACGAGTTAGTTCGAGGGCCGACGCGTAGTGGAGGCCCTCGAAAGTACGAGTCCATCTATTGCACTTTCGGCCGAGGCTTAACACAGTGCTTTTCTTGACTACTGCGAGGAAATAAAAATAAATTCTTAAAATAAACTTTGGCCAGTAAAGTCGTTTTTTAAACTGAACGACTCTGACAGCGACTGAACTATATTTTAATACTATGCCAATTTAATTTCATATGCAGCACATGTCGTGTTCCGATTGGTCGAACCAGTGATCAGCAGACCGATGTGATTGGTCGACTTGCTCAATGGAACAAACCAACAATGTTAACATTGTTAGTCTGTGTAAATTCATAGAAGGCAGGCCATGTACACCTATTGATTGTTTTGGGGACCAAGAACAGACCATCTTTCGCCACATTTTCAGCAGTGGCGTGAAAAATAATAAATAAACATCAAGGAACAATGAACAATATCACAAACTTTGAGCTATGAATTCAGAAACTAGGCTAAGTTATTGCGGCAAGACTTTGCATGTTTTTTGATTTTAATTGTTCCCCCACTTAACATCAGGTATTTTAATATCTCAAAAACAACGGACGGTCGGACGGACGAGCGAAATCCCAGCGGGGAGTTTAAATAGTCCCGTCAGAGCGAACAAACACATCTTAGCGCGTGCATTTTCAATTAAGCAGCTGTTCGATCCATCGGCAGAAACCATGCTGCTAAATTGAAAATGCACGCGGTAAAATATGTTTTATTTGCACTGACGGGACTACTTCAACTCGCCGCTTGGACATTCACTCGTTCGTCCGTTTGACCGTCGTTGTTGAGAGAATCACTACCCTGGGGGGTGTGTGCTCTTTTGCATACAAAACCAACCATATTATTACATACAAAATAAACGTTTTGATAAATAAAACTGACTTTATTAGTTGCCAGCATTTTAACTTGAAAATTATAACATTACTGTAGTCATATTTATTTTAATAATATAAGGTCCCTTAATTTAAATAATTATTTAACCTTCTTACCTTTATAGTTAAATATGCGTAGTAAGGCCACTGTAAAACATTTTGATTAAATGTAAAGGAATAATTAAGTATAGCAAGCTTCATCAAACACACTAATTGGCAAGCAACTATTCTAAAAGAATATTAGATTACTTAATTGTAAATTAATTACTCTAATATTCTAGGTTCTAGGCCGCCTTTAATAACGTTCTTTTAATTTGATTTTGTAGACTCAAAGACGTTGAATAGAAACTTATAAAATAACTATAATTTTCACTGTCGTTTGATTTAGTAATCGTATATGCTAGACGACTGGAAATAGTTCCAAGTCAATTTATAAAAAAAAGTAGTGACCTGCCCTCGCTTCGCTTTGGTTTATTTAAGTTTTTATAACCCCTGTACATAAACAAGAATTTACTATACATCATTTTTTTCCGAATGATCATACCAAAATCGCTATGTGTATGCGGCAAAACAAAAAACTATCGCAATCTAGCTAGTGTTAGAAATATTTTTTTATCGATTTATCGATAGTTGTGTAATAGAAGGTCCACAAAATAAAAAAAATATTAAATAAACCATTTTACGTGAGTTTTATATAAAATGATATAGAAACAGATGCAATTCCTTCTCCACGTCAGCACACGCGGCAGCACATGACATTTTATTTAATTGGTGATAAAGATAGGAGCAGATAATCATTAATTTCTCAAAATTCTCTGGAAGTAGACAGTTTCTGAAGTGTGTATTAAGTATGTTCCATGAGATAGTATAGTCACTTCATTCAAAGTTTTACCTCTTAGTTACCCGACTGGTTATTTTATTACTTGATATGAAAAACTTTGGAATTTTAGATGGAATTACACATATAAAACAACTGTCGCGAATGATTGTAAAATAATGTAAATATAATAATACTCGACATCGATAAAAAAACATTTCTAACACTAGATTGCGACAGTCTTTTGTTTTGCCGCGAAAAATCCAGGCTCTGGCTATAACATTTAAGGAGTTTCCTCAACTCACGGATCCCCTCATCAGATACTGACTTAGTGACAATGGGACCATATCCTAACAAACATTACCTCGTGTTTGTAATGCATTCAATGGCGTGAGTGCAATTCAGCCAGATCTCGATTTGTTGTTTCGCGGGTGGTAGGACCTTGTGCAGGGTCCGTCCGGATCGCTACCACCAGTTTATCCACTAACCTACCGCCAAACAGCAGTGTTCGCATTGTTGTGTTCCGGTGTGGGGATAAGACAGCCGGTGAAATGACTAGCATAGAGGCATTCCATCGCAGGGTTGGCAACGCATTTGCAGACTTAGGATTGCATTGCAGTCTAGTGAATACGAATGTCTATGGGTCACAGTTTCCACTTATCATCAGGTGGCCTGTGTGCTCGTTTGTCTTCACTATGCCATAAAAAAAACTTGGCCTGTTCGTTGCGTACTGATGTTTAGTATAACCTACTGTGTATATTAACCGCCTGTTTCACAATCGACAAGTAAAGGATATTTGACGGATAAGTTTAGCCCTTTCTTTGTCGAACACTTGAAAATAGACAAGGAGAGAGACAACTTTATGTGACAGATAAATTTACTTGTCGATTGTAAAACAGGCCCTAAGTCTGCTAAGTTATGTATACGCTATGTATACTTGTAATTGCCTTGTACACTAGACATAATACCCTTAACCTGTTACTTTAATTTAAATGTTTTCTGTAGTTGCTGTTAGTGTACCTTTCAATAAATAATAAAATAAACACTATATCCTAACTACTAACTAGGAACTATATCCTAACAAACAAAAAAATATATATTTAAATCAGTTAACTCTTTTTTAGAACGATAAAAACTTATATAATAGCGACCTTATATTGGAAGTTTTATGTATTTAATATTCATTATTAATATTGTACTGTTACAATATGAAACCTTTACAATACGAAAATTTTCAGACACCTTAGAAATAACTCAAATGAAAAATGTAATTTAATATTCATAAAGTTTGTGCCTAATTCTCGTGAGGCAAATTGTAATTTTCTCTTTAATGGAAAACTTCGTAGTTTAATAACACACGCTTTAAAATTGCGTTTCATACATTAATAAATTGAAATGTAAGAGGGTAGTTCTACAAAATTAAATCAAATTCAGAGTATAATTTAAGTTTATTACTTTAACAATAATTCCATGTGATTTTTGACTTATATTAAGTTAGAATTATAAATTTATAATATAATATTTATAAAAGA
Organism: Acleris laterana; assembly: GCA_963966035.1. Classification (NCBI taxonomy): domain Eukaryota; kingdom Metazoa; phylum Arthropoda; class Insecta; order Lepidoptera; family Tortricidae; genus Acleris; species Acleris laterana. Next base: position 1,184,767 of record OZ014454.1, on the reverse strand, counting down.
GGCAATAAAATACAATTTAAAAAAAGACAAAATCTATTTATAATTAAGTCTAATAATTATGTTAACATACATACATACATTAAAACACGCCTGTTTCCCAGAGGGGTAGGCAGAGACCACTTCTTTCCATTTGCTACGATCTTGACAAATTTCTTTCGCTTCTTCCACATTCAGTTTGTCATCCAAAACTTGACAGTGTATAAGTAAGTAAATACTCTACCTCATGGGAAATAATCACCACCACACATAAACATCACCATCTCAAGAAGAGCTGTCGGTGCTTTGCCAGCCAATAAGAATTCATTACTTTCTTTAATTTTACTATGTAAATGGTGGCTTAGAAAACTGAAACTTCTTTTAAATTAACGTAAACATGGATAGTCATTTCATGTCAAAGCATGTTTTTAAAAAGTCACAGTTTTTATCCCTAGAATCACCCAATCCAAAACTAAAAATGTAATGTCACACGGAAATAATATATGGAGACGAGTGAGATAAAATTTACACCCCGGGAAAGCTTAAAAACGTTAATCTAAAATGTCTGCAAACTTTACGCGAAAAAAAAAAGGTTCTGAAACGCAAGTGCAGATGAGGGCCGGATATGCTTCGAATTAAAACGGTCTTGAACTTTTAGAGCTGACTGTACTTAAGTATATTGGAAAAGAGTGAAAAGGAGGTTCGCTTTTTATTTTTCCTTCCCGAGTAAGTGTTGGGAGCTGGCCGGTTGTAAATGTACTTTTTAAAAGGAAGGGTGCATTTTGATGTTTGACTGTATTTCTATTTCCTAATTAATGTTTGTCTAGGTAGTAAGTATAGTCAAATTATTTAAATTTACACTTACACTATTCCGCCTCTGAAATTGAAACATGGCACAATTTTAATTAATTACATTTTCTGCCTCTCCATCGTCCGGTTTACCAAAATGTATATTTCAAAATCCGCTATGGCGGAGCACCTATTTCTGATTGTTAGGCCCTTCGGGCCAGCTTAAGAACTTACGTAACCCAAACCTACCTCATATTTATGGTACTTATTACTGCGTGTTTTGATCAACTGGATATAGCCAACAGTACCACGGGTCAAGACATAATTTTTCATTTACGTCTCACAAATATCTTTAAAAGCTATCTTTTTTCGGGAACATGAAATGTAACTATGTTAAAAATCCCCCCCCCCCCCTCATTACTTTGGTTAAAATATTATAGTCTACGTCATTCCAACAGCCAAGATAAATCTAGTGACACCTTAGGCTAAAATCGTTTATGTATGTATGTAAGTGTTCTTACAACGAATGTAGAAGATATGTACAGTCGACGTCATAAATATGTTTACACTTTAGTACCTTGTCTATTTAACGTCATGTTTAATCTGCCAGATGAAATTGTCATAGCGGATAAAGTGACGAGGTACTAAAGTGTAAACATATCTTTGACGTCGACTGTAAAAAGGTTAACCTATCTCTTTAAAGGATCTGTTCCAGCTTACCCTTGAGAAATAGAGAATACACACATACATTTACGTTAGCTAAGAAATAGACTTACATCCATATAAAAATACCAACACACACTAGATAAACGTAACTCTCCTTTTAGCGCAGTCGGGAAGTAAAATTTCAGTAATAAATGGCATGCCACACCTACCCCTAAACCCAGCACGGTATTTGCTCAACTAATCCCACCCCCAGCCCCACTGGTTTCCAAGATAACTTCCACAAATCAAATCGACGGGGTGTCGCAAAAACGTCCAGGCGACGTACAAATCCACGGCTACCCGGGCGCAGGTATATGTATGTGGCGTACCAAATGCCGAGACACGACCCCCGAGCTATTAAATGGGGGTTAATTATGGAGGAAGCATGGGATAGGATATTTTTTTGTACTTTGATGACATTGTGGGTAGCTTAATTGGTACTAGCGGTCTCGGTTCCACGAACGCAAATGTTTGTGTATTGGATCAAGTAAGTTACATGATTTTTCTACGTATGTACAGGATGTAGATTGAGAGGTGAATCAAACGAAGATGATAGAGGACGTTGAGAGTTATCGATTTTATCCCCATGTTTGTTCTTGTGGCGCATGTCCTACTCGTATTAGACATAGGATACAAGCTTTTGCCTGCGACTGCCCGCGGTTTTTAAGCCATAGAGAAGTCAAACGAGCATACAAGCCAGCTGACTGGGATCTGAGAACCATAGATATATGCATGTTAGTAAAAGTAAGATGATAGTAGATATCCGGACAGACCTTGCACCCACCACCACTGGAACAGGTCTAACCACTGCGTAATAGCTGTTTATCGATATTCCCTCGGAATGTATCCAATTTTTATGCATGGAAGTACTCAAAGTCCGTCTTCGGGCCAAATGTGCAAGGTCCGTCCGGATCGCTACCACCATCTTATCCATTAACCTACCGCCAAACAGCAGTGTTCGCATTGTTGTGTTCCGGTTTGGGGATAAGACAGCCGGTGAAATTACTAGCATAGAGGCATTCCATCTCAGGGTTGGCAACGCATTTGCAGTCTTAGGATTGCATTGCAGTCTTGTGAATGCGAATGTCTATGGGTCACAGTTTCCACTTACCATCAGATGGCCTGTGTGCGCGTTTGTCTTCTCTACGCCATAAAAAAAAAATGTGTACACCAAATTTCATGAAGATTTATTGCGGTGGTGAACTGATCTGCCTACACAGTTTACATTTGTAATAGTAGTAAGTAAAATAACTACCGTATGGTAAAGCATTATAATTGAAACCTAGGATATTAAAATAATCACGCCTATAGCATACTACAATTGCCTAGTGGCTGGTTAGAAAATGACCACCCTGTGGGAATTGCAACCACTTGATTGAATATCACCGCATTATCAAAATAAGTAAGTCGTTGAGTGAAATTAGTTATAATATATCAACTAAGAGGAAAGTAAAAGAAATAGGCTGCGTTGTTGCCGCGAATTAACAGAATAGGTTTTACCGAAGTATTAAAAGTTAAATAATGAAAGACAGAAATAATAAGCATTTATTCGGTGATATATTATGTACACATAGTTCTCGGCATAACAAATATAATATTGAGAGTGTGGTTTACAAGTTATTTCGTTATGTATGTATAAGATTGCTGAGTGAGTGGTTGATACTGGCATCTCGATGGTTAAAATGGCAATTGGTATATAGGGCAATTTGTTTACGTAACACCTGGCCATAATGTGAGTTTTATCGCACGCTGCGCGCACGGTAAAACTCGCATTGTGGCCAGGTGAAGACGTAAAATTGTGTACTCATCACGGGCAGTAAAGAAGAAAGCCCTCTATCGCATATTAACAACCCTCGCCTACGGCTCGGGTCTCAAATACCTGCGATTTCGGACTTTCTTTCTTTTACAGCCCTTGTTAAGTAATGTACTATTACAGTATAATTTAGCTGTCCTTTACGCCAATTGTCATTAGGACAATTTTACAGTACAATTTAGTGGTCCTTTACGCCAATTGTCATTGGGTCAATTTTACAGTACAATTTAGTTGTCCTTTACGCCAATTGTCATTGGGTCAATTTAACAGTACAATGTAGTTGTACTTTACGCTAATTGTCATTTTAACTATTCGTGAGGAAAATACATGAAAAAGTAATTTTCCTCCAAGTTACTTTACATCCTGTATTATGTTTTAATAGTAACCAAAACCTTCTAGTGTCAAATTTCCTAGCTCGCGGAAGTCGAGGTAGGTTTGGGCCCAGACGCGGTGACTGACCCGCAAGCAATACGCTACATCAACGTTCTATACATTGTTACATGATATGAAATTAGTGGAAATCTTCCAGTTGGTTTGGTTTTTGAGATTCAGGGGGGATTATTTTATAGCGTTCTGTAAGTTTTGTAATTGAGTCACGTGAAAGTAAATTAAGTAAAAATATTTTCACGATTATATGTTCAGTGAAATGAAAGAAGATTGACGAAAGAGATATATATACAGATCGAAAGTGAGTGGAAGGGTCGCAAGGGGCCGCCCTAGGCGTACTTTTACGAATCAAATCGGAGAAATACTGGAAAAGGGCCGAATCTTAAGTAAGCGAAACCGACGTGCGTGCATGACTCGATGTATGAATGTGGAAGAAGCGAAAGAGATTTCTCAGGATCGTAGCTACCCCTTTGGGAAACAGGTGTGATTTAATGTATGTATGTATGTTCAGTTTACTAAATGTACAGTCAGCTGCAAAATTGCATGGACACCTTAACGTTGATAATCCTATGAGCACTCGATTTCAAGTTCGCAACAAATAAACTAGATGGCGCAGTTTACTGATCTAGTTCAATTGCTTATTACTGCAATTTCTTAACTACACAGCACTAGAATCGATATTTCGTCTTGTCAACCATATGAGATGGTGGCACAGTTTATAAGCTTCATGCGTAGGTGTGCTCAATGGATGGGAGTTCGAATCTCGTTAGTGGCAAGCATATTTTTGTTTTTTTTTTTAAATATTATTTGCTTACGTTTACAATGATGGAACATAATAAATGCATTATTTAAAGCAGGAAAAATTCGTCATTCTTAAAAATGATACTACTTTTGTGGTTTAAAATCATTTACTTCTTATAAAATATTTGAGTATAATCAGTTTATCTCAATTTGACTAATTATTTACAACATTATAACAATTTTCCATCTAACTATTGAGGTCTTAGCTTAAGTATTCATTTCCGACATCGGAAAGATGATTGAAGCTTTCCCACAATAACTAGTAATAACAAATATAATTCAAAAAAATAGGGACCGGGTTAACGTAAAGTGCGCGGTTGTTTTATACTGTAAACATTTTTTTTTAATGAATTGAACTCTGCGATTGGAGCTGCGTGCGTATGACCCAAAAACAAAGCGTAGTAATTGCTTCGATGTATTGAATTAAAATAGGGAACGTCAACGCAAATGCGTTAAACACCTGCACCTGCGCTGCGCATAAAACAACCGCGTGCCTAAAGGTTAAACGCATTGTAATAGCTGTCTTTTACAGTTTTGATCATGATCAGTCATCAATAAATTAAAAGTTCTGCTAGCTCCATGAAATAAACCAAACACATTTATTAAACCAAACACACACCAAAAAAGTTAACATAGAAATAAAGTTGACAATTTAAAATAAAAACAAATTAACTCGGGCGTGTGACAAAGGGGGCAATAAAGTATTTCGTTAAAATATATGATTAAATATCATAACATAGCTCAGAAACTTAAAAACGGCAAAATAAACATTCATTTCGTTTATTATTATTAATGTTTTACGCAGTGATGGATGATGATGATGATGACGTGATACGTTAATCAAAACCCGGTCTCCACTAAATATATCACACAAAATATATATATAAGTGTAATTATTTGCTTAAACTTAATATCTAGTGTAGCCCCCACCTTGTTCGATCACAGCTTGCAAACGGGAACGCATTGAGCCGACGAGATTTCTACACAGATCTGACCCGCGAATACTGTCCAATATTTTTAAACAATGAGCCTCTAAAGTTTCTGGTGTTCGCTCATTCTGTTTATCCCATCGTTGGACGATAACGCCCCACAAATTTTCAATGGGATTTAAATCCGGCGATCTAGCAGGCCAAGGAATAACTTTAATGTTATTTTCGTGCTGGCTAAACCACTCCCGCACAATACGCGAACGGTGTATCGGACAATTATCTTGCACGAAAGATATAATTGGCAACTGCTCTTCAGGATACACATTCCGAACAGTGGGCTACATGGTCTCCTCCAGCACTTCCACATAGTTCGCACTATTGGCTCGACTGGGTAGCCTCACTAGTTCTCCCGGGTCAGCTCCACTCATCCACCCCCACATGTTCACGCTGATGCGACCAGACTCCATGTTGGGCACTACGTGGCCGCTATTCCACCGCGTATTATTGCGACGCCACAGACTTAGACGTCCATGTTGACTCGATTTAAACGTTTTTTCATCAGTAAAGATGACATTAGACCAATCTAAATCCAAAAGCTCCAAAGCAAACTCTAACCTTGCTCTTTTGTGATTATCTGTCAGCGATGGTTTGACTGCGTGTCTACGATAATGCAGACCCTCACTGTGAAGAGCTCGACGGACGGTGTCCACGCTTGTGTCAAATAAACTGGCGTAGTGGTTAGTCGGTATAAAACCATTCTCCTCGTAATCCACCACCATGGCTAGACGCTGCGGCGCGTCTATAAGCCGTGGTCTGCCTGTTCTTTGACGGTGTAGCAAAGATCCTTCTTCTTCAAATCGGCGTACCCAAAGAACCACGGTTTTCCGCTATAACAAAAAAAAGAATAGTTAACCTATGAATATTAAGTTTTGTTTGAACAAAACACATCAAAAATACTTACGTTTACTCCTGTCTCTCTGGCTATATCTGATAAATTCTTGCCTTCGTTATGCAAGGCAATTATTTGCGATCTTGTAACTGAATCAATATTACAACGTGAACTCATTTTGATGAAATAATAACGCAATTAAAAACTCAGTAACCGTACGAGGAACAGTGAACAAAGGATTGTGCATAAGTTAAATGTAAAAACGAAACCGGTATTTATAAATTTTCATTCTACCCTCTTCTGATACTAACGTATTTCTTAGAAAGTAAGCAGAGCCGACTATAAACATAAACTGATAATATATTTTGACAGGTTATCAAAACGTTCGATGGTCGAACGGCATTTGGCATTGCCTATGATACAAGAGGTTCATAGTTCGATTCCGCTCGGGTAAAATGGATTTTGAATGTGTTTTTTAATAATCTAATCAATAATCCGAGTTTGGAAGTGTGGACTAAGAATAATAAAGTTGACAACTATGCAACTGCTTGGTTCTTGTGGAAAAAAATATTTTTCATATTATAAGGTAATGCAGCGCCATCTAGTGAGATCTGACTGAACCAGTAAGATTTACTAATAGCTGCTAACGCCCCACAAGCAGACAGATGGCGTCGACATTCACCTGCATAGCATTTTAATTCTCAATTGTCCATGCACTTTTGCAGCCTACTGTACAATGCAGTGAAGATTCTCAAAGACGAAACTAATCCAACATGGCCCATTTGTGTCAGATATGATAAATATAAACTAACAGTAGTTCAAGGGTTAACAAAGCCTTTGTTACCGTTATAAAATAAACTGTATCGATGTTGCGCAGTTAGCGCGTGACAAACACGTCTTGATAATCGCTGGACGCGGGTGTTGTGTCTTGTTAGCTCATAGGGTTGTCACTGCGAAGTCTCTTTCAAAAATAAAAGATTTGTTTTTTATTGGTCAAAGCGCGCCGTCACAAGATTTCATGGGAAAGGCCTAGTATCTACGAGTAAACATCATTCGGATGAAATGGCGACGACAATGATAGGTATTTATTTATGGTCTTACAAAAAGTAAATAGGGAAAAACTAACACATTAAATAATGTGCAAAATACATACTTTTTTATCGTTATTTGTAATGATACGACTGGCTGGTCTTTACAAATACACACATTGACATTAACATTACCTTCATAGGTAGTTTATAAAATAACATGTTTTAAGATTTTTTTACGTTTTAATTTCTCACCATACTCTAACCGATCAGCCTCCAATAACCCACTTGACTCCAGAGTATAGGCCTCCTCTCTCTTGCGCTAAGCGGTCCGAGCCTACTCTAACCTCATAGAGCTCTTTCGTGATGTCTTCATCATCATCAATATCAAATAACATTTGGTTTTTAAATGTCCTATTCCGAAAATCACTAAGACACCAATAGTGCAAACCCCCATAAAACTGCAAAAAAAAAAGACTTTTTACTATACTATTCCATGTTAATCCGATTTTTCCTTTAAATATTCAAAAAGTGAAAAATACAGTATAAAAGTTTTAACTTGAAACAGGCAACCCTACGAAGCTCCTTACTTTTAATCTCCCTTTATTCGCGTCCACCCGGCGGGCTGCGTATTTGTCTTGTGTTTAACGATTGTATCCAACTGGAAAGAGATAGCTCCAGGAACACTAATAGGGACGTTTTTCTTAAATTAACTAGTCTAAAATGAGTTCCTCCATTTTTATATTTTTAACTACATACTTGATCACTGACTATAATAAACTCAATATCAAAATACGAGACGATATGAGATGAGACGAGATGAGATGAGACGAGACGAGACGAGACGAGGTTAAATCAAGAATATGAGTCGTGAGTGTTTGCTCTGATGTAGGTTTTAATTGTTGTTTACGTAGGTACCTACCTACCTAACTGGTAGTATATATTAGAATATTTTATTACCTATGTATGTACTTACTTTATTAAAGCAGGCATTACTTTTTTAATGTCTTTTTTTCAAATGTTAATATTTGTAAAACGCCAAATGCAAAAGGTGTTTCTTCTTTTTAAGACGTCACCACGTTTTGCCAGCGTTCTACTCGTACGATGGTACTTGAATACATTTACTTGACTGTACATGAAACTGTATGGCTTGTGCAATACGATTCGCTCCACGGCTCGTATTTTGCTAGAGGATATTTGAAACCGAGTACCAAGAGGCCTGTTACTATCTGCATGCGATAACGCTAGAGGGTACTTCATGCATATTGGAATATAGTATTTTGAGCCATTAAGCCTATGCCAGTGGAGCTCTATTCTACAAAGTAAACCATATTGCTCCAGACAAGTTATCATTTATTTATTTATTTATTTATTTATATCATATCATCCACGTTATGATAGCCTCCTATATTTACGTGACAATAATGGTGGCCTCTTTAAAAACAATACAATAACATGTTAAAAAATGCATTGGCTTAGTTGGTAGTGACACTGCCTACGAAGCGGTCTTGGGTTCAAATCCGGGAAAGGGCAGATATTTGTGTGAAGACCGCGAATGCTTGTTCCCGAGTCATGGATGTTTTCTATATATTTAAGTATGCATAATTATATCTATGTTATTTATTGAAATCGGCAAACCTGCCTCTCTGACTTATATATCAACGAACAACCGAAACTACTGTAGCTAGAAACTTGAAATTGGGTACAGGGGTTCCTTTCATGATGTAAGTGAGCACTAAGAAAGGGTTTGCCAAAAATCGACCCCCAACGGGAAGAAATATGAGGAACAGGAAACTAATTCTACTCGTACAAATTCGCGGGCGTCCTCTAGTTCCTCTATATAAGTATTTCTATCGTTGTCTAGTATCCATAGAACAAGCCTAGAGCTTAGCTTGGGACTAGGTCAATTGGAGTAATATTGTCTTCTGGTATTTATATTTATTTAAAACCAATTTAGTTTTACCCAACGGATTAAAACCCTAGTATTGAATCGTCCAGTATCGTTACAATGTCAGTTTTGGTCCGTTTATTCGTAAAGTACGACCCGATGACGGCGATGACGCACGCGAGTCATCAAGTCATTACAATAATTCATCAGAGGCAATGGGGACTACTATTAATATCCGTTTACTTTCTAAAGGTTACAACTCACGTGCACGAAATAATAAATCGAAATATATCGTGTTATTCTCTCAAAAACAACGGACGGGAAGACGAACGAGCGAAATCGCAGCGGCATTTTCAATTAGCACCCTTATACGTTCGATCTATCGGCAGAAACCATGCTGTTTAATTGAAAATGCGCGCGCTAATATGTTTTGTTCGCACTGACGGGACTACTTAAACTCGCCGCTTGGACATTCACTTGTCCGTCCGTCCGACCGTCGTTGTTCAGAGAATCACAACCCAGGGGACCATCTCACACAGATAGACGCAGTCCCAGAGTTAGCTCTAAGCTTGTGCTATGGGTACTAGATATTTGGGGAAGGCCTATCCAGCAGTGGACGTCTTTTGGCAGATATGATGAGGGTAAAACACGAAATGACCGGCCACTAAATTACTAGTTACTGGCACCTAATGATTGTTGAATAATCGTCTTTATTAACTTAAGTTAATGTTCAAGGGGCCAATAATTGCTAGGTGTCCAACAATAGGGCAGTTCACTAGGTGATGCGGTAGGTTGTGAAGAAAACCAACCTTACATTTTAATTATATTCTGGAAAAAAGCCTACCGACTACAGTAAAAATCCTACTAAACTATCTCAACACTTTAAGTTAGTCGACATTTATTTACACACACTTTCTTTTGCGGGTGGTAGGACCTTATGCAGGGTCCGTCCGGATCGCTACCACCATCTTATCCATTAACCTACCGCCAAACAGCAGTGTTCGCATTGTTGTGTTCCGGTTTGGGGATAAGACAGCCGGTGAAATGACTAGCATAGAGGCATTCCTTCTTAGTCCTCAGGGTTGGCAACGCATTTGCAGTCTTAGGACTGCATGGCAGTCTTGTGAATGCAAATGTCTATGGGTCACAGTTTCCACTTACCATCAGGTGGCCTGTGTGCCGGTTTGTCTTCTCTATGCCATAAAAAAAAAAAAAAAAAAAAAAAAAAAAAAGTTAAGTTTTTAAGAAAATTCGTCTTATGTGTAACTAACTTTTGCTGGCGAGTTCAATCGCGTAGAAATCGTTAATACATACTTAGTCGTTATTCTCTTAGGGAACTATTTAATTTTCCAGAGTAAATAGAATCTTATGTCTGCCAGCAGACTATAAACAACTCTGCCCTTATTTCACGTCGATTGGTCAAGAAGAAGACGTAACAAACAAGCAAAAAAATCGCTATTCTTGCTAGTCTAGTGAACATCGACCCTAAGAATATTCACATAAAATAATATCACCGACCGATCGGCCATCACGCTGCTATATTACGGTTCATTTGACCGATATTAACTCCCCCTCTGATTGCCACCCCCCCTTATTTACATGGAAACACGACTCCGGATGGAGCCACTGGATATGAAGACTTTAATGAGAAAATTTTGTCCCACACGTTACGTAGGATTAGATTGGTTTATAGTTAATTAGAGTCCTTTGATGATTCATAAAAGGTTTTGTCTCAAAATGGTAATATTGGGTTAACAATTAATTAATAATGAATCTAGTTACTGTAAAAGGGCGATTAGATTTTCAGAACAAGTAATAGTACATTACTTAACAAGGGCTGTAAAAGAAAGAAAGCCCGAAATCGCAGGTATTTGAGACCCGAGCCGTAGGCGAGGGTTGTAAATATGCGATAGAGGGCTTTCTTTTTTACTGCCCGTGATGAGTACACAATTTTACGTCTTCACCTGGCCACAATGCGAGTTTTACCGTGCGCGCAGCGTGCGATAAAACTCACATTATGGCCAGGTGTTACGTAAAGTACTATAGTCAATGGAAGCTAAGAAGTCAATTTTGACACCTGTCAGTTCAGTTCAAAATATTACATCAAAACCAGCCTTCTACGTATAAACAAGAACAGCAATGCGGAGTAACTTCTATTATAGACGGTAAAAACTATATCTATGTCTTTAAAGTGTTATCACCTGTTATGGTATTATTTAACTCAGCTGCCATTACTGTCAAATAATGAAGTGCTATCATGCGATAACAGGTCAAAGGCGATATGGCTTTTACCACCTAGAATTTCAGCCCTGGAGGGTTATTATGACATAGCTATGCCGTATTATATTATTGCTATTGCTTTGTCCTTTACGCTCACGGTGAGCGTAAAGGACAAAGCTAAAGCAATTATATAACTCGGAACACTGAATAATTAAAACCATAATTATCTTTGACTTGCTATGATGTTTTTAACTCGATAGCCATTGTTATAAAGTAAATAAGAGCTATCAAAACGTTGACATACGATAACACGTCAAAAGCAATAATGTTTTACCGTGTAGAATCCTAGCCCTGAAAACCTGTCAAAATAATGACAGGTGTAAATTCGTTAAATTTTAAAATAATCGAATACAACAGTAAAAGTACCGTAAAATGTGCCTACTTTGCTCCCCCCTGGGTAATTATGCTCCATGGTTATATTGAGGTTATCTGTATTGTAAATCATTCTATTGCTTTCATTTACTTCGTAGCTGGATGTATACATCGATTCTTTTAAGCAAATTTGTCATCAACCTTGACTTATAAGGTAACAAACGAAATAATCACTATGGAGCATAGTTACCCATGGGGGAGCAAAGTAGGCACATTTTACGGTAATGAATTGAATGGTTTTAATGAGTAAATAAAGCAATATACATGCAAAATATGTTTATTTAATTCCGATAGTGTGATTTTAATGGAAATTCCAGCTCGTTAATTGTGCTGTGGAACGATTCGTGCGTAAATCGTGTATTTTGGCAGTTCAATATTTGGTTTCATTTGAACAACATTTAATTTAGTTCTTTGCTACCTGTGTACGGAATTGTTAGCTATAATAGTATCGTTTCAGTCGTATGCTGTATAATTAAGAGAACGTTACATGTTAGAGAATTTTGTGGGTGGGACCTTGTGCAGGGTGTTCGCATTGTTGTGTTTCGGTTTGGGGATAAGACAGCCGGTGAAATGACTAGCATAGAGGCATTACAGTCTTAGGATTGCATTGCAGTCTTGTGAATGCGAATGTCCATGTTTCACAGTTCACACTTACCATCAGGTGGCCTGTGTGCGCGTTTGTTTTCTCTTTGCCAAAAAAAAAAGATTTTGTTGTTCTAAATATGCAATATTTAATGAATAAGAAATAATTATTTTTATACCATGACTGGGGGGGGTGATTTGCATAAAAAAATATGAAGTAATTTTAATGTTGCATAACACAAATTGCATAATTTGGATCTCTTTTAATAAACCGATTGAATGATATAGTAATTGTTATCTAAACTAATACTACAAAGCTCAAGAGCTTGTTTGTTTGTTTGTTTGTTTGAACGCGCTAATCACAGAAATTATTGGTCCGATTTGAAATTTTTTTTCAGTATTAGATAGCCCGTTTATCGAGGAAGGCTATAGGCTATATATCATACTCACATAAACCGCAGCGAAGCGAGGGCGGGTCGCTAGTGAATGATATAGTAATTGTTACGTAACGTTCATACTTTAGAATGTTGACATTTCTATCGTCTTTGAATACTACTTATGTGGTCACCGTTCTGACCCTACCTAACCTAGTAAGAGAAAATTAATTTAAAATGCATAACAAAAATAAAATGATCGTTATGCTTATGATAAATAAGTGTTATGTTATTTGACCGTATCTACACTAATATTATAAAGAGAAAAGATTTGTATTTTTGTATTTTTGTGTCAAAAACTACCGTGCCGATTTCAAAAATTCTTTCACCATTGGAAAGCTACTTTCACCCTAAGTGACATAGGCTATGTTTTATCTTTCTCGTGGATAGAGTCGCGCGCAACAGCTAGTGTCTGATAAAATTATACAATTTATTTTTCTTTTAAACGTTGTGTTTTTATTATGCTTTTCGAACTGTAGGACTTTGCGGGTGGTAGGACCTTGTGCAGGGTCCGTCCGGATCGCTACCACCATCTTATCCATTAACCTACCGCCAAACAGCAGTGTTCGCATTGTTGTGTTCCGGTTTGGGGATAAGACAGCCGGTGAAATGACTAGCATAGAGGCATTCCATCTTAGCCTCAGGGTTGGCAACGCATTTGCAGTCTTATGATTGCATTGCAGTCTTGTGATTGCGAATGTCTATGGGTCACAGTTTTCACTTACCATCAGGTGGCCTGTGTGCTCGTTTGTCTTCTCTATGTCAAAAAAAAAAAAAAAAAAAACTTAGTTAAGTGAAATCGACCAAAGCGTTTAGTTTCTAGAGTGCCATAAAGGAATAAATATAGGTATATACAAACATATATAAAGGTTGATACACATATTACTCTCCTTTGCATTGCACAAATAGAAAAACATATTACCTACAACTAAATGGTAAAAAAATCCCTTACAATATCCATACACGTTTTTTCCGGCGTATCGAATAGGTTTTATAAACGAAATATGAGGTAGTTTCAGAGGAAAAAGTAATTTAAGAGGTATGTCTCCGGCTTCGTAATAAAACTTGGCAGGTTTTTGTCCTCTCACTGTCAAAGAGTCTTTGTACCTCTCTATATTAAACGGTGAATTGTTTCCTGGAAGTCGCTATTAATTTTCCTTTTACTACATAAAATTGAATAGTAAATTAAGAAAAAGGTACAGAATATCACACCTATTTTTCACGACGCAATTAAATTACTTAAAAAAAATGCATACTTTGAATTTAATTTAAACACGCAAGTGTTCCGCCAAGATAGGCAGTTCTACAAGCTTAACGTGAAAAGTAAATAACTAAATGAAAAGCAAGCTTTAAGACTGCACCGAGCAAACGTCGAGCGTCCAGTGGCGCCCTCATTACTATTATTGTGTTTTCTAATTAACTAAAGAATTTCCTTGCAATCAGACGATACGTTTTTGTAGCGCAAGTATAATTACAATTTATGGGATACGTAACAAATTTTAATAACAATTACCATTTAAGTAGTCAGCTTAACGGGAAAAGGTGGCCACTTTCTTCCGTTTAGTTGATAACTCGAAGGTGAACTGTTATTAAACTATGTAATATACCCTATAAGTTGTATTTTCATTTGTAGTACAAAAACCTACCGACTAATTACAAGAAAATATTTTAATTTATTAGAAAACACAATAATAGTAATGAGGGCGCCACTGTAGGTACATCCGGCGTATGCTCGGCGCATTCTTGAAAACCCCACTGCATTTTTTATATCGTCGTCGATATACCTACCTATGTTAATAATTGTCCTTTTGCCATTGTTGTTATTTCAATTTTAATTTTTTAACAGTTTAGGTATCTTATGTCACTCGGGGTGGTGAAAGGATTCTAACGATACCACACACATTGAAATCGGCTTAGGCGTTTAGAAGTTATGGTGGAATAAAGAATCGTACATACATACATACATGAACTCTGAAAACATTAAGTACACTCCTTTTTTTGGGCAGTCGTGAAAAAAGTAAACAAAGGCTAACTTTCTTGTAAACAATCCTCGATTTTTCTTTTGAAACCTACAGATCTGTTATTACCATGGGAACGCTTATTATAGAACTGTTGTCACCATGACAACCTAGATTACACTATGGGTGGTACAATACAGGTTTTAGTACAAAAAAATATCATTTAAAGTAAGAATCATCCAACAAGATCATGTTTTCTACCGCAACATGTGTCCTTTGTGCACTTTGTGTAAACTGGGAAACTTTCCGCGATACTTTCCACGGGTTATTATTACAGAACTACGTTTCAAACAACAATGGGGGTGATTCATGCGCTGGCAGCTGCTATATGCGCCTGCGCAAGTGGAAGAGAGGTCATACAGTGCAACTTATTATTATTTTAACCATCAAAATTATGTTTTTTTTTTTATACAAAAGAGCGTATGTCAACCTGGTCTTGTAGACTCAGGGGGTTTACCATGACAGTGTTATGCAGTTAAGGCTCAATTTCATTGGTCGACAGCCCAGATGATTATCGTGATACATTGCATCGCTGCAACAGCTCCCGGCTCAATAATGTTAACACCACTTTTCAATGGATTATGAAACTGAATCTTTAAGTTTACGGTGAGCGTAAGAGACAGCCATATAACTGCTACTACATCTCTGTCCTTTACACTCGTCCTAAACTGAATGGCTTAGTCATGTCATGGTCTATTTCGCGTTGTCAACTATGACGACCATATCGTTAAAGCTGTGGCTCTACTGGGGCGGATATGAGTGGAGTGGAGAGGAGCTGTGCCAATATTAACCAATAGAATCGAAACTAACGTGTGCAAGGCGCGCTCGAAGTGACTGCATGCGCCTTGCTATTGGTTAATATTGATACAGCTCCGCTCCAACATTTAAAAAAAAACCGCCTCCGTCACCGCCGTTTATCTCCGCCTCAGTGGAGCTGCAGCTCAGCTTTTACCAGTGGTGCAAATTTATCTGTTGATGTCGTGAAAAAGATATGTTGCACAGAGATAACTTATAGTTATAGCCAAGGAAGTTACTAAGAAATGTTTTTTTCGGTTTGGAAGTTAACAGGTTAGGAGTATCACTAATAATAGTCTGTTTACATAAGAAAAAAGTAAAAAAATGAATGAATATTATATTAATAAAAACCTGAATTTTGTAAAAATGTGTTCCTATGACCACGAAACTTAACAGGGCTCTTTTCTACTTCGTAAAAACTTATTGCTTTTGACGTGTTATATATAGTATTGTCAACTTTACTATAGCTCTTATTTGCTTGACGAGTTAAAAACAATACGATAACATGGCAAAAGCAATTACGTTTTACTGAGTAGGATTGAGCCCGATCTCAAGTCAGTCATTTAGTAAATACGTCGTACCTTGCATTAATTTACAAGTATTTTTTGTTACAAAGAAAAATGCAAATTGAAATGAAGACTTACCTTGAGTGACGTGAAGTGATGCTCGAGCTCAAGTATTTCAGGTTGAGACTTTAGATGTCAACACAATACCACTTTAAGAGTTATTTAAAAGTCATGTTACTTACGTTCAAAAACATACCTGAAACTCAATACGCTGTTGTCAGGAAAATAATGCAATAGTTGTAGATTAAGGCTAATATAAAAAACTACTGATGGATTTTTTTATGGCATGGGGAAGGCAAGCTAGTTGATGGTAAGCGGGATCTGTGACCCATAGACTTACATTTTCAAGACAATCTTAAGACTGCGATCCGACGATAATAAATGCCTTACCAACCCTGAGGACTAAGATGCATTACCTCTATGCTAGTACTCGTAGTTTTACCGTTTTATCCCGGAGCACAACAATGTGAACTGCTTGGCGGTGGTAGGTTAAAGGATAAGATGGTGGTAGCGATCCGGTTGGACGGATGAATGTGTCCTACCAGCACTTACTAGATGCTTTAATACATATTATATACATATTTTTTTTGATATTTATCTTGCTACTATCTCGTAAGGCCTGCCATATACAACAAACAGGCAGTTTTTTGTGTGGGACTTTGAATCTACCATCAAGGCAATAAATCTCAATTACGTTTGTTCGTTAATGCCATTTTCAGTTTATAGTGATAGAAAAATAAACCTTATTACTGGTAACAAAGTTCAAATTAAATTACATACATCCTATTGCGAACTGGGCTTTACGAAGTTTTCTCAAGTAATTGGGAGAAGGAAAAACGAAACAGGCTTAAGATGAGGGCAGGTGTGATGATTGATATGTCACATGGTTAGAATTTGTATTTTTTTAAATTTACTCCCTAAAAGTAACGCTACACGTCAGTGTTTTGGTCGTAAACATACAATGTGTAGTTATCAAATTTTAACTTAATCGGTCCAAATAGATTCAGAGCAAATCTGTAACATTCAGACCGACAGATAATCCTACGAGTGATGATTTCGTTTTTTCATTCAGAGGCACGGAACCCTAAAAACCATAAAAAAGAAAACCTGTGGCACTGGATTCAATATATTCAGCCACGGGAAACTGTCTGGCCGTCTGGCCGTAGTAATTAAGGCGTGATTCATACAACTCTTTGTTTCTTTGTGGAATTATTTATTGTAACGTGGAAACTCACGGCGTATGCGCCGGTTGATGAGTAACGTAATATTATTAGAGACAGCTGATGAGTGAAGTTGAGGTGACAAAGAAATGGAGTAAATTGTGGCTTTAAGCTGGTGTTTTTATGCGATGAATAATTTTTCTATGGGTTATTTATGCATGTACGCTGGGTTATGTACAGTCGAGGAAATTGATTCCTAGACCACTTTGGACTATTTCAAAGTGACGTAATCAGTCGAAATGTAAAGAGACCTTATGTTTTTATTTACATTGTCACTTTGACATAGTCCAAACTGGTCTAAGAATCAATTTCCCCGACTGTACGCTGTGACATAGGTAGTCCTGAGTGGTGTCAATTTCGACGCACAGAATCACCCATGGCAACACTATCCTACAATTGTTTTCTTTTCTTTCCTTTTTTATTGTATTTTTTAATTATTTTTATTAATACTGTGTTGCCATCCTTATTTTAATGATGTTTTTCTCTGTTCTGTTTTTTTTCTTGTGTTCGCCGAATAAATGTTTCTATGTTTCTATGTTCTATGTTTCTATGTAAATATTTTACTGTACACTTTTACTTTACCGGCCACGAAAGTGGTCTACCAGTTTTGAAATCTGTGAGATCTAATTATAGCTAAGGTTATCACTTGTCACTGTCATAATATTATTGCAAGGGAAAATCGAGCTTGTTGTATCATGACGTGCAAACAAACTTAGGTAGGGTGGTAGACCACATTTTTGGCCGACTGTACTAAATAGGGAATATGCATAGATTTTTTTAATTGCATATCTGAACAAAATAAGAAAATACCCTAAAAGAGATTAGGGTAAATCGTCAGTAACTGGCCACCCCCCGGTAACTGGCCACTTTGCAATAAAATGAGTTAAGAAAGATATTTGCTCACATTTTTGCGATTAAACTAGAATACCTAGATCTTGACTTATTACCCGGAGTACTGTCCAAGTATCTTTACTAACAGCGTCAGTAAGAAATTTGGTGGCTAGTAACTAAATGACACTTACTAAAGTGGCCAGTTACTGACGATTTACCCTACCACAAGTGAAATTACAATTAAAATCGACCAAGAAATACGGATGATACAAGCATTAACGGTGATAACTTCTTAGTTCTGTATTGTTATTGTTATCCTTACTTCTTTTTTCTATTTTGATTATATTAAAATATAATATGTATATTGTTGATGATTCCAATGTAATTTCTTGTACTTTTGACATAACATGCAATGTATACTGTGACTTACTTTGGAAAATAAATATCATTCATTCATTCATTCGTTCATTTCAAACTGCTAATTAGACAGAGATTACACGGAGAGATCCGATATGCACTGTGACTAGGGAATGCAATTTAACCGGTTATTAACCGTTTTAGTAGGAAAATAACCGGTTAAAACTGGTTATAACCGGTTATTTGCATTCCCTAACTGTGACGTCAGGTAACGGGAGGGAACACCTTAAATTCCGAATTACTTTTTTCCGAATATTCATTTGTCTGATTTTTCATTTTTCTGAAAGCTATGTTACGCTGGAGCTATTATAGATTAAATGCATTATTTTTATGCCATACGTTAGGTTAGGTTTGATTTATAAGCGATAACACAAAGTTAACTCTTCTATCAAAAAATTGTTGCTAAAATTCGGTTTTGCTAGAAAGAGGAAGGAACACATTGTTGGCTTATATCTTGGATGTTATTATAGCTATTCAAAAAATTATGATTGTCAACTGTTTGTTACATATCAGTTTCTATTGAATATGTGCTGCTAAAATAAAGTTTTGTATTTATTTAGGCATGTATTTCTCTAACTAAGGTCAAATTTTTAAATCTCCAGATAACACTATCTATTAGGTAAATTGTAGCTTTGTCCTTATCTTTCTTATGAAAAATAAAAGGACAGAGCTACAATTTACCTGACAGATAGTGTTGTCTGGAGATTGAAAAATCAGCCTTAAGTGTGTTGATCGTTACCTAAGTAGTACCCGTAGGTTAAAAGTCTAGAGCTAAGCCTGGGAATAGGTCGATTGGTTTATTTATTTATTGAAACTAAAAGGAATAAACCAATTGAGTACGAAAAATATTCGTGAGAAACCTGACCTTTTTCTTTAAGTAATTTCATAGACATAGAACAACAGTCGAGTAAAAGAATAAACTAGAGTAGGAGAGATATAGGGCCCGTGGGAAAAAATACGACGGCGTGAGAAACGTTGGGTTCTCCCACATAAATCGTGAGATGCAAGACTGATGGCTGGCAATGTAAATGATTTTTTCATAAATTGAAATTCAGCTTTATGAAGAGTTGAGAATAGTCGTTTATTTAAAAAAAACATAGGTAGTTAAGGATGTTGTTGTTAAAATGAAAATGTTACCGTTTCTGTTCTACATTCTACTGATATTATGTTGAATTCAACCAACCACTTAACAGACGAGACGAAAGTTAACAGCTGTTAAAATTTATGGACTAAAATGGAACGAAAATTCAGAAACCGATAACTAAAACGTCAATGTATGAGTTAAAATTTACTAGAATCAACAAGTCAAGCTTCATGTTCATTTATATTTTCTATGTTAAATATTTTTCAGTTAGATTCTGTGTAAGGAACCATTGATATAATGTAATGCAGAACACATTCATTTACTTATATTTTATTCACTACCTACTTACCAAGAATATATTTTTGCCCTCATTTTTTGAATTCAGGAATTCTCAAAAAAAGTTTCATTTTTATTCTCAATTAAATACTTTACATCTCATAGCTCTTTCATTTCAAAATAGTCGTATAAGCTAACCATACCTTATCTTTTTATTACATTATTTGCATTTCAAGCAATCCACTCTCACCTCACATCAATTTTCCTTATACAATTATCATGATACGCGAGATCAAAACATCTCCAAAAACGGCTCAATCAGTATAAAAACCGTTTGTCAGTCTGTAAACATGCATAAACATCGAGTGTGGCAAGTGGACTGTGTAACAGGTCGTCTGGACAGGCGACGCCGGGGTGAATGGCTAGGCAGAATAGGCGGGTCAGTACTCCCGTCTGTGTGACACACGAATTGTTACGATGTTGAATATTTAATGATTCATAGCTACGCCGGGAGTCCCTTGAATCACCGACACTTAATTGATCAAATGTATCATTTCATCGAAAGCGAATTTCTGCTGAAACCTTACTATTTTTAAGCGCCTGATAGACAGCCGCCAAGCCGCTGGCTTGTTGGCAAAATGTGTTTGTAGCGCAAGTATAAACACAATTTATGGGATAGGTACGTAACAAACTTTAATAAAAATTCACCTTCGAGTTATTAACTTAACGAATATGATATACCCTAAAAGTTGTGTTTTCATTTGTAGTACAAACACATTTCGTCCAATTTCATACACATATATAACGTAAAGACCTCAATCTCTATGGAAAACAACAGTGTTACTTTTTTCTACCAACTGTGACGTATCAAGAGATAAAAATCAGTTTTCCGCGCAAAATTGATTTAAAGTCGTTGATTTTTTGGGCTATTGCACTTTATTTAAATGACGACGCGCTGGCCTAGGTGGGTTGCCTACGAAGCTAGTGGTCCTGGGTTCGAATCCAGGTAAGAACAGATATTTGTGTGATGAGCGCGAATATTTGTTCCTGAGTCATGGATCTTTTCTTTGTATTTAAGTATATTTTTCTCTATATAAGTATTTATATCGTTGTCTAGTACTCATAGTACAAGCCTAGAGCTTAGTTTGGGAATAGTTTAATTGGTGTGACATTGTTCCCTTATATTTATTTATTTATTATCACGCAACGAGGCATTTTCTTCATTTTCACGGCTGACCGGCTGCAACAACAATAAAATAATAATAAATAAATAATAAATATCAGGGGACAATGTCATACCAATTGACCTAGTCCCAAACTAAGCTCAAGGCTTGTATTATGGGTACTAGAAAACGATATAAATACTTATATAGAGAAATATATACTTAAATATATAGAAAACATCCATGACTCAGGAACAAATATTCGCGCTCATCACACTAATATCTGCCCTTACCGGGATTTGAACCCAGGACCGCTAGCTTTGTAGGCAGGGTCACTACCAACTAGGCCAGCGCGTCGTCAAAGCGCGCAATATCAATAAACAAGCGCGTGGAACGTCAGTAGCGACGGCCAACCCCGACGCTTCGTCGGGGTTTCAATACCGATTCCAGCACGCGAAGTAGATGCATTTGCGTTATCCATGTGTATTCATATCAGTATTCGAGACTTATTACCAGCTGTAGATACTGATAACCAGCGAACTTGCCGACGGCCTTGGAGACAAGCCCCCAACCAAGGCCGCGCCGTCGGTGTGTTAGCGACCGTCTACCAGACCCTTTAGGTTATTTTAAGCTTGTGTTACGCAGGTAAGGCTAGGTTAGACCTGTGACCTGTGAAATTATTACTTCTGCACGTGTAAGCCGGTCGATGAAATGAAAATTCGGCAAAGTAAAATATTCTATGACATGAGTGTCAGTGATTCAAGGGTAAACCCAGCAAGGATAAATGTTAATGCGAATTCTGCATGTTAAGCAGCGACCACACCAATGCTTAACAAACGGTGACGGTACGGAATCGCAGTGACGCGTCGTATTAGCACCGTTTTTGACGCACGCTCCCCACACCGCTGCTTAACGTTGCGTATATTACGGTACGTCAAAATTGACGCCATGTTATTACTATGACACATTCTTTTGTTTACGCACCGTCTGCGAATTTTGAGCACCGGTGTGGAGAGCATGCGTCAAAAACGGTGCTAAATACGACGCGTCACTGCGATTTCGTGTCGTCAGCGTTTTTTAAGCATTGGTGTGGTCGCTGCTAATTCTTGGAAGAGTGAACGCAAGATCTGCATGACTTGATTCCATCATTCCTCTTGTACCATTGAAACTCTAGATGCACTACGGACGGGGTACCAGGTATCCATGGTAACAAAACCAAACATTTGAATATTGAATACATACCAAGCGACAGAAAAGAAGAAGCAGAAAAAGAAGCTAAGAGAAGTTATTGGGGAAAAATTGGATGAAGGTAGCCCAACATCGTGAGAGTGGCATGCTAACTCCTCACTCGGCAGTGCGAAACCATAATAATATTGTAGAAGAAACAGAAGAAGAAGAGACTAAGCCACAGCCAAGATGTGGAATACCCTGCCAACAACGTTTGTATTACCGGTTGCTTATTACCATGGTTTGTAAGACATCCGTGTTGGGAGCAACCAGTAATAACCTCCATCGGCCACTAGTTTGCCCCAACTCTTTGTTCTTGATTAGGGTCGAGAGGATACCCACCTTAAACAAATTTTAGCATACAATGTTGAACACGCTTTTTTGTCAAGGATTAAAAAAGTTAGAAAGTGTCAGTAATTGGGAATTGTTTCATGATTTCTAACAGCCAAAAAAACTATTAATACACTTTTCAAAAGCTGCCAAAGTTGACCATCCTCCAGAACCGTATGCACCAGTGTAACCTACCTATACAAACTGCCAGCCAGACAAATGAATTCGCAAGTTCTTGAAACTTGCCTCGCTTAGTCCGTGCTGTATTACTTGATACTTGATAGACGCTCTGGATGGGTATGATAATGCAATGGGTACCTATTGAAAACAGGCTATGTATAGCCTTTTAATTTATTTATAAAAATTAAATTTGTTGTTTAGTTTTTGACGACATGTTTATTCTTCATGTTAGTAACTACAGTCAGTTATTACTTTAATAAATATTTATTAGTTCACTTACAATTAGGCCCACGTATATATTTGACGCTATGGATCCATAGATAATAATGCCTTCGACTGTATCTCGACAAGTATTTGTCTGATGAATGAGGATTAAAGTGATTAACTTTCCCGGAATTTAATTAGCTGACAGTTTCCAGGAATTTGTGGTAACATTTTCCGATGATGTGAATGTGTGTGAGTGTATGTTATAGCTTATACAATTATACATTATAACTGTTATAAGCGGCTCAACACTTTAGTACCTTGCCATTTTATTGCTTTTGACAGATTGGTGCAGAAATTCAAACATGACGTTAAAGTGACAAAAGTGTGCAGCTACTAAAAAGACCGACTGTAGTATGTCTACTAAACAACGATAAATAAACTAATGTAAAGTCTTGTATGTCATATGCATTAAAATGCAGTCCAGCAAAAAGTAGCATTAAACAAATCATTACTTACCTACGAGTAAATATTATAAGTTATTCGCCTTTGTACAGTAAAAGAAATTGATTCCTAGACCATTTTGGACTATGTCAAGGTGACGTTATCAATCAAAACGTAAGAGACCTCATGATTTTATTTACAATGTCACTTTGACATTGTCCAAAATGGTCTAGCAATCAATTTCCGTACATCCATATTTTTTTAATAATAAGTGTGATTTTCTGGTTTTTCTGATGTACAATAAAGTGTTTACGTACATACAAATACACAACTAATTACACAATCATTAAAATCAGATGGAAATTCATTTAAAAGTCGTTTTGTATTGATTATCAGACATAAGTTACAGATTACGCCGAAAGATGGCGCTAGGGGTATCGTTTATCGTTATTGCTACCACATAGAAATAAGATAAATAAAATGCATGTGATTTACCAGTATTTCATATTTATACAATACAATACAATACAAAACACTTTATTGTACACCAAACAAAAACATTACAGAGAAACAGCACAATTAAAAACAACACATGTAAACAACAGGCGGTCTTATGGCTTTATATTTCATTTTCAACAACTTTTACATTAACCAGAGTTACTAAATAATACGTCAGTGATCCTGCAACACCGCGTAACTAACAAATGAAAATAAGTTGCAAAGTACACCTTAGCACGTATGTCAATAAGGTATATTTTGCAACTTAATATTTTTTTTACTTACACGATATTGCAAGATCACCGACGAATAGCAAATTAACAATTGCCTGCTACAATTATGATAGAGTTTGGTTTAGGACTAGGTCAACTCGTGTCAGATTGTGTCCTGATTATTATATGTATTTATTTTAACTTAGTTTGAAAATGCTGTCGGCTTAGTTCGTAATGACTATATCGTCTACGAAGCTAGGGGACCCTAGTTCAATCTCCAGCAAGGGCAAGTAAATAAATAAATAAATATATTCGTGTCATGATCGCGAGAATTTGTTTCTAATTTGGAGGTTTTTTTTATGTACTCAAGTATTTCTCTAAGTAAGTATGTTAGCCGGTACCGTGTGTCAGGAACGTTACTTTGTGACACATTTAAAAAAAAATCATGAAGTCGTCAATATGATTAGAGATGCCAAGTCATTTGAAACTTATAGGAAATATTTAACCGTAATGTTGTAGAAAGTCAGATTAACTTTGGAGTTAAGGTGAGTCACAAAAAGTCTTTGGTGTACACACAGCAACACATCTAGCTATACACTTCAGAAATCTGAAATATTGCATGAAAGAGAGTCGCACTAGAATCGAATGTTGTTGACATAATACACATATATACATCTCTTTCTTTTTCTCTCTGCTCTGTCTTTAATGGTTAGTTAGGTGTGATGTTGTGTGTACAGTCAAGGAAATAGACTATGTCAAAGTGACACTGTAAATAAAATCGTAAGAAGTACCTTACGATTTGATTGATTACGTCACTATGACACAGCCCAAAATCAATTTCCTTTACAAACTTAGAGCTTAGTTTGACACTAGGTAAATTTGTCTAATATTCCCCCCTAATATTTAACAATGGGAAGGTAACGCTAATAACTATGTAAACATGCAACAAAAAACAATACACAGACCGAAAAACACACTGTACTTATTATTATGCATCAGAACAACTGTCTCATTAAAATAAATATAATACACTGTGTAAACAGTTTAATAATACATGCGCGTGGGCACCTCTTCCGCGTCTGACGGGCATAAACGTTATTAAACCGCGATACTCGTCTTTATGTGTGTTATAAAATATGCATACAAATGTCATACGTTTTCATAAATTACGTTAAATAAACAGCTATTTGTAAATAGAATTTAGTTATTATTACAAATTTCATAGCAGTCGCTAGTACAGTCAGCAAAAGAAGTAGTTACGCAACCGAAGAGGTTGATCTGCACCTGCACTGTCGTGTCTAGATCATTTTGAGCATGTTATTCAGTTTAGCTACTTTTGATGCTGACTGTACTTGCACTGAAGGTTAATTAGAATAGGAATTTTCCTAACATCTGATTATTAAATTTTTTGCTTATTTTTAGTTTCGTACAGTGTTCGGTAGACAGTCTCATTCAACCTATATTATATTACCCATATAGATGCTCCGTTACTTTTCTCTCTTACTTTTTCTTTTAGTCCGCTAACCTTGGTTCATCAATGCGTATAAACTGCATGCGCTGTCATGTCTCGTTTTTAGTCGTGTTTGGACGAAGCATGGCCAACATCGGAGGTACTTAATTACGCATAGTGCAAGCTCGAGCATAGTGATTATCAAGTGAAATTAGGTACCTACCTACATACACACAGTATTTCTCCGATTTGATTCGAAAAAGTACACCTAGGGCGGCACCTCAAACTCACTTTCGCTCCGTATATCTCTTCACTATATTATCTTCTCTGTATTGACTATATTTACTTGAGTACCTTGTCTCAATAGATATCAAACATGGCCTCTATAACACTAGGTAGAACCGTATTGCTGTCGACTTATACCGTTAGCTCTTTCATTGTCCTCAGTTATAGAGGGTGCATAAAAAATAACATAATGGCTTGACCCAGCAAGACCATCGCCTGAGAGTACTACAAGACTTTATTCCCTTAGTTGCCTCTTACGACATCCACGAGAAGCCATAGAGTGGCACTATTCTAACCCGGCAACCACACGTTCTTCAATGTCAATGCCAAAAGCAAAACGTTTATATCGCCACAAGTTAACACGTGGGCACATTTTACGATTTACTTGTTATACTTATTTAAAACAGTACGTTATACGCAACTTTAGTGCAAGTGGCCCTTAGCCTAGTTGTGCAAAATGTGGTTACAGAATTATTAACAAGTTTTTAGAGTTTTAGGTAATTCTGTAGCTCTGCCTACCCCACCCTGGGAACGAAGGCGTGAGTTTATATAATTATGTATGTATATGCAATTTTATTTGTTGATTCTACGGCTAGGTGTTGCTATGCCGATTAAACGATTGTTGATCAATACGCACCTTCGGCAGGACAAGGGCACAATTGCCCCTATAATCATATAGTAATTGTGCCCTTGTTCTACCGAAGGTGCGAATAATTGACCGGTTATCGACCCCGGTCGAATAATTAGCTTAGCTACTGTAGTTAGCAGAATAGATTTTGAATGTTCTTTTGCCCTGAGACAAATTGTTTTATTTTCAATCGTTTTTTTATGGTATAGAGAAGACAAACGAGCACACAGGCGACCTGATGGTAAGTGGAAACTGTGACCCATAGACATTCGCATTCACAAGACTGCAATGCAATCCTAAGACTGCATATGCGTTGCCAACCCTGAGGACTAAGATGGAATGCCTCTCTATGCTAGTCATTTCACCGGCTATCTTATTCCCAAACCAGAACACAGCAATGCGAACACTGCTGTTTGGCGGTAGGTTAATGGATAAGATGGTGGTAGCGATCCGGACGGACCCTGCACAAGGTCCTACCACCCGCATAGCTCATTTAAGAACTGACCATTTCATTTTTATCGACCGTCGATGAATGACAAGGATTTATCAATCGTCGATAGATGTCGATTGTCGGTGAATCTAACTGCTAACTTCTAACGGCCGGCAACCATAGCGCGCATAGTGGCTTAGAGGGTCGACTCGTGATTGTAAGGTACCGAGTTCGGACCCCCGCGGTCACCATGTACCAATGAGTTTTTCTAACTTAAATGCATTATTCGATGCTCTTCCTATGAAGGAAAAACACCTCGAGGAAACCTGCCCATTCCAACAGCTGAGTGTGTAAGAGGGCAATTGCACAAACGATTCTTAAGGGTCGAAGTGTATCCGATAGGCCCATCTGTAACATAAGATAAGATAAGATAACGGTCGACAACCAATAAAGCGTCGACAGTGTCACCATAAATTAAATATATAAATAAATATCAGGGGACAATGTCACACCAATTGACCTAGTCCTAAACTAAGTTCGAGGCTTGTACTATGGGCACGAGATAAATACTTATATAGAAAAATAAATACTTAAATACTAAGAAAACATGCATGACTCAGAAACATAATATTCGCGCTCATCACACAAATATCTGCCCTAACCGAGATTAGAACCCAGGACCACTAGTTTCGTAGGCAGGGTCACTACCAACTAGTCCAGCGCATCATCAAAATGAGTTAAGCTGACTACTCAAAGGGTAATTGTTATTAAAGTTTGTTACGTATCCCATAAATTGTGTTTTCACTTGGGCTACAAAAAAGTATCGTCTGATTGCAAGGAAATTCTTTAGTTAATTAGATAACACAATAATAGTAATGAGGGCGCCACTGGACGCTCGACGTTTGCTCGGTGCAGTCTTGATCTACTATTCTGTGTACTGCGCATATAATTCTAGCACCAACATGTGCACTACAGCGCTCAGCCTTGGGACGCGCATTAATTCCGTAAACTCGTGCGCATGCTTATATTACTCTTATAGCGCCAGCGACATAACGACCGGGAAGCGGCTTGGAGCGCGCTTCATGTGACATCTCTTTATAACAATGATTTTCTACAGTAAAAACTACTGGATATTCTAGTATTGGCGGTATTGTTTTGACAGTAATGGCGGTTAAAAACAATTCTATAACAGTGTCGCTATTGCCTAACGCAATCGCAATCGGCTTCAAAGTGGAACAATTGTTATCATTTTATATGCAGGCCTGCCTTCGGACTGACAAAGTGAAAATGATTGCGATTGCGAGTGCGTTAAGCGATCAGCCCTCGTCAAATAACCTCCTAAGGCCCAAGGTCCTACCCCTAGTACTTATTAACTTTGTCATTCAGACCCAGCTCCTTCGACAGTTGTGTAGTCGTAGCGTACCACAGTCCTACAAGTAGGACTTAATGGAAAACCCGCCGTTTTGATTTCAAATTTCGAGTTAAACGAATTTGGCGTGGCCTCTAAGTAAGTCTGCTAAGTACTTGGGTCTGAATGAGTATAAAAAAATAGTACTACTGGTAGGACTATGGGCCGTAGTGACTACAAGCTATATTTTTTGTTGGGCCTTAGGAGGATAAGATATCGTTTTTACCGCCTAGAGAATACAGGCCCTGGTCATTTGCCAGTTAGACTAATAAACCAAGGTTCTTGCACCATGATACAATATGAATAATACTTAAATATACGTAATTCAAAGCGGTGACTACTAGAGGAGACTGTAACAGGGCCAAAACTAGTCATTTCTTAGAAAAAACGCACATCAAATATGCAACTTACAGTTCTGTCGTTATAAGATGCCCGATTTGATGGCTGTCATCTTAGTACAAAATATGTGTTTGAGGTTTTTTTTTTTTTTTTTTTTTTTTTTTGCCCCGCGGCGACTTCAACAGCTACTACCGCCGGGCTATGGCGTTTCCACGAATTAGTGATTTCGCCAGTGTCAAGTGTATATAAGTATAAATCAATATAGCAATAAAATACAATCCCATCTTCTCTGGGAAGATTGGGGGCAACGTTGTTCGGTAGTTTGTAGGACAGAGGTCAAGATAGTTTTAACCTATGTACCACTTCGAGTCCACTTGTAACGAGAAGAAAGATGCCAGATACGCGAAATAAGTCCAAGTTTTCAATCACTGTGCAACACAATGGCATAAAAAGTACAAATCACTATCAGAAAAGAACTTTGAACACCTAAATACTTACACAAAAAAATAAAACTAAAACAAATTACACATCCGCCATCTTTTAACGTTGCAAATGGCCCCTCGTGTTTGAGGTTATATTTTGTACTGCGCTGACAGCTGTCAAATCGGGCCTCTTAGAACGGCAGAACAATAGTCACAGTTTTGTTTTATTTTAGGTCGTTACGAAAAAACAGCCGTCAGAATAAAATGAATAAATGTGTTAACGAGAATTAGGTTACATGAGTACCTACAGTCATAAAAATGCGAAAACTTCAACTAGGTACTTATCACGGTTGAAAAGATACAGGCAAAAGTTAACATGGACGGACGGAAGGACAGCGTTAGTTTAGAATTTATATTTCCTTTTTTTTCTCACGATATTTCATATTGTATTAATTCCAACTATTATTTTGATTATTGTACTATCGTTATCATCGAATAGAGAGATCATCGTTAAAATACCTTTTATTACAATTTTTGTAACGTATTTTTGTTTTATAAATTCATGATTGTTCCTCTTTACAGTTTTGCCGTTCTAAGAGGCCCGATTTGACAACTGTCACAGCCGTACAAAAAATAACCTCAAACACATATTTTGTACTAATATGACAGCTGTCAAATCGGACCTCTTAGAACGCCAAAACTGTAGTTAATCAACGAAACATCCAGCGTCTTTATATCCAGTTGATCGCTATATCTGAAGCCATTAGCCTTTATTTTATTAAAGTAAAGTTACTGTTTAATGTTCTGAAGGGTAACAATATCATCAACATTAAAATCTACGAAGTGTGATGCGTTTATTATTAACAATTACACTAACAGATATTTTATTATTAATGTCCAGTTAAATTAACGGTCAATGATTTTTATCTAATAGTTTTAATGCATATTAGGGTAATGGAACCAGTAATGTACAAGGTACCTACCAATAATAGACACTTGATTCTTACTTTACAGAAGATAAAGTTAGATGTGTACCATGTTTTGATGGAATGTATTCGAGGGCAGCGTTACCGTATTACACAAAATAATGTGGGATACTGTAATTCTTTGTTATCTGTTCCACAGTCAAATCAAACAAAATTACTGTTTACAATATATAAAATGTGTGTGGAATCAAGTACCAATATTGCTTAATTTTAAGAAAACGTATGGAGCGGCATGATCGATTATCGACCAAGCTCCCAAAAAAAAAAGATTAAAAAAAAAAAAAAAAAAAAAAAGATAAAGTTTTTGTTTTAATTAATTTAATTATAAGAAGAAAATAAATACAGTTTTTAACAATTAGGGCCACTATTACAAACCTCTTAAGGTTTATACAATAGCAGGCGAGATCGCGCGAAGCGGTCCGAAATTAAACAAAAAAGAAATAAAAGTACATTTTTGGAGACTTGCATTAGGTATGTGCGGATTTTTTTTTCGATGTAATGTTTTTTTATTAGTTTCTTACATAATTTTGGGTTAGGGTTATATACTAGGCGATTAATTAAATCCTTATTTAAGGTGTTTAGTACTTGCGGCACCACGTACTGGTCAATTAATTATCTTTCCATAAATTTATTCATTTATTTATAATAATTCATTTGTTTTGCAACAATCCATTTAGGACCGTATGCAATTTGAATTAAGAGTGAAGTGTGACACACACATAACGGTCAAATTTATACCCAACACCCCCTTTTTTGCGTCGCAGTGTTAAAAACTTAAAAAATTACAATCTGATGAAGTATTTAAATATCAGCTGAGAAACCTTTTATTGGATAATCCATTATACTCCGAGGATGAATATATGGAACTGGAAATGTAAATTTATTTAAATCATATCGACATCGGACGCGTGACCATTTATTAGATGTGTAATGGTTGTTGTTATAATTATTATTTATTATTGTATTCTTTGATTATTAGTATTTATGATCTCAATGTAATTTCGTATTTTTTGACATGCAATGCAATTAATATTGTAATATTACATTGATGAATAAATAAACTAAACTAAACTAAACTAATGCAATAAATGGGTACCTACCATATGGCAATATTGGCAATGTACAAAACTAAATCGTCAAAGGATTTTCGTCAATCAATCTGACTACAGTTCCAGGTTTTTTGCGGTTGCCTGATATTGGACCCGAATAAAACTGTGAAGTAGAAAAATCATGTTATTTTAGAGCACGATTCTTTTTTATCTAAAAATTTCAAGCGAAATACCGCACCAATATTGAAGTGGCCGCAGTAGAAAACAGGGTAACCCAAAAAAAACTGTTTTCGTTAAAATAAAACATGAGAATAGTCAGTTTTTATTGTATATTTTTTATTTATTTAATTATAACATATTAATAAGCTTAATTGCTTATATCATGGTAAAGGATCCTTATAAATAAAATATTTGCCGAGGAATATACCTACTTACTTTTGTATTATATCGATTTGACCTGATTACAATGCAAGAACTTATCTGATAACAAGTTCTTCACCTTCACTGTCCATCTATCTGTCTGTCATCTCATGAAACGTCATTGACGGACAGTTACAATTTTCATCGTGTATTTTAATCGCCGCCGTAACAACAAATCATAAAAAAAAGGTGGGGTTCCATCGTACGCAACAAGCCTGACTCGCACTAGTCCGGTTTTTTAGGTTAAAACATAGATTTTATTAAAAGGCAAAAGTGCTAAATATAACAGACCAATTTTAAGTTTTTAAAAACTTAAGCTTAATAAAATCAAAATATTATATTTTTTTACTTACACGAGTTTGCCCTGCACCCGACGATGGCATCAAATTTATTAATAAAAAATATGCAGTCTGGACGCATCGCAAATATTTTGCATCGGCTTTTAGTATATTTTTTTTAAACCGTCCTGTATCATTTTAGCTACGAGTATTAAATAGGTTTTTACATTTTAAATTATTTAGTGGTTGTGAAGTGTATCTAATTAAATAATCCTACTTATAGAGTTACTAGCTTCTGCCCGCGACTTCGTCCGCGTAGATTTCGATTATCGTTATTCCTTTAAGAACTTTTAGATTAACCGGGATAAAAAGTTGCCTATATGTTAATCCAGTGTAAAAGCTATCTCCATTCTAGATTTCATCTAAATCCGTCCACCCGTTGCATCGTGAAGAAGTAACAAACACACACATAAACTTTCGCATTTATAATATTAGTAGGATTAGTAGGATAACTGTTCAGGTATTTATTTCTTACTGTTTTATGTAACTTAACATTAAAAATAAATGTTTCATCTCTCCTGTTCGGAAAGTTTAATTTGAATGGGTGGATAGCCGGGTGGAAAATTGGGTTTTCACCCCTAGGGTGGAAAGTATTTTTTTTTAATAGTTACGATTGGCCACGGATTCTATGATAATTGAGCTATGTCACAATATTAAAATAAAAGCTTTTTATGTATCTAAACTCGGCTATACGTTAAACGACGTATTTATTCCGATCTATACTCTCATATTAAAATCATTTTAGGACTAGTCTATTTTTTTCGCACTGGTCTATTATTCCTCTCTTCTGCTGCCCGCCTTAATGCCTTTACCTGTATAGCATGACAACTTTTTTTCACGTTACAGTCCATCTAGAAAATACACATACTGCCAATATTAGAAAAGTTTTATCGAGTTGGTCACGACCAAGGAGCTTATAATAATATACAACACTGGAGGTTCGACCGAATATTCGATCCAAACAAGAAATTAGACCTTTATTACGTCACAAATATATTCCATCTCTTTCCTCACAGTCGAAATGAAAAGTAGAGTGTCTAACTTGGGTGAAATTACCCATTTCCCCTCAAACTATTGGCGCTCTCACTTCTTTCGAGCGCCAGAAATATCTCGGGTGAAATGGGTCACTTTCAACCCTTGGTTATCAATCTACTATTGACGTCTTAAACAAAATCAACATTGTCTGGAAGAGACCGTGTTTTGTTGAATTCAGTTGTTGCTAAATTGTTACTCTTTTTTGTCTTTGAAAGTATCTGTAGTTATATACTAAGTCGTATGTAGCGACTACGTATTATTTTTATATTACAAGTAAGAATTTATTAGTCTTTCACTCAATATAAACTAAATCTTTTAAATCCAACCATAAAAGCACCTAATTCTCTATAGAATAAGAAATTCGTTGGAACCCCTAAATAAATAAGTATTCAATTTGAGTTAACATTTTCCAATGTGCGCTATCAAAGAGAGCTTGATGCCTTATAATACTACAATATTGCTTATATCATGGTAAAGGATCCTTATAAATAAAATATTTTCCGAGGAATATACTTTCTTTTGTATTATATCGATTTTGTTTAAAAGGAGACTTATTCTCGATCATATATTGGGAGCAAAAATATGGCGAAATATTACGTCAAATCTATTACAATGTCATTTTACTAATTTGTCGTCAATATCACTATAGATACAAAAGACGAATACATACACACTAATGTTACTTATTATTAAGTACTAGCGACCCGCCCTCGCTTTGCTTCGGTTTATGTCTGTTTTTTGTAACACCCGTTCACAAACCAGAACATATTATAGATGTAAAATATGTAAAAAGGCGAACTTATCCTTTAAGGGATCTCTTCCGGCTAACCCTTGAGAGATTGGGAAGAGTGAAAGGTTGTGCAACGAGTAAACAAGTGAACAAGAAGAAGAATATAACACATTTAGTAACCAATAAAACTTATATAAATAAAATTAAAATAAAATTACATTCAAATACCTACATAAATAGATACAGAAATATACCTACATACGATATGCGTCTATCATGTCTACTTCAAGTTACTTGTTTCTCTCTATTAATAGAAACGGGAAAACCCATCAGGGTTCATAATGAGCTATTCTAGTGTTAACTTCTAAGCTAGTAAGTAAGATCTATGTAAAACATTATGATTGCAATAAATGATTGAGTATTGAGTATTGAGAAAATTGTTATAAAGTTTTTCCCTGTGTGATTGCAGGGTAAGAATAGTGGCACTCCATGTTTTCCCGTGGATGACGTAAGAGGCGACTAAGGGAATATAGGCCTGTAGAACTGTTAGGAGATGGGCTTGCAACCTGTCACTAATACGCTGCAGCCGCTGTTGTGCAAAATGTGGTTACAGAATGATCAAGAAGTTTTTAAAGTTGTAAGTAATTCTGTAGCTCTGCCTACCCCACTCTGGGAATAAAGGCTGTGTAGTACTGTTAGGCGATGGGCTTGCAACCTGTCACTAATACATTGGTAAACATCTTAGCTCATAATTGTGCAAAATGTGCTTACAGAATTATCAACAAGTTTTTAGAGTTGTAGGTAATTCTATAGCTCTGCTTACCATTCTGGGAACGAAGGCGTGTGTGTATGTATGTAGACTGATAGTTTCATACAGCCGACGCGTCAAACTTGAAGTCATAAATGGAAGCATGTAGGTGTAATCTTCTCGTGCGTTCGAACGACGACACGCACACTAGTGCACAAATAATGTCGCACTGAACAGACCGAATTTGGTCTAGTTTGATTGGCATTGCATTGGTGCGTGGACAAGGATCCTGTGACCTATTATTCTTAGCCTATACATATTATTTCAAGGTCTTATATCATCCCTTTACTTTCTTAAGTTTTTAAAGTTGTAGGTAATTCTGTAGCACTTCCTACCCCACTCTGGGATTACAGGCGTGAAGGTATGTATGTATGTATGTATGTATCATAAAGTGACTCAATTATCCAGTAGAAATATTCGAATTACGAATGTATTCTATTCACGAAAGGGTCGGTAGTTCATGGCTGCATCCTTGACTTATATTGTATGAAACGACCGACCTAGCTATGAAAATTCATTAATTCATAACAAACAATGATAATTGCGATTGGTAATTAACATACGACCTATTTTTAGATTTGAAAACAATAATAGATGACAGTTAAGAACTATAAGGCCGCTAACGCACAGTGAGCACTTTCGCTGTTTTGTGTTTGTGTTGCGGTGTGATGGCATATTAAAAATAGGTCAAGTGCGAGTCGGACTAGCGCACCGAGGGTTCTGTATTTAAGATAATGTGGTTGGAAAACGCACAAAAATATACTCATTTTGTGGTGAACTTTTTTTTTATTTTTGACCAGTCTAAATTTTAATACAGAGTTTTTAAGATCTTTTGAAAAAGTTTCTAAAACTTAAATTTTCTTATAAAACATTATTAATTATCTTGAAATTAGTTTTTTTCCAGACAATTCTCAATTCAATTTTCTTCGGAGACAAAAATTACATCACGGAAAAAAAAACTTTTGATATTTGCAGATTGAGCCCTTTGATATATTTTTTATTGTTCAACGAAGTGAGCACGGGAACAACTAGTCATTAATAAAAAACAATACATCCGAACCTTTCCTCGTAAAAAATAATTAAGACACTTTGTGATTACTCACGTCTGGGTGATTATTAAGAACATGTTTTAAAAGTATAATAATGTCAGACAATGTCAGACAATGACAGCGAGACGGATTGGCGCGCCCCACTTCCGACAGCGCACGCGCATCGTATAGGGAAGTCAGATGCAAGCGATATGTTTGTGAAATGGGAAAGCCGAGGATTTAGAATAAAGTGGACGTGTAGTCATCAAATATATTGGAAAATATTATTATAGGACGGTTATAATGCCAAATTGATCAGAATCATATACTATATTGCTTGTATATGTCCTAAGATAGGTGTGCAAAGAAGTAAAACTATGTGTTTTATATTAAATAAAAATTCGGCAAATTAATATTTGCATTTATTATTTATTTTTTATTTTAGTACTAGCGTACATTTTGATTATCGTTATTCAATCAAGATTTTTTTTAATTTTCTGGGATAAAATAGATTTTCTGTTAATCGAGAGTATAAGCTATATCCATTTTTAATTTCATCCAAATCCATTCAGCTGTTTCAGCGTGAAGGAGTAACAAAGTAACACCCAAACTTTCGGATCTATAACATTAGAAGGATTTACTGAAAAAAAAAAAACAAATGAGCACAAAATTTAAACATATTGCCTGGTGGCACTCTCTTCCACTTTAGTTGATATTTTTCGTACAAGCACTAATTTTGGACGCGAAGTAAATTTCATTGAAAAAAAAAACAAAAAAAAACTTTCAAATTTGGTTGTTTGCGAAAAAAATGATCTTTAGGTTCAAAACTAGATGCAAAGTTAGACAAGAGAGTAACAAAGTATTCGAAACAGTTGATTAAAAATGTATGATTAAAATATGAAAGGTACAGTCATCGGCGCCGTGACGGATGGTCGCGCCCCACTTGTGTCAAACTGCGTACGCGCATTGTCATATTCTGAATATTGCATCTGTGTTGCAGTGGGTACACACGGCCGAGTGTTGCGAGCGGGAACGCCTTATTTATTGTTACTTTATGGTGTTGTAATGTGTGTTCCTTTTTGGAAAATATTGTTTACTTAGTTTTTTTAGGTGTTTTTCAAAGGAAGGATGTAGGTACGAGTGCACTTAAATTTTGATGCTATAAGTAATAAAGCAATTGATTTAGTGTAAAATAGTGATATTCTTAGTTATTAATTAAGTTCTATTTTCTAAAATAAACGAATTCATAACAACCATTCTGTAATTCTATGAAAGATAAGATTTCCATTTAGAATTGCTTACTAGATCGTCACAAAGTTTTTTTTTTAATGGCATGCTTACCGTCGATCACATTCGATCGATCACACTATCGCAAAGTGCGTATTTTAAACTACAAAACAAAAAAACGCTCTATATGATATTCAAACCGTCTTAGAAACAGTCAGGTGTTTTTATAACAATATTGGCGTAGTGCTTTTAATACAGTTTTAAAAAAAAACTTCACCTCTGCTTACTCTAAGTATTCTACAAATTCTACAAAGCGTGCGCAAGTGCAACACTCTCACCCGTATTTTCCATGCCCTTAATTAGGCGCGGTTATTTAATCTTACTTTGTCACTTTATTCGCGGAAAACGCTAAAACAAAGGCCCAGCGTTATTACCCTCTCTTTTTCTCTTCCCGCTGCAAGTAGAACGTAACGAAAGACGCATAATTTAAATTTATGACTTATTGTTGCCAAGAATTTTATTTTCGAATTTCGGTATAAAGGACAGTTTTAAGTGGGTTACGTTGAAATTGGTTAACCCTGTGTAAATACAGTTATTGGTAAACAAATCGACAAAAGGCGTCCTCAATGTTCCTCGTTACTAAATTTGTAACACTTTTTGTGTTTACGAATACATGTATTTTGAATGAATATTATATTTAATACATATTATTATATTTTTTGGTTACAAAATAATGATGACCCAATCTGAAGAACGGCTGAACCGATTTGGCTGGTTTTTTTTTTTAAGCAAAAATTTAAAAACCAAAGGTTGGAAATTTTCAGCGGGGCGACGCCGCTGGCGGGCAGCTAGTCAATAAAACGTCGATTTATAGATGTTGCATGTGTCATTCAAAGTAACAGCGATAGATGGCGTTAGTGTACTCTGCATGGTGGGTCTTTTATTTTGACCGAGCTGCTTTACTGTCAAAATTTGCGACAAAAGTCAAAATACACGTCCTATAGTCTTTTAAATCCACGATGGTGCGCCCCGTCACTTTAAATGACGTGGAATCGTTGCGTCAATATACTTAAATTTTCCTAAAAAAACTTGCTAAAAATGTATACAAAACATTTAAGACTCAGTTAAAAACACTAAGAAATCAAACCCGGGACCACTAAGTCTCTATAAAAGGTATCGCATAAGTACCTATTTTTAAAAGTTTTTTAATTTCATGTTGCATTGAACGAACGTATCATTGTACGCGATTTTATTCTTAGCCTAAAATGTAACCTGCAGGCTTATTGCCTAACGCGCTCGCAATCGCAAACGTTTTCAGTTTGACAGTTTGAATGCGAGTCTATTTAGCAAATGAAAACAATTGCTCCACTTTTGACATGTTGGCCTTGTTGGTAGTGACCCTGCCTACGAAGCTAGTAGTCCTGGGTTCAAGTCTCGGTAAGGGCAGATATTTGAGCGTGAATATTTGTTCCGAGTTATGGATGTTTTTTATGTGTTTAAGTATATATATTTCTCTATATAAGTATTTATATCGTCGTCAAGTACCCAAAGTACAAGCCTAGAGCTTAGTTTGGGACGAGGTCAATTGGTGTGACATTGTCCCCTGATATTTATTTATTTACTTTGAAGTTCCAATCGAGTGCGTTAGGCAATAGGTGCGTAGTACCCTTACCATGAGTAACAATTAACGTACTCGCTAGCGAGTCGAATGCTCTGTCCCTCGCAGACCTCGCAGTATTCTTATAGAGTGCGAGGGACAGAGCATTCGACTCGCTAGCGAGTGCGGTAATTGTAACTCATGGTAAGGGACAGGTCTTTGACTTCGTATATTTTAAAACATAATTGACATCTTTAATTCAGTACAAATCCCCTTTGTCAACGTCTCGATTGGACACGCGCTCCTTAAACATTATCAGAGTCGAAGTCGAAAAAATGTTAACACTTAATCAATTTCATACTAATTACGTTCATTGCAGTGACAGTGTTTGGTTGAAAATATCAAA
This sequence comes from Acleris laterana, assembly GCA_963966035.1. Lineage (NCBI taxonomy): Eukaryota > Metazoa > Arthropoda > Insecta > Lepidoptera > Tortricidae > Acleris > Acleris laterana. The sequence continues at coordinate 1,145,843 of OZ014454.1, read as the reverse complement.
GGAAGTGTTGACAGTCCTTGCCGAGAGTCCCAATTAGAGGATGAAAATGTTTTTCGGAATAACATTGAAGTTTTTTTTTGTCATTTAAAAAGAGACTAGGTTTAGAGAGAGATGAGTATGTAGATGTTATTTCCATTTGATTTCTTTGACTCTCAGTAACATTCATAGATAATAACATAAATATATCAGATGATGATCGTACCAAATCAACCGGTCTTAAACTCTATATACCCTTTTATTATGGAAATTAGGTAACCAAAACTATACTTTTAGAGATACATAAATAATACAAAGAAAGCATCCAAAACTCAGAAACAATCACGTAAATCTTTGTCTATACTTACTGGGAAACGAACCTAGGACCACTAGTTTCGTAGAAAGAATCACTACCACCTAGGATAGCCGCGTCATGGCACGAATAGAAAAGTAGTTTTGCTCCGGCTTTTTACGAGTATTTGTTACCTATTGCCGCTCAGGTGCTAAAAAAGTAGGTAACTTTTTAATGTCTGGATTATTTCACACTGAGAATGGTCCGAACTTTTGAGCTGAAATTAAAAATCCGTTTTGGACAATCGTCTGTCTAAAATCCATGAAATTTTTGACACATTTTACCCTTTCCTTCTAATGGCAATCAAGCATATGACGTTCTAAAGCAAAAAGATACAACTCACAATTAAAATATTGTATATCTCAACTGTTTTCAAAAACATTAAGTCCCAATTTTGATTGTTTTTGTTCCTAGACTTATGTTTTTTTATTTTAAAGTGGATTTCATATTATTATGACGCGTTCAACGCAGCGGTGGGTCTACGCACTGAAATAAAATGATTTATAACTCGATACGAATTCCCCACGACGTTTATTGGACTGCCGATGCGTAAAAACTCTTTGTTTTGTCTGTTTGGAATTGTTTTTAAAGTTTTTTTGAGTTATGTGACTTTGGTGATGGATTTATTTGTTTTTATTGAACTTATCACTTTTTATATTAAGTAAATATAATTCTCAATTGACATTGTGAACATTACACATTATTAACCATCGTGGAAGTAGTATTGTATTGGTCGCAGTTTGGAATTTAGACTTCAAGAACCATTTTTAAATTACTCTGGTTAAATTGAAAATCGATTGTAAGGTTTTTTATATTTACTGAAAATGTAAAGAAACATTTTCATATGATTACCGGAAAAAATATTAAATTTGAACTTGATGTTTAAAATTAAAAGGTGTAATGCATTTTAATTTAGCTTTAAGAAGCCAAATATAGCCATTTATTACAATAAAGCACTGGTTGTGTATTGAACTTTTTTTTAAATTAATGTTCTGTTTAAGACCGAAACTATTTAATACAGTAACAATAGTCATGTATGCATAAATATTAACAACGCGTAAAATACAAACCTCGCTAGAAAAGCAAATAATACCGGTCATAAAACGAAATTAAGAGCGGAACGTACACCAAAATACAACCGAAAAGCCAAAATAATAGGTGTTTAACAACAATTTCCAGAAACAATAAACAGCACATAAATTCAATTACTTAATGTAAAAGTTGATTTACCGCCCCAGTCGAATAAAATCGTACCGCAGATCGGCGTCCTGCCAAAAATCTCCGGTCTTTACAAAAAAATACCACCATTTGTAATTTTAATGGGCAAAAATAATAAGCTTCGGTCATATATCAGGGCGCAAAGGAAAGGATTACAGTAGGCTATTGGTGCTTTATTAGAGTCTAACCCCTTTATTTGATTTAGACGACGCACATCGAAGTATTTGCAAGAAAAAGTCGATTGTAAGTTTATTTTACATTTTTTATCAAATTACATACACATACATACATAAACTCACGCCTTTATTCCCAGAGTGGGGTAGGCAGAGCTACAGAATTTCCAACAACTATAAAAGCTTTTTGATAATTCTGTAACCACATTTTGCACACTTAGGCGAAGATGTTATCAAATTTTACTATTAATTGTGCATTGGTAAAGCTTGATAAAGTTACTTTGTATTAAATTGTTCGTGCTCGAGCTAAATTATATTTAATAACGTGGAATACAGCCCATAGACTAGTTTTTCTCAGCTCTATCCCCTCTTTCTTTCTTTTCATCCTCTTTTTAGGGTTCCAAAGTCAAACTAGGAACCCTTATAGTTTCGCCATGTCCCATTGTCCTCAGAGACTCAATTGGCCTACTACAAAGCTGTAATTTGGCTCAGTTATACATTTAAAAATGACGTCGACAAAGTTGTGAAATAAATTGTTATTAAAAGGGGGAAAAAAAGGTTATGTTACGTGTTTGACCTGTATCTATGTCCGTTTCTATATCTCCTCTAACTACTCAGATAATTCTGATAAATGATATGTCATTCTATTTTTCTTGACGGCGCGAGTGTCACTGGATTTACACAATTCCTAAAAAAAAACCAGTCGTTTTCGTTTTACTTCATTATTTGAGTTAGTTTTTTTGTTTGCTTCGGAACCCATTACTGAACATGATCCGAAATGCTCCCACCCGGTTTTTTACACGACTGCCCAAAAAAAAGAGTATGATGTTTTCAGGGTTTATGAATGTATCTACGATTCTTTATTCCACCATAACTTCCAAACGACTGCGCCGATTCTTTTACCAGCCCGGGTAACATAGGATACCTAATCTGTTTAAATTGAAATAAAATCAATAGCAAAATATCTATTATTATGTCTACAAAAAAAAGTCTTCGAATAAAGTTACGCCAACACCAATGCTTAAAAAACGGTACGGATACGACGTGTCACTGCGATTCCGTACCGTCGCCGTATTCTAAGCAGCGGTGTGGTCGCATCTTTAATACAATAAATGTATCACTTGAAAGGTCTTAATGTGACCATCTCAAATATTAACGAATATAGTAGCATTAATAAACAGGTTTAATAACAATATCCAAAAATGCAGTTGGGCTTTTAAAGGTGGCTTCGCTATTGACCAGAATACGTGGCAGCCCAAAGAGTCTCCTGAGGACGATAGCCGTTAGGAATGAGTGCTCAATGATGCAACACTTAGTTAAGAACACATTGTCGCCAACTAAATATATGTATATATACTAACTTAGTCATAAGAAAAATACTAACAAAACGTGGATCTAGTTGTCTGAATTAATAAATTATTATTATTATTATTATTAAGCTTGCTATTCATGTAGTTATTATTGCATATATTTTGTTCTTTGGCTAACCTTTGCCTACTGTATTACTTTGTGCTCTGTCCGGTGGACTGCTGCATTTGATTTTTCATATGCGCCGGCGGTTGTGCCAAGCCGCGAGATAAACGGGAAAAGCCGCGAATATTGAGTTATACCACTCTTACGTCATTCCTCTTATTAATAGAGTTCTGGAATGACTGAGGATGCAGATGAAAGGATTTAAAAGGTGATATTTTCTTTTAGGAATCTCATTTACGTGTCTTTTGGTTTGGTGTAAGTGTCGCAAAATGACAAACGTGACACGTTAAAGTACCTTATTTAAATTAAAATCGTACAGGGTCTCTATTCTGGATAAAATGATAACGCATTTGATGTGTTGACAATACGGAAACATGTCAAAAGCAATAAGGTTTTAACACAGGGATCAACCCAGATGTAGTCAATACATAAATAATAAATCTTTTTTGGTCGGAAGAGTTTGTATTAATCTTGCTTTCTTAGTCGATATCATATGATTATGTACAGTCTAAAGCATAAATAAATGATCATTCATGTACCTTGTCACTTTCAATCGTTTTACAATTTTGAATAACATTTCAAGCACGATGTTTTTTTAAGTGACAAGGTACATAAATGATCACTTATTTATGCTGTTGATTGTACGACGTCAGGGTATCTATTCTGCCCTACTTTAGCTAAAAAAGGGTTAACTCCAAGTAGTCGATTTTGAGATATCGTCAAAAAAGGTGGGGATTGACGTCTCTAAAAAACTATGTAAGATGGAGAAAACTTTCTTAGAGACAAAAGTACCTAATTTTTACTCCTACCATGTGCCATTATTTCCATCGGATATTATTGTCAAATATAGTACCTAAAATCCCTTTTTTTAATCAAGCTAAGCATTTTATTTCTAATGTTGGACTAATTACTGCACTAAAACAGGGTTAACCATACCTTAACTGACTTTAAGCGTAGTAATATCGTGTAACTGTATCTACCAAAAAATGTATTAGAAGTTATTCAACAATGCTTAGCTATAAAGTAGTTAAGCTGGTTAACTGTTTTCTTACTAAGTATTTTAAGGAAAAGAGCGTCACAATCCTAGATAACAAAATGGCTAAGGTATCATAACCTTTATTTAGCTAAAAATCATACGTATTTATTTGTATAACACCATGAATATATGCGATATTACTTAGCTAAAAGAAAGTTAAGAAAACGTCGCTCGTAGTTAACCCTATTATAGATTAGCAAAGATTAATGATAAGTTGAGAAAAAAAAAGCTATATCGTAAAATCGTATATTTTATCAAAAGTTAAAATTATAAAAATAAATTCTCTTCGAGAAAATTAAACAAAATTCAAATTTCACTTAATCAAAGGCACAATAGGTAACAAATTAGTGTCACATAACTGTTAAAATAAGAAACAATTAAAATTAATTTTAAACTTAAAAATATTTTAAAAAACATGAGATCACTAAAAACACATTACAATCATTTTAAATTCAATTTCAATTTCAAACATTACAGTAATCAAATTAAACTGAGTCTTCATTTGATTACTGTAATGTTTGAATTTGAAAACTATAATGAATTCAACTGAGATCAATAAAAATCACAAAACTACAAACTATTATTTATTTGAGATCACTAGGAGGTAGATTGGCTGTGTTCTGCGGATTAAAAATATCATCTTTTAACGGACAAAATAGACCAAATAAAGTACTTTGGCGGCTTTCGACATTATAGAACCCACATAATCGTAATTGGCGGTTTTATACATAATGGTATAAATTCAATGAATTGACGTGAAAAAATAAGTCACTTTCAACATAACTAAGGTTAAAAATTCTAATTTACGATGGCATAGCTAACTCATTTTCCGAAAAAAATAGTCTGGTCTCTTTCTACATAACTATGGTCATAGTGTCTCTACGTCATCGAGGGTGGGAGCGCACGCTCGCTGTGTCGCCATGAACCGACGCGTAAGTATGATTTCTATTGTAGGTAACTTAATTTTAATATCCTTTTATGGTTGCGATATATTATGATCTACATGTGTGCCGCTAACTAGTTATCTGTGTAAAATATTATGACAGAGAATAAAAACGGTAAAAATCTCTCGACGGAGAGAAATAGGTATTTACCAACCAACGTGTTTTATTTTGTGAAGTGGCAGGTTAGTAAATGCTACTGTTCTGTGGTGACTTAAATTATTGTATCAAATTCAGTATGAAATTCAGGTGGACCATGCGTTATGTCACTTAACTACCTACTCCTACTGGGCGCCTGTCGTATCGCATAACATTTTTGGTCCTAAAAATGTTTGGCCGAGAATGTTTGGCATACTGTTGAATGGCATACTACTCGTTTGTCCTAATAATTTTTGCGCATACTCATTTAACGTCCTAAAGCAAGTTTGTCCTAATATTGATAACTCTAAAGTCTAATTACCTAAAGCATAATATTCCTAACATGAATTGTCCTAATAATTATTTCGCGTATTATTAAACTGGCTACAATTACAGCACCTAAACTAAACTATGGTAGGCGTGAAGTCAGAATCGTTACGTATTCTACCTTCAGGCAGGTCAGATTTCGCTTAGGTTAGGTACGACGACGAGCGAAGCGAGGAGGAGTGTTAGGTGGAACTGTGACCCTAACGAGCGAGTGAAACGCCAGAACCAACAAGTTTGACAAGGTTAGGTTTTGCTAGGCGTCAACTTTTAGCTCTGCTTGCTAAAAAGATTTATGCTTAATGACATGTAGTCAAAACAATTTTAGCACATTAAATATTAGGAATATTACAATTATGCACATCAACCATTCGACAGTTTAATCTTAGCCACATCAAACGATAGGACAAATAATATTTAGGACAAACGATAATAGGAGCAACAATTTCGGACAATCAAAAATATGCGGAACAAAGTGTATGCCACACGTTATTAGGACAAAAGACGTTATGCGACACAACGATAGGACTAATAATTGTATGCCATTCGATATAGACCCACTCCTACTTCCTACTTCGACTGACGGCGGGCTTAATTTAAATTACTTTATTTCTTACCTAGCTGAGGTTTAGCTATCATTATTTTCATGTTTTGTAGGTGATTATTGAGAATTATTATTTGATTTGTTGTGTAGGTCTATATAGTTTTTGTTTTGAATGACAATATGCAGTTTAATTTACCTACTGTATGGTTGCAACATCGTTATGTTGCTTTGAAATTAAAGAGTGTAAGTTAATTGATTTACTCAGTGATTTAATGTCATCATGTTTAGAACAAAGATATCATGATTGCTATTATTTGTTTTAATCAATTACTTACTTGTATTATTTGACACAAATTTATTCGTAATCAGACCCAAGAATAACTCGATATGTAACATTAGTCACGGTTTAAATTACGTTTTTATTTTGTGATAAATGATGCAACTCACTAAAAATCCTTAAATTATGTCCGTTTGTTTTAAGAAATATTACTAATTCAATTCCCTACAACTTGTGTATCCAGGTTAGGCCTCTAACTCAAGAAATAAGAGAAAAATGTAGGTTTCAAAAAAAAGTTGTATCAGTCATCACCAGAGCTCCTTGATTACACTTTTTTTTGTTAAATAATACAATTCGAGTTGTATCATCTTACACGGGTTAAATAAATCAATCTGAAATGTAAAATGATACATTATGGACGTTTCTTTGAATATCTCAAAATCTATAACTAGTATCATTATTTTTGTCAAACCAGTTAATAAAATGATATTATATGTTATCAAAATCGGTAGCAATATTCAAAAAAAATTATTAGTTTAGAAGCAGTATTTTTTTAAAACTTGTTTTCGCTCTTCTGAAAAATCGTGTTTTTCGAGTTGTATCACTTGTCACAGGAGGCACAGAATTATTTGTGCATCCGCCGTCGTTGCGAACTGCAAATAACCCATTTCTAGCCAAGCAATGTGGTTTAACCCTATTTAAACTAAGGATGACTATGAAATATTCGTGTAATTTTGATTTAAAAGACAGTGATTGGTTGTTTAGATTTTTTACGGTGTATATAAAACATATGTTTTACTTAGCTTAAAAAGGGTTAAATGTTTTTAACTGATTTTTAACGAAGTATCTTATTGTTAACTTATTTATAATTTAGTTTTTAACGAACATTTACTTAAACTTTACGAGCCTTTATCAAAGTAAAAGTACCTTGACTTAATTTAAGTCTAGGATAAATAGATAACTTTATTTTAGCTAAGCAAATTATATAAAAATAACTAAACTTTACCAAGTGCCTTTTGCCCTCTTTCAAACTAGCTTTGTGGTTTAACTTATTTCTAATCAAGTAAATCTTAAAAATTGTGTCACTTAACTGTTCACCGACAACCTGTATCTCCGTAACTAATAACGATAGAAGAATGTTTCTTAGAACGAAATGTAGAGAATTTTGCGCTATGTAATTTTGCATCATTAACTCAAAACCGACCAAATGTGGGTTAACCCTTTTTTAGCTAAAGTACGGCAGTATTATACTAGGTAAAACCATATTATGCATTCTCAATGTTATCGTATTACTTTTAAGCTGGCTGGTGCCTGGTACATTGTATGAAAATTTTGAGCCTCACCAAAGAAACAAAGTGCAATCGGCAATTGTTTTTAACTCGGGACAAAATAATTCATTTATTTCACGTAGACACTAAACATCTTCGAAACAAAAAATATAAATTCAAGTAAACAATTTATTTCCAATGTTTTACCAAAACCTTAATTACAAAGTCAATTACCCAAAACTGGTCATTAAAAGGTATCGCCGGGCCCGGTAAAAAGCAGCGGTTTTCCCAAAAAGACCGGTAAAAACCGGATCGAATGAAACCTACCCCATTGGGGGAATCAATCAGGCCCGTCTGCTGCATTTTCGAAGCTGGTTTTCGGAAAAAGAGGATTTATTTTACTAAATCGTGCCCGGAAAAATGTCCGTGGTTTATTTGTGGAGTAATAAATATAATAGTCTTGTTTTTTTTCATTGGAGAAAAGCAAGGACAGTGACAGAATCCTTTGTTAATACTCTGCAGGCTTAATATGGCTGCGTTCATCACGTGATAAAATGTGGATAAAGCATCCGTCACTCTCGCACTTATATACCTACGTGTCAAAAAGTGACGGATGTTTTATCCACATTTTGTCATGCGAAATAAACGCAGCCATATAACCCCCTGGTTGTTAAGGTAACAGTGCGAAGGCTCTTAGGACGTGCTTCGGTTTTTTTTTATCTCTCACTTTCTCTCGTTCGCTCTTATTAAGAGCGAGTCAGAGCGAAGTAATAAACCTGAAGTACCTTTTAAAACCGCATTTAAATGTATGCAAAAAAAAAACATAGGGAAGTTGGTTTTGTTCTGGTAAAGCAAGACTTGACAGAAGCGCGTGCAACTAACCCCATAAGCTTCTGTTTAGACCACCAGAGTAAATACTTTTTCATCCCACTAGCTCGGAAAGCCTTTTTTGTTTGTTTAATATCTATTGAGAAAATTGCTTTTTATCCACATGTGAAGAAAGAGTTTTGACATTTGAAGGGAGCTTAAGTGATATTTGACAGGTAACAAAACGTAAAACGTTAAAAGTGCTGAATTTTTAACATCACACTTAATTAATTGCATCGAGTAAAAAACACTAAATACAGTCTTACAACTTTATTTTAATTCATAATTCAGCATTCAACATTAGCCTTAATTCTTGTTGTAAAAACGGATAAAATGTTCTGACAGTCCAAGTAAGTCGATGTGTGAACAAAACGCATCCGAAATTCTCTTGTTTCTTTAATAGATGTAGGTATATGGTGATTGTATAAATCTTGGCAGTGGCAAAATACACCTTGTTAAGAAAGAGGGAAAGGCATTCATTAAAGAAAAAAGTAATTAATCATATGGATTTGTTAAGCAGACAATCAAAACTGTTCTGTCAATCTTTGACGTATCGGCGTTCTATTTTAGTTGACAAATTACATCAATAAATTGTTTTTTTTTTTGTTAATAATTATAGATACGTAAAATGTGCCTACTTTGCTCCTTACTGGGTAACTTTGCTCCACTTCTGTATTTAGATTCATTGCCCGGCAAGTCGAAGTCTTTGGTCAATTCTTCAAAATTGCCGAAAGCATTCGATACATTTGCAAATTATGAGGTAACAATGAATGTGAATCGTTCGCTTCGCCGTTTCCATTTCCTGTCCGGCGTCGCACAGTGCCAACAAGAAGATTTACTAATAATTTAGTATGGGAAAAAGTCATTTACATCTAAGCAATTGTTCATCGAATCACGGTTAGTATGTTCTGATGTGTTCCTGTATATAATCGGCTATTCCATATATACAATATTTCTAGTAGTTTCTAGCTCTTTCAAGGCTTAAACATTAAAAAAAAAATACGTACCTACTTTGCTCCACATGTTGGGGTAACTTTGATCCAGAACCATAGTTACATATCTTTCTTAAAAAAGGTTGATAGTGGACAAAAACGAAAAACGAAATCCATTGTCATTGGAATGAAAGTTTAGAGTCCATAAATTTACCAAAAAAAAAATGGTTGACGAGAATTTTTTGCACTTCCAGAACTAAACCAAATTTAGGGATAAGGTACATGATAACATTACAGCATGAGACTATTTATGTCCTATAAATGTTAACAGTGTTAATGATACCCTTTCAGACGATTATTTTTATTTTTTGTTAAATATTGCTTAGGTGTAGTGATTAACAGGGTTTTAGGTACCTACCTACCTAGGTACGTACCCTTTTTCAGAAGACTTTTATTTTCTTTTGTTTATTGTCTAGGTGAAGGAATACTAAGATTGAACAATATTGTAATTATATTAAAAATAAAAAACTTTAAGTAAAACCAAATATATTTTAGTCTCTAACACTTAACTCATTACTTACTTTGCCCCAAACCTACTCAAACCCAGGCTTACACGATTGTTACTGGAGCATACTTTGACTCATGACAATGTAAAACTGCACCAAACGCTTTCAAATAGAAGTTTTAAAGCAAATTTTATTCTGGGGCAAGGTTACCCGAACACTGGGTAACATTGCTCCTAAATTAAAGTTTATATATTGATATCAAATCAATATTTCGACGTCATTTAAGTATTACAACATGATAGTGGGGATGTTCTTCTGTACAAAGACACATAAATCAACATACCATAGTATATTGATTTTCAAAAAAATAAAATGATTTCGAAAATTGGAGCAAATTTTGGAGCAAAGTAGCACCATTTTACGTAATTAAAAAAAAATGTACAAAAGTGATATACGCAATCTTTATGTTACTTCTTAAACCTTGTTATGACATTCAATTTTTACTGGGAGAAATAAATATTAAGCACACTTTCGCTCTGTATTATCTCTTTCGTCAATCTTTCATCCATCCTTTCCAAATGACCGAACCATTGACGCAAAATAATTTGAACCCTGATACATCGTTAATAAACAAGCTTCTATAAATGTAATGATTGTTCTATTTTGCCAGCGAAGCACGCAAAGGATGAATTTCCAATACCGCGAATGCAATCCACCCGGTTGTTAATTAAAAATGTTTTTAACAGTAAAATACAAAATAGTATTCGTATTGCAAAGTCCTCTTCACAGTAATTGGGATAATGCTTTCATAGTCCATTTCAATTGGAAGGTTTTGGAAATAGTGTATTTTCATTCATTTAAATGGAAGAGTTTTTTAAATGAATACTCTTTGTTTTAATTTATATTTTAATGTTTTGCATTATTGTTTGTAGCTCTGAAATTAACCTACCGGTTTGTATATTTCTCTCAAAACAGCTTACTGATTTATATGGTTTTGATTTTAATTTAATTTTTATTTATTCAATATACCTATTTACTTGACATTTGTGACTGTAGCTAATTAGCTATATTTTTATTTTGTTTAATTTAATTCTTATTTTTACTTTTTGACTGAGTTTGTTTATTTTATTTCATTATTATTTTTATTTAATTTTTTACACTTTGACGATCTTATTGTGAATTCATTATGATTATGTGACATAGAATAATGTAATTTTCAATATGAAATAAATGCCTACCTACCTACCTATTTCTTCCTCCCTCGCTTCAATATCTTTGTTTTATATAAATTATCATTTTTTTATCAATAAATATTGACTATTCAAGTTTAAGTGATCAGAAGTATCCTATATCCTTCTTTTGGACTCTTTCTCTACACCAAATTTCATCAAGGCGAGTTGAGCAGTTTAGCCACAAAAAGAAGCATACCAAACAGACAGACAGACATATATCTACATTATCATTTATTTGTACGTTGATTTATTTCTACATCGTCATTTTATATCTGCGTTGATTTATTTCTACGTTATCATTTATTTATTTATTGCATTTTGTACTAAAGAAACTTACTTCTAAGTACAACCCTGTTAGGGTATTACAACGCGTAATTAAAACAATATAACATTTCTCGGTAGTGAGATAACTAATATAAATTACGGCAGTCATTTTCATAGAATATAATCATGTAAAAATATAAGCAAAATATAAGTAAAATTAAAGCCATCTAGCCAAAGATAATGGAGGTATACCAGTACGTCTATCTATGTATTTAGTAGGTTTCAGCATCGTAGGCATGCAAAGACAAAGCTTTAAAACAAATGTAAAAGTAAAACCTTATTTTAGAGTTTCTGTATTACCTAGATCGATTTGAGCTTTAAAAATATAACGTCCAAAAAATTTCCCTGAATTTACAGAGTTTACGTTCATAAACCACCCAAAACATAAATTCTCCCCACATAAGTGAGTATTGCCACATTATGAAAGTCATGTTTCCTAAAAGCGAGCTCCCGAGCCAGTAATAAAATTATGCACATTACTAAGAAATAAAGTAATATTTTTATAAAACATGCAATTTTCACGTTGCATTCAACGGCAGTGGCGTGCATGTCAGTTTCTAAATAAAATATTAGCGCATAAACTGCACTTTGTGAGTTATATTTAGGGTTCAAGTAAAACTAGTTTAAGCGAGTAGTTTCGTTTTTTATTGCCAGCTCCTGAAAATATACGCTTAACCTAGATTTTGTTATGATCTTTTTTTAAACTTAACTGAGGAATGTTTTTAAAGCCGGCTTAAGGCTCTGCTTGTCCTAAACGAGCTAGGTACTAACTATGTCTGCTTTAAATCTGTTAATATTTCGACTCTGGGTGTAATAAATATTTACAAACGTGAATTTGAGGCTGTATAGAAGCTTATTATGAAGCACTAGCGACCCGCCCTCGCTTCGCTTCGGTTTATATGAGTTTTCTGTAACACCAGTACATAAAATAAAAAAATATTATACATATAAACGTTTCTCTTGAATCACTCTATCTATTTAAAAAAACCGCATCAAAATCCGTTACGTAGTTTTAAAGATCTAAGCATACATAGGGACAGACAGCGGAAAGCGACTTTGTTTTATACTATGTAGTGATAACGTCACTCTTAATCGAATTTACTATCTATTGAGGGCTGTCTTAAATTGTGGCCCGTGCGGTTGCCGGGTTAGAATTAAATAGTGCCACTCCATGTCCTCCCGTGGATGTCGTAAGAGACGGCTAAGGGAATAAAGGCTGGTAGGCGATGGACTTGCAACCTGTCACTAATACACTGGTGAACATCTTAGCCTGTGTGCAAAATGTGGTTACAGAATTATCAACAAATTTTAAGAGTTGTTGGTAATTCTGTAGCTCTGCCTACCCCACTCTGGGAATAAAGGCGTGAGTTTATGTATGTATGTATGTGTATGAGGGCTGAGAATCTATACGGTAAAAACTTATTTTTCTTGACGTCTTTCTGATAGGTTTTATTTACTAGACAGTAACACATCAAGGGTAATATATTATGGTTTTCTGCCTTGAATAAACGCATTGATATAATTATTTACTATAATTAATTATAACCATAGAGTGAATGATGAAATTATGCACACGTGCCATCTTTTCAGAGTAAAAATACCTACGTAGAATAAAAAATCTATGATCAAGTTACTTTTTTTTTTTTTTTTTTTTTGACCCGCGGCGACTTCAACAGCTACTACCGCCGGGCTATGGCGTTTCCACGAATCAGTGATTTCGCCAGTGTCAAGTGTATATAAGTATAAATCAATATAGCAATAAAATACAATCCAATCTTCTCTGGGAAGATTGGGGGCAACGTTGTTCGGTAGTTTGTAGGACAGAGGTCAAGATAGTTTTAACCTATGTACTTACCACTTCGAGTCCACTTGTAACGAGAAGAAAGATGCCAGATACGCGAAATAAGTCCAAGTTTTCAATCACTGTGCAACACAATGGCATAAAAAGTACAAATCACTATCAGAAAAGAACTTTGAACACCTAAATACACAAAAAAATAAAACTAAAACAAATTACACATCCGCCATCTTTTAACGTTGCAAATGGCCCCCCTTTTTTTTTTTTTTTTTTTTTAATTTCCTTTCCTTCTTTCAATTACAAACGAACTATGTTCAACACCCGTCATAAAATCGAACCGTTCCATATCCGAAAACAATGAAGACCGTTAACATCTCAATCGCATTCCATTTCCATAACCTAACGAGTTGCCATTCGAAAAAAAGTAGTTTAAAAACGTGATTTCCGTTTGAGGAGCTCAAATGAGCTGGCAACATTCTCGGCGGGGTAAAATGGGGTAAAATGTCAAACAATAGAACTTTATGTTTGCAATTAAAGTTAATGAGAAGGAAATTAAGGTGCTATCAGAGCTAAGGCGGATTCTTTTTGCCGCTCCCCCGCTCTTTAATAGACATAATTATTATTTTTGTTTTTTTCTTGGATGGTTTCTGTGAAATGACTTGTTTTCGTCTAATTTTGCCGTGAGCCTTCATAATAAGCTTCAATTATTGTGAAGAGGAAATTCATTTGTTTACGGTAGAAACATTTAGCTTTTTAACTGGTTTGAATGTGGGTTAGGAAGGGAAGGTATTGAAAATTCACGTAACCCTGTTGTAAAACGGTGACATTAACCGCCACATTGGTCTAGTAAAAATGTTGTGCCCAGTTCTACGATGGAACAAAAAACATTTCAATAAGTTTTGTCTCAAAAGCAAACCAACAGTGTTATAGAAACAAAGCAAAAGCGTGAACGCTGACGAGGAAGAATTCCGTACGTTGATCTTTAAAAGGTTTACAATACAATATACCGGCAGTCGATGTCGCTGTGATAGTGCGACAGCAATACCATTGTGCGCGGGTGTTGTACCCGAGTGACAGAGACAAGTAATGGTGAATCATCATCATCATCATCAGCCTTGGGTCACTACTGGGCAAAGGCCTTTTTTTATGGGATAGAGAAGACAAACGAGCACACAGGGTACCTGATGGTAAAAGGAAACTGTGACCCATAGACATTCGCATTCACAAGACTGCAATGCTATCCTAAAACTGCAAATGCGTTGCCAACCCTGAGGATTAAGATGGAATCCCTCTATGCTAGTCATTTCACCGGCTGTCTTATCCCCAAACCGGAACACAACAATGCGAATACTTTTGTTTGGCGGTAGGTTAATGGTGAATCAGTGTACGATTATCTGCGTGTTCGGATCATAATCTGTCTGACTTTTTAAACTATGAATAACGAATATAGCATCAGAATTGAGGAGTTGGAACCTGAAATTTATTGGTATTTTTCGGATCAAACTATTTGCATAAAAACCAATCTCATCATACTGCCCTCCTAAATAAAAAGGACGCATCCGCAATTTGACAGTATAAGTAAATTTAACCCCCCTTCTTAACAAATAAGTTCACTAATACATACACGGTTCTCTGAGACATACGCCATTTTTTCTAAGAAGGGCAGCATAGATCGCGTTTACGTGCAGGATTTATTTAGATTACTACCACAATCTTCTCGTTTAACCTACCACCAAAGAGCAGTGTTTGGATTGTTGGATTTTAATTTTATAACAATCAATGAAATGACTAGGCATGGGGCATTCTGTTACCGAAACCATCTTCAGAGTTTGCAACGCATTTGCGGTCTCAAGATTACAGTATTGGGAATGCAATTGTGAGCCTCAGATCCCACAAAGTATCAGTGGTCTTTGTGTTCGTTTATTTCCTCATTGCTTCAAAAATGGTCTAGCCATTTAGTTGACCGAAAGCCGCAAATAAAAAATGCAATGCATCTTCTATGTAGATTCGTTTATCTATACTATTAATATGTTAGAACTGAAGAGTTTGTTTGTTTGCTTGAGCGCGCTAATCTCAGGAACTAATGGCCCGATTTGAAAAACTATTTCAGTGCTAGATAGCCCATTTATCGTGGAAAGCTATAGGCTATATATCATACTCACATAAACCGAAGCGAAGCGAAGGCGGCTCGCTAGTCCGGAATAAAAAGTAGCCTATGTGTTATTTTAAACTAATCTATCTTTTTCCGTTCAGTGGTTCTGGCACGATTGAGTAACAGACATACAAACTTTCGCATTAATACTATTAGTAAGAAATTAAGAATAAAGGTTCAAATTTCTATACTTTTTTTAAAACCACGTTGTTTTAAGCTGCTAAATGAACGTGCTTACGGTATTAGCAACCAATACTGCCCTGCTAAGACAAATGGCAGTACCTCAGACAAAACTCCTATAGCAAATGCAACCTTATTATTAACGTGACAGGATTGAATCTGCTTTGGCTATTGAATGTGAGATACTGCCTATAGGCTTATGAGGGCAGAATAGGTGGTAATGCGCCTGCATTGGCCCGGAGAGCCAGAGGATATGTAGGTTCGAATCCTACATGAGTTTTTTTTACATACATACATACATTAAATCACGCCTGTTTCCCAGAGGGGTAGGCAGAGACCACTTCTTTCCATTTGCTACGATCTTGACAAATTTCTTTCGTTTCTTCCACATTCATACATCGAGTCCTGCACGCACGTCGGTTTCGGGTACTTAAGATTCGGCCCTTTTCCAGTATTTCTCCGATTTGACTCGAAAATGTACGCCTAGGGCGGCCCCTTCCGACCCGTCCACTCACTTTCGATCTGTATATCTCTTTCGTCAATCTTCTTTCATCCATCCTTTCCAAATGACCGAACCATCGAAGCATGCCCTTTTCAATCTTAGTCACTATCTTTTATTCCACATTTCTCTCTGACATTTTTTGGCTTTAATATAGTTTAAAAAAAACCTAATTTAATCGCAAGCCTTTACCATCATCTCTCTTTGAAGTTATTGAGTATTTTCATGAAGCATAATAGTAAAAGCAGAATACAACTCAATGTCAAACTGAAGATTGTCTGGTGCCTGCATGGAAGAGTTCTGCTGGAACGGTGAAGGCCGACCGTTGCTCTGTGCTGAAACGCTAATTAGCTGATACCGTCCGACCTTGAGTGCCTCGCTTTATTTAGCACCTAATAAAGCTTGTTTGTACCCTCTTGACTTTAGTTTTTTTTTCGGACAACCTGTTTTTTTTTATAGAAAATGGATTTACTCTAACGTTTGTCCCTGGAGGGCGAAGATTTTGTCGACGGTGAAGAGAGTTCACCCAGCAGATGCCTATTCTCAGCTTTAAATAACATTCACCTAGTCCTAAATATTCTTGTAAAGTTTCCCATAATTTTTATGGTCATAATTACTTTGTTGACATAATTATTGGTTGTTATAATTTTATCGGTGAAACTTTTCAGATTTTAAATATCTTGCCCTTGGAGTCTTAAAACAATCGCGAATATAAAAACGTATAGAAATGTCGGAATTTGTATGATACATAAATAAACTGTCCGATGCTAACCAAAAAGTCGTGAATGAAACATGTGCACTGGAAATGTATTCGAATGGAATTTTCTTTACATATCATAGTACAATAATTTTATTATGCTGATCTGAAAACTGCGAATCGGCCGGCTGTGACCACTTTGCATAAAGGATGCTCACCCTAAAGGTGGTCCCAGACAAACTATAATGACCGGTGTATACTTTTCTTAATTCTTAATTTAATATTTTTTTATAAATTATAATATTTCTGTCATTTGGAAAGATATCAGCTCCCGAAAATCCCCGAGAATGTTCTTAGTTACTTTTTTGAGCAGTTCTAGAAAGTTCCACAACGCCTATGTGTACATTACTAATTATGAACGGATTACAATATTGTAGAAATAGGGTTTTAAAATGAAAGCCGACGCCATCTTATAAAAGAGAGTATTCCACAAAATCTATTGATCCAAAACTAGCATTTGACCGCAACTTCGTTTGTGTAGGCCTTTTTAAAGAAATAAAGAAGAAAAATACATTAATTCTCTACCAGACAAGACACAGAAAAAAAGGAAAAACAGAAAACAGCAATAAACAAGTAGTGAGTGTGTCTTCGAGGCAGTGAATTGGACACTGGCTCAGCATAATGCTGAGGTGTTAAACACCTGCAGCGCTTTTTTTCAGCCAGCTCCGAGTGTGACAGACTCGGTAAGTTTTTTTTGTAGGAATAAGAAGAATATTTCATATTAATTCAGAGTATGAATTGTATGTGTGCCAAATTTCACCTTATTCCGTTGGTCCGTGCATTAAACGTGTGATGAAGGGCAAACAACATTAAGTAGGAAGTAGGATGCATTTAAATATAATTTAGTATTCTATTAACGTCTTTGAGGAAATTCAAGCTTGGACGTCTTTAACGCTTTTAGCTTTACGTCCTATCGTAAATAATTTTTCCGATTGCGAATGTCTGGTGACGGCTTAAGGCGAGTGGCCGCGGGCAGTCAGGGCCGTGCATGAAGTATGTTGCACTCACGGCGCGGTGCAGGGGATGAGAGGCAGCGGGAGCGGAGGCGGCAGCGGAAGCGGTTAGTCGCAAGTATTAGGAGAAATTATAAAATGAATGTACTAAAATTTAACCATTTAAAACTGTTCCGACTGACTGATAGATAACTCACAGCTTAACCGCTGGACCTATGCCCCTAAACTGTAGGAAAGATTTTTTAGCTACACTAGCAGTGCACTAATGTTGAAGAGTACCTGGCCTGGGCGGTACTTTGCATGGATATAGGAGCAGACTTCTCACTACCGACCTTCGCTAAAGCTGTGGTTGAAAGAGAAAAATCATGGTAAACGGTAGCAGCTTTTAGCGACGCTGTAATGTCACTAAAAGAAGCATAAAATTGGGAGCAACAAAATAATCTTTATCACCGTATTGAAGACGGGCCCTTAAGGGCAAACGCCAATAGATGAGTTAGTGGATGGAATAGCACTACCACGATCTCGTCCAAGGATCGATGCGGAAAAGCTACACCTCAGGGGTGAACTGGTAGTCGGTGGGAATCCAACATAACCGCTCGGCCTCCTTGAGTTGCTTTGTATCCATAATGGATATCCCGTCACAAAAAAAGAGTGCTATGTAAGGATTTTTTGAAAATCTACCGCCAACGACAAGATCGCGTACGAAGTCGCGGGCTTCTTCTAGTATTATAGGACTAAGTTCATTTTTAGAATTTAATGGTTTAGGTATTTAATATATTCAGCAAAGCATGATAACACTGCCGTGAAGTATGTTAATCTCGAGGCGCGGTGCTTGGGATAGGAGGCAACGGATGCGGTTGTGCGTGCTATAAGCGGAAGCGGAAGCGGAAGCGGTCAGCGTTAAGGGTCAGGGCCGTACAGTGAAGAATGTTGCACTTGGGGCGCGGTGTGGTGGATAGGAAGTAGCGAGAGCGGGACTAGTCTGAAACGTGTCGGATCAGGGATAAAATGGCGTTCATCCTACTAATATAATATGCTACGCTTATATCCTAATAATACGTATAAATGCAAAAAATGTGTAAATATGTGTTAGTTTGTTACTTCTTCATGCTGCAACAACGGGACTAATTTGGATAAAAATTTAAATAGATACCCTGGACTAACACATAGGCTACCTTCTCATCCCGGAAATTTTAAGGGTTCCCAGGTAATAACATTAACCGAAACCTGCGCGGTCGAAGTAGCGGGTAGAGTCTATTGAATCATAATTATGTGATTAACTTGTACGGGGAACTTGTTAAAATACAATCCAGAAGCGTAACAACTTATGATGACCTTGATGACTCCGCTACAGCTTATGACTCGAACCACACGAGGAGACGTTATAATTTTGGACAACAACTGAAGGTGAGAGTGCTGCTCGTATTTATAAACGCCTGTGACTGACTTCTGCACAGCGCAGTGGGGCAGTGGGGGCAGTTTGCCCAGAAAAACACTTAAAAAAAATTTAATTCGCTCCGTGATCTGTGACTCCCATCCGCATAAAACTAGTTCATCGTTCTTTTTTTTTCTAAATTTCCGGGATAAAAAACATCCTTAGAGGGATATCCATCCAGGATTTATAGTAGTCTATGTCCTTCATAGCAAATTTATGTGATAAAATTACACATTTATTTTGTAGTTGTATAGGGTGTGCGGGGTATTTTCCGCAACCCAAAGACTTAAAATGTGCGTTTATATTTGTACGTAATAATAATTATATTAGAAGCAGGAAGCATTCGAAAATGCTCTTCTTCTCAACTTGGTCTCTTATTAGGAAGCGCTGGTAGATTTTCAAGTATAATTTTAATTAACATATTAGTTTATTTTATGGATTTTATCATTTATGAGGATTAAATTGGCAAACCTGAGTAACTGAGTAACTTTCCGCGTGACTAAGTTGAATACTGTATTATAATTTTAATACGTATTTTGATTGCAGTCCGCCTAGAAAATGCTCGTCGACAAATGTTTAAAATATTTATAATGTACGTACGTTAATTGCGTACTTAATGTATTGTGTCTGTATTACTATTGTTGCTTGAAAGCATTTTGCAGCTATTATTATTTTCTCTTTCAATAAAGAACTTTGACGTGATTTTCTCTAAACAGCTTTTTTTTATTAAGTGAACAATTTTGCGATTATTAATCTGTGGTCATTGCGTAGGTTTTGTTGCGTTTCCTGTTGTATGTTATTTTCTTTTCCGAAGTGATGAATGTTTCGACGACCTCTTTCACGAGTGAATACTATATTCATTCAAAGTATTTTCAAATAGATTTGTTTGACTATGTATAGTATTCAAGCGAGCTAAGAACAAGTCGTAGTGTAGAAATTCACTTCGACTTTGTCCTTAGCTCGTTGCGGATAGGTACTATACCTATAAACTTATAAAGTGATACTCCGGAAGCATTGCCTTGAACAAGACGTAGCGTAAAATGCACATAGCTAATTTTTCTGACCAAGATTTCTATATTTATAAATCTTTATATTAATTTATAGATAATTATGTATTATATGTCTATTATAATTATGTATAAGTATTATATGTGACTTATATATTGACTGAAGAATGTATTAGCAATAATTAGGATAATTATGTTTTTAGTTTGTATTGACTAAGATTGAAAAGGGCATGCTTCGATGGTTCGGTCATTTGGAAAGGATGGATGAAAGAAGATTGACGAAAGAGATATACAGATCGATAGTGAGTGGACGGGTCGGAAGGGGCCGCCCTAGGCGTACTTTTTCGAGTCAAATCGGTGAAATACTGGAAAAGGGCCGAATCTTAAGTACCCGAAACCGACGTGCGTGCATGACTCGATGTATGAATGTGGAAGAAGCGAAAGAAATTTGTCAAGATCGTAGCAAGTGGAAAGAAGTGGTCTCTGTCTACCCCTCTGGGAAACAGGCGTGATTTAATGTATGTATGTATGTATGTAGTTTTTAGTTTTTATCTGTCTTATTTTTCTGTGCACCCACTATGTAAATTTCTGTTTAGTTATTTGGTCGACTGGTAGAGAATGCCATCAGGCATTAGGTCCGCCATTTGTACTTATTTTTGTGCAATAAAGATTAAATAAATAAATAAACTTTAATACGTTGGTCTATAAAACTTGTTTATTTAATTTATTTTTATTGTAAAAAAAGTAGTATTCGACTGGAAAACGTGCATTCTACAAAAATGGATGGAAATAAATCTCATATTAAAGAGTAGGCTACTTGTTATCAAATTTCTTTCTTTCTTTCTTTCTAATCATCAACAGACGCAAGCTCATCATGACGAACACTTAAGTTTAAAACAAATCTCAAGCGTATACGTACTTATAGGATTATTATGCATAAGGTTTGAATTTCACTATAATTTTCAGTTTTTTGCGGTGTTTATATTGTGTAAAACGTGACTTATCTAGACGTAATTGTATGCCTAAAAGCATTCTGTACCAGACGAATGGTGTCCTAGACTTTGAAACCCAAGAAACAAGAAAATATAATGATTTAAAAGCTTTTTTTTATTGTTCCCGCCATCTCTTCTTTGTAAGGTTGTCTGGAAGAAATTGCTATTTAGCGATAAGGTTGACTCACTATGTACTTAATATTTTTATTGTGATTCCGTTCCTTGGTGTAGGTATGGTTGTATTTTAACAAGTAGGTACAAAATGTTGAAACGTCGTTTTATTTTAAAACTCACAATACTTTAATCATTGTAATTATTTGATAAACAAGTTTTTCATTTATATACACCGCGTTTAATAATACCCTTGTAAGGTACAATACCCACTTAAATATTTTCTTGGTCTTAATAATTTTCTCCTATCCATTGTCCCATTTTCCTACTATTTTTCATTAACATAATCATGATTTTAAATCACAGTATCACTTTCATTTAAATGCATACTCCATAGCCTTTCTGCTAGCTTCATAATTTCATACTGACCAGCCGGTGAGGTGTTGCCAGCTATCGATTTTCCGCGCGTCACTCAAATTCAAAGCACTGTAATTTTTACGACGGCAACACTTGTGGCCCGACGCCATAGATATTTTGGATCGGATTGCTAGATAACCGATATTTTTTTCAAAATTCACTTTTTTGAAAACGACATTATAAACAATGGTGTATGATAGCACTGCAGTTATACATATACAGGGTGTCTCATTCAAATCGGTCAGTATGGGAAAGTCTGAAACTATAAGACATACGAAGATTTGTTCTTAGGAACCATGTCACCGATTTTGATAAAAAGAAAAACTGCATTCATACATTTGAAAAAAAAACTGTATCCAGCTAGGGACTCGAACCTGGTTGTTTTGAAAAAATAAACTTACACTATTTCTATTCAGATATCGATTGTGTAGGTCTTAAGCAGTAAATGTTTTTTAGGAAAACAATGCATTTTATTCATTTTAAACATCATGTTTCTTAGAAAAAATTACTGCTTAAGACCTAAACAATCGATATCTGAATAGAAATAGTGTAAGTTTATTTTTTCAAAACAACCAGGTTCGAGTCCCTAGCTGGGTACAGTTTTTTTTTCAAATGTATGTATGCAGTTTTTCGTTTTATCAAAATCGGTGACATGGTTCCTAAGAACAAATCTTCGTATGTCTTATAGTTTCAGACTTTCCCATACTGACCGATTTGAATGAGACACCCTGTATAGTGGTAGCGATCTAGACTTACCTATTAACAAATGTACTTATTACACTTTGTCAAGACCGACACCAACTACAGTACGATGGCTATTAAAAAGTGCATTGGGTTTCTACTTGTCTCTCACTCGCTCTCACACGCTCTTATTGAGCGAGTGAGAGAGAAGTACATACCCGAATCCCATTCTAAGTGCCCACAGAATGTACTAAATTGTCCGTATTACTAATACACTTACCTTTGATTTCTATGGCAAGGAGAAAATAAACAAAAACAGGCCACTTGATGGTAAACATGATTTGAAACTTATACACATTTGCATTTTCAGGAATGATGAGACTGCAAATTACGTTGCCTACCCTGAGCAATAAGATGAAAATGCATCAATGCTAGTAATTAAACTTGCAGTTTTATCCTGACCCCGTAACACAACAATGCAAACACTGCTCCTTGGGTGTCTCTCGTAATCCCTAATAGTGTTTGTCCTAACGCATTGTTTGTCCGAATTATTGTTTGTCATAGAACTTTTTTCAATTTGCCAAAAATACCTGCGGTTAGGTTATGGTTCAATAATAACAACACAAAAAACAGGCTGAAATAGATTTAGGCTAAATGAAAATTAGGACAAACGATGCTTTAGGACAAATCACGATTAGACATTTCAATACCAACTACTTACTAACTGATTGTGAACATACTGCAATGTAGTCCTTCTTACTCGATAAACTTCTTGAACGTAGTCTAGCTATCCTAAGAGTCTCAGTCAGTAGCCTATTATCGTCAGCATTGATGGAACATAAACTGTACGCAGCTGCGACGCGACCAGGATACACTAAAGACAAAGGGTTCCGTCGAATAAATCTTGCTAGCGACATCTTCCTGTGGAAACGATAAATTTAATATTTTTTGTTTTACTTACATTGAAAGAAACCGCATGATGGTGATGTTAGTTAAAGTTAAGACTTAGTAGCGATATTACTATGCAGATATTTTGGAAATATATTGCTATAGTTAACACGTTTATCTGGGCCTTAATTATGTTGGCATTGCCTTATTGATAAGTATGTAGGTACTCCATCAATCGTTGTCTTATAATAGTAGCTAAAAGAGATTCCTTCAAGTGATAAAATCACACTTTGTACCAACAATTTTATTTCTAAATATTACGTTATGCTTTTGTGTAATGCATAACAATTAAAGATTGACTAAGATACGTTACCACAAAATTAAGTAAACCTACAGAAAATATTGTTTAGTTTAAATATTTCTACGCATCCCTAAAAATGTAAAATAAATATGTTTCCATTGTCTTCATATCGAGATATTGCCGGGTCCCTGGAGCGAGGATGCGACTCTCAAAGAGTAGTTCTCGACATTTCCGCTCCCTAGAGGGCGCTGCTGTCGCCAACTTAGAAGCCCTGACCACGTGACTAATACTTCAGGGCATTCAAAGCACTAAAGATGTTAAAAGTATAAACAAAGTGGTAGCTTTGCCTTTGATATGCATAGTCCTACGAAAACTGAATAAGGCGTTTCGTTTTGGCAGAATGCAGTAAAGAAGTTACGATCTAAAAAAATGCCGTGCCTTGGTGTGGGTGGAAAGGGGTTTGGGTAAAACTATTGTCATTGTAAAAGTGGTAAACTATGATAAAATTATTCAAAATAATCATGTTTTTTTTATGTAATGCAATACTTTTAAGTGCATCGGACCCGAGATATTTAAATATTCGTACCTGGGCGTGCTTTTAGTATCACAAACTGAACACTTAAATCTTTAATATCTCGGCTCAGATATTATTTCAACGGCATAAATAATAGTAGTTTATGCAATAGTTGTATAAGAGAGGTCAAAAAATATGAGTGGCGTGTGTTACGATGTGAGCCGAAGGCGAACATCGTAAAGTTAAGCGCCACGAGTGTTTTTTGACTTAGTTATACACCGTTGCATACAATACTTTTTCTACGACTAGGTTTCAAATGAAATGTAAAACTAAGCGAAAAAAATTAAAAACGAACGAACGAAGTAAAGAACAACAAACGAGCGGGAAACAAGAAAATGACCAAATATGTGTCTATGGTTTACTTTGTTTTTAAATTGACGGAATGGAAAATAGAATTATTTACAATTCCAAAACATTTTAATTTGACCAATCAGAATACTTCACCAAATTAAATCCACCAATCACAATACACATCGACTGTCAAACGGAACGATAGGTTCTTTTAGGTACGTGTTTCTCTTTAACTAATTTAAATCTTTTAAAAAAACTTTGTATTTCGTATCAACCAACCAGAATACAGCTATTTTAAAATCGACCAATCAGGTAACTGAAATCATTTCTCAAAACATTAGGTGATTTATAGTCCCTATTTCACAATCGTTAAAATATGATCAAATCGATTGTGCAACGCTAAGCTTTGGCAGCTGGCCGTATCGTTTTATCTCAAAAACGCACAAGTGCTGTTTTGGGGCATAGACAAGATAGACTTTTCTCTAGATTATTCTGCGGACATATTATGTATGTTCTTATATTAGTGTTCGTGACTATATAAATGACAGATAAAAGTACAGGAGTAGGAAAATTATATATATCTATGTGTATTTAAAGGTCCTCTAAATATACTTTGTAAAAATATTTTTTACAAGGTTTTTTTTTTGTCAAATTTCTTCATACAAACTTACCTTTAGAAAATGGCTAGTACAAAAAAAACATTTATTTTTTCATAACTAATTAATGTTACCTACCCGTGTGGTTGCCGGGTTAGAATAGTGCCACTCCATGTCCTCCCGTAGATGTCGTAAGAGACGACTAAGGGAATAAAGGCTGTGTAGTACTGTTAGGCGATCGACTTGCAACCTGTCACTAATACACTGGAAAACATCTTAGCCTGCTTGTGCAAATTTTGTAACCCTCTGTGGGAACGAAGGCGTGAGTTTTCGTATACCTTCTTCTTCTTCGAGTAACAAAATCTACCAATAAAGTGTACTTACCAAACGCATACAATACGACTTTTAAGAAAATTTAAGTAGCACCCGTATAAACTTCATGGAATGCAATAAATATTCGATTATACTGTGTACATTGACGATTATTTAATACAAGGAATCATTTACAATTTTATTTATACAATACATGATAGCCATGGTTCACGATTCCACCTATTATAAAACAACTTTTTAGGGTACATTTTTTAATTAAGATGTTTTTCAGGTTGGTATTACTTAAATACTTGTAGTTTTGGCTGGATAGGGGTGAGAGACACGTAACTACTGCAAAAAATACACTTTTTAAGTTAAATATGTTCTAAATAGTCCCCAAAATCTAAAAACTGATACTAACATGTAAGTATTTTTCGATGGCCATAAAATCATACTTTACTCAATGTCATAAAGTAAAAATAAAACGTTTACCTTTTTTTACATGTATGGGAGACACGCGAGAATAAAAAAATAATTACAACTTTGTCAGCGATATTTTAATGCAAAACTATAGCAAATCACTGCCCTGTCGTACCAAGAGTCTCTGAGTTGAACCTCGGACAGGCGGACGCGGTGAAACTACAAGGGTTTCTTGGTGACTAAGGAACCCTAAAAAAGGGAAATTCCAATTATAAAAATAAAAATGCAAACGAGCGTTAGTTTGTTTCTCACGTCGATGCCCGTCTCGCATATAAACGGCTAATAAAACGGCGAATGTATCGCTCGCCGCTGGCAGCCCGCCAGGCTATTGATGCCTCAAGATATTGACAACACATCATTACCTGGAGGGGTGTGAATAGATGCGGCAATCGCATCAGCGTGTTTTTAAATCGTACTAAGGGCTGTATTAATAAACTAATCTGTGGGGCTAGACAAGTTGCCATCGTTCACGAACGCTAGCGTTAGGCGATCACTTTGGTGACACCTGTCACTTGGCGCTGTCAAAATTAAATAGGCTAGATAATCAGTTTTCAGCGTGTCAGTTGTAACGAGTGATATATCACGTGACTTACGTCATTCCCATACATTTTTCAATGACAACACATGTCGCCAGTGATCATCTAACGCTAGCGTTCGTGAACGATGGCAACTTGTCTAGCCCCACTGAACTCTAGTGCTCGTCTCGAGATGTGTCAAAATTGACAGTGTTCTATGGTTTGACGTTTACTTTGACGTATCTTGTGACGCGCATCTCAGCCAAGATGAGTTTATTAATACGGGCCTAAGACATTTTCATTAAGACTGCGCCGAGGAAACGCCGAGCGTCCAGTGGCGCCCTCATTACTATTATTGTGTTTTCTAATTAACTAAAGAATTTCCTTGGAATCAGACGATGTATTTTTGTAGTGCAAGTTAAAACACAATTTATGGAATACGTAACAAACTTTGATAACAATTACCCTTTGAGTAGTCAGCTTAACAGGAAAAGGTGGCCATTTTTTTTGTTAAGTTAATAACTCGAAGGTGAATTGTTATTAAACTATATGATATACCCTATAAGTTGTGTTTTCATTTGTAGTACAAAAAAATTTCGTCCAATTTCAAGAAAATACTTTAGATTATTAGAAAACACAATAAAAGTAATGAGGGCGCCACTGTACATTCGGCGTACGCTCGGCGCAGTCTTAATCCTTGACAAATTTCTGTACAGTATGTTTTATCTCAGTGAGGGCAATATTTATATGTGTAGATCATAGACAGTGAGTGTGCAAGCGAGAGCGCAATCGCTTATGGCACGAATCGAGTGCAAAAGAGACAGCGAAAGGTTGTTTTTAAAATCATTTTGAGAGCTCGTAGAGTCACATAGCATCACGCTGGCGACAGCGTAATTCAAGATTTATGTAATTCCTCGAATTAAATGATTTAAATTGATTGATTGATGACGCGTTATAACTACAAGTATGGCCCATCCACTTTCGTGAAATAAAACAACTGTATCAGTTCTATCCTGATGTCTGTATGTAGCATAGTAGTTTTCAAACGGGTTAGCTGCTGTTTTTTTACAAATAAAGCTAGTTATTTTGTGGCTGAAAAAACCGTTTCCTTTTTTTATAATAATATGCCTTATCCAAACCTGTGCACCTGCAAGTAGCGAATGCAAACCACAGGCTTCCCTATTGTCTGTCTGTCCGTCAAGGTGCACCAGCGGGCTGCAAAGCCACTATCGACACCTCCCGACTAACATTTAGGCGCTAATTCAGAGGTATAAAAGGTTTAGAAGCGCTTATAAAGCGCTTGTATACAGTGAAAGAGTCTAATGAAATTTTGCACGATTCATTTGCTGTAACTAAATACTCAATTCAGTCTCAATAAAATATACACCTTTTTTGCCTTTGGTAACTAAATAATACCTTTTTTTTTTTTTTTGTAGGGTAATGGCGGGTAATAGACCAGTAATGAATAATGACCAATAATGAACACTTGATTATTATGTTACAGAAGATAAGGGTTTTTCTTTTATTTTGAAACAATCACTTTATAACCTTATTTATTTCTTAATTTATTTTGACGACGCGCTGACCTAGTGGGTAGTGACCCTGCCTACGAAGCGAGCGGTCCTGGGTTCCAATCCCGGTAAGGCCAGATATTTGTGCGATGAGCGCGAATATTTGTTCCTGAGTCATGGATGATTTCTAAATATAAATATTTATATCGTTGTCTAGTACCCATAGTATAAGCCTAGAGCTTAGTTTGGGACTAGGTCAATTGGTGTGAGATTGTCCCCTCCCCTTATATTATAAACTTTTAATTAAGAGTTAAGTGTCCATTATTGGTGCCTTCAGCGAAAACTGTCCAACATTGGTACCGGTACCCTAAGCCTATTGCTACGGCTTCACACGGTGACTTTTTCCAGAGATGCAAACGCGTGTTTTACAAACGGTATCGTGACAAAAGCGATTGAGGGGCATTTGTATCAATTGAACTGCGTCGTTGCAGTGATACAGCCGCCATTATGAACCGATAAAAACATGTGGAGCATCAATGCGAACGCGATAGGATATTCTAGTTGGGTTATACCTAATCGCTTTTACATGTTACCTTATGGTCAACGTTATGAGAGCTCTCATTTACTTGTCAGTAATAAGTGGCCGAGCCTAAACAATACGATAAAAAAAAAACAATTATGAAAGTTTAGCCCAAGTGGAATAGAGCAGCTACAGTTTGATCGAATCATGCGCACATTATAGCACAGGCTCTTATTCTTTATGAGATTTTGCACCTCCTGATACGATTCGAGATTTTGGCCTTCTGTCTTATTTGGCTAAAGTAAGTAAGTCTAATTCTTCCTCCTTACATACATACATACATTAAATCACGCCTGTTTCCCAGAGGGGTAGGTAGAGACTACTTCTTTCCACTTGCTACGATCTTGACAAATTTCTTTCGCTTCTTCCACATTCATACATCGAGTCATGCACGCACGTTGGTTTCGGGTACTTAAGATTTGGTTTGCGTTTTACCTCAGTGTCACTTGATGTTATGTGACGACAAGGTCGAGGGTAGTACACGTTTACCTAGAAAATAGTCATTAACCCTTCGGATTTGTCCCTTAAAATGCTCAAAAAGAAACTATCGTACTGTATCAGGCGTTCCATCATCTTTTATCTTTTAC
The DNA here is from genome assembly GCA_963966035.1 of Acleris laterana. Classification (NCBI taxonomy): domain Eukaryota; kingdom Metazoa; phylum Arthropoda; class Insecta; order Lepidoptera; family Tortricidae; genus Acleris; species Acleris laterana. Next base: position 1,116,645 of record OZ014454.1, on the reverse strand, counting down.
CTATAAAAGTTTTTTAAATATGTATATTATTTCTGGGTAGGGTGATGAAACCAGTAACAGACAAAAGACCAATTAATGAACACTTAATTCTTATTTTACAGAAGATAAGAGTTATTCATTTGTTTCGCTACAATCAATTTAGGACCGTATGAAATTTGAATTAAGAGTTTCATACATACACATACATACATTAAATCACGCCTGTTTCCCAGAGGGGTAAGCAGAGACCACTTCTTTCCACTTGCTACGATATCTTGACAAAATTTCTTTCGCTTCTTCCACGTTCATACATCGAGTCATGCACGCACGTCGGTTTCGGGTACTTAAGATTCGTTCCTTTTCCAGTTTTTGACCGATTTTGTATTTTACCGATTTGACTCGAAAAAGTAGGTACGCCTAGGGCGGCCCCTTCCGACCCGTCCACTCACTTTCAATCTGCATATCTCTTTCGTAAATCTTCTTTCATCCATCCTTTCCAAATGACCGAACCATCGAAGTTAAGGTGATTTAAGTGTCCATCACTGGTGCCGTAACCCTTATCATTATCTTTAACATATACATGAATAATACTCGTGCATTTTGTTGTCTGCAACTAACTCCCAAACACGGCTCCCCACACTTAAATTCTTTGCTATCTTTTTAACTTAAATCGCCATACAAGACCTCAAATTAGTCACGCAACGTCAAAACCCCTCATCAACTCTGATTCCCGAAATTCGATTATGGTATCCAGAAACTTTATCTGCAATCATCTAGACCGTATAATTCACGTGAACCCAGGTCACGCTTGGTGTCACATTTTTTGTGCAAGTGCACCTTTTTCACCTTTTTTTATTGCATCGTCTGCATTGTTCTCTGTTTAGTTAGCGTGCGTTCAAAATGGGACTACTTCAAGCACTATTTTTTTTTGTTTTTTTTTTGTATTTTTTTTCATTTTATCAACTTTAAAAGTTTTAGGACCTTGTGCAGGGGACGTCCAAATTGCTAACAACATTTTATCCTTAAACGTACCTCCAAGCAGCAGTGTTCGCATAGTTGTGTTCCAGTGTGGGGATAAGACAACCGGTGAAATTACTAGCATAGAGGCATTCCATCTTAGTCCTCAGGGTTGGCAACGCATTTAAGCTTTTACAGTCTTAAGATTGCAGTCTTGAGAATGTACTTAAATGTCTATGGGTCTCAGATTCCACTTACTATCAGGGGGCCTTGTCAAGATGCATAAGGCTTAATTATCGATTTTCGAAAATCGATAGTAATACGATTGACGTGAACTTATGTCAACTCCATACATTTCTAGTCTATAGAAAACAGAAACGTTAGCAGAGTTCTGTTTTCATCAAAGCTCTCTGCTGCCCACATGTTTGTATTTTAGGGAATGCAAATAACCGGTTATAGCCGTTTTCAACCGGTTTCAACTATCCATGGCAAAAAAAAGTGCTACGTTAAAATTAAAATGCTAGGCTGATGGAACCAGTAACGAACAAGGACCAATGATGGACATTTGATTCTTATGTTACAGAAGATAAGGGTTATTCATATTTTTTGGAACAATTCATTTATAGGATGAAAGAAGATTGACAAAAGAGATATACAGATCGAAAGTGAGTGGACGGGTTGGAAGGGGCAGCCCTAGGCGTACTTTTTCGTGTCAAATCGGAGAAATTCTGGAAAAGGGCCCAATCTTAAGTACCCGAAACCGACGTGCGTGCCTGACTCGCTATATGAATGTAGAAGAAGTGAAAGAAGTTTGTCAAGATCGTAGCAAGTGGAAAGAAGTGGTCTCTGCCTACCCCTCTGGGAAACAGGCGTGATTTAATGTATGTATGAATGAATTCATTTATAACCTTATGACCTTTGAATTAACAGTTAAGTATCCATTATTCAACTATAAGTGTCCAACATTGGTGCCGATACCCTACTAGGTTTTTTTAAAATGTATTTTAAAATGCTATATTGTAATATAATGTATTGTAAACTAGGCCTTACCCGAGCCAAAGATTCCCGAAAATCCACACGCATGGCCGCGTATTTACCGTGCATAACGGACCATTTTTTATCGCTTGATGTGTACAGACGGGTACGATTACTGCAATTAATACCAAGGGTACACTGGCGATGCCATCGTGATGGGGAAAAGGCGTGGTTGTGTTAACACTTCTCTGATTTGTTTTATAGAGGCTATGATTATGAAGGTGATACAGCGTGTTGAGGTTCGACGTTGTTTTTTTTCATTTGGTTTTTCTACACCACGATTCAATAACCAATATCAGGCGGGTAGTATAAAATTGGTATTTTTTGTCAAACCATCATTTATTTCTTTTGTTAAACTGGTGGAGTTAATACTCCACTACTATCCTAAAATTATACTATCCACTATACCTAAAATTTATTTTTTTGTTAAGAAGTAGGCAAACGAACACACATAATTATTATGGGTAGAAGTATCATAATAATTTCACCGGAGATTTTCATTAATCGAAGTCTCATTTGTTTATAATACCTAGCGTATTTTTTTAATCAATGACTTACCTTTTTTTTATCGATTTTTTAACTCATAAAATATTAAAGAACTCCTGCATAACATAGCACTGCATACGAAACAATAAAAATCTGACAAGTAACTGTTAAAAATAAAATAACATGTAGTATGATAAATTATGCTTGGTACTTTTAATACCTTTTTATCATCACTCGTGTATCACCTCTTAACTTGCCAGTAAGACAGCCTCGAATTTAAACACTTGCGTATAAAATTATACTAAAAACAATTGACCATTCGAATGCAAATACCGTCCGATTGGTGATACCAGTTAACTTGCGATTTAATGTTCAATTACGTTTTTATAACCACATTTGCGTCTGAAAAGCCGTAAAATTAAAAGTTAAACTTGTCGGCTGATAAGGCGTGTGGTCAAAGAGCGTGGCCGGTTTGAATTTAAAATTTAAAGGTGCAATAAAATACTGCGCCTCGTTGCACTTTGTCTTTACTATATTGCACCTTTCGGTAGGACAAGGGCGCAATTGGGTGGATCAACTTTTTGTTGTTGTTATTCTGTCACGTAAGCCAGGAGACAACAGTGATAGAGTTTGTTAGAAAAATGGTTATTTATAATATACACTACTGATATGCTTGGAAGAAAACCCATAAGAGAGTGGGCTTGTAATTGCCACAAAACCTGATGTTTTCTACATTTATATAATTTAAAATCGTGATTTTAAAAAGTGACCCAGGAGACGTCACCATGGCAACTAGGTGCAAAGAAAAGTTGATTGACCCATTTGCACTTTGTGCCATATTGTACATTATTGTGCTCATGTTATACCGAACGTGATGTGTCGGTGTTGACAAGGTTATGACAATTGAAATATCGTATAATCTAACTAATTATAAACACCCTGGGCCGCGGTAAATCATGTTATCGTATTGTCAACGTTACGATAGCTCTTATTTACTCGATAGTAATGGCGGCCGAGTTAAACAATATGCAAATCGAAAGCTATGTTGTTTTATTGAGTAGAATACAGGCCTAGGACTTTGATTTACATAGCCATTTCGCGCCTGAGCTCAGCGATGAATTATTAGTAATTACAGAGAGCTTAGGTAAATTACTCCTACCCCCCGATGCAAGAGCTAAGTCGCTATTAACCAGCTATACTGGAATTATAGGCTGTAACATTCACTATTAAGCAGCTTTACTGCAGCTATAGGCTGTAGCAATCGCTATTTTACAGCATTACTGGAACTATAATAGATTACATAAGTTTGCGCTTTTTAATGCTATACCAGCTATAAATTAAAAAAAAGATCGTAGTACTTTTTGTCCGGCTTTGGGATACTAAAATCATAGTATAAAAATTACATCGATTGATCTATAAAAACGGAACAAATAAACATACAAATAAGACTTGTTAAACTTCATCTTAATCATTTAGCAGAGGCAGTTAAAACGGCAGACCAGTTATTTAAGTTTTCGTTGAAAAAGTGCACTGCAGTGCAATAAAACGCTTTTACTCGCAATCGAACGCTATTGTGCCTCTAAAACAACTGTTTCTCCAACTCCACTTGTACACTGGCGTGCAAAAATGCTACTAAAATTTACTATAAGATCGTGAAGCTGACATTTTAATACGAAATGCGATAACGTTTCCCTCTCCTTAAGCATTTTTTTATATGTTGTTGATCATTATTTAATTATGAAAAACTAGGTATGTACATTTACATTTTTTCCAGAGAAAAATCAAAATCGTGCTATTGTTGTTTTCATTTTGAAAGCAGACTTGGACTGTCAAAATGAATAAGATTGCGATTGCGAGTGCGTTAGGCAATAAGCCCTCAGGGGCCTCAGGTTAACTTATATTGAAAAAAGGACCTTCTGCTGGAGTTTCTTGCGGCGTTTCTTCTCTGCAATGATGGTCTTGTCCGTAGCTCTGGTAGATTCACTCCATATATACAGACGTGTAAAAGAGCCCTCATGTGGCCTATTTACTGAATACATACATACATACATACATTAAATCACGCCTGTTTCCCAGAGGGGTAGGCAGAGACCACTTCTTTCCATTTTGTACGATCTGAGCTGACCAATTTCTTTCGCTTCTTCCACATTCATTCATCGAGTCATGCACGCATATTAGTTTACTGAATAAATATTTTGAATTTGGAATTTTTTTGACTTTAAAATGCTTTTAGCGTTTAATCCCGTCAATGTACCTTAACTAGTTCCCGTACAGTACAATAAAGGGATTACCACAGTAAAAGTAACCCAGTCCCGTTAACTGCTATACTTTACGTGTTTAGAACTCTCTGTTAAACCTTTTGGAGTTTATAGCACGTTTTGCTGGAGTAAGACATGTGTTTGTTTCAAATAGACCCGTTTTAATTTGGCTTGATGGGTTTTGAACTAGAAATTGTCTTTTATTTGTATGATACTAACGACCCGCCGTCGCTTCGCTTCGGCTTAATGTGAGTTTTCTGGAACATCCGTACATAAACCAGAATTTATTATACATATAAAATCTTACCTGAAAAAATATCCGCGTGGTTAAGGAGGCGTTAGCGAATACACAAACAGACAAAAGGACCTAAACTAACTTTTTATTTAATCATTTACTAACGAACCGCCGTCGCTTCGCTTCGGTTTATGTGAGTTTTCTGTAGCACCCGTACATAAACCATGCATTAAAATCCGTTGAGTAGTTTAAAAGATCTAAGCGAACAGACAGCTGAGGCGAGTCCATTTTATACTATGTAAAGATATTTAATTAAGAAGTGCTTTTATTTTAAAATAAAAGTTTAGAATCTAGTTTTTGTTTTTAAAATTGCGCAATCGCAGTCTCCAAACGACATTAACTTTATTAATTCTAATGACAATGGTATTCCTAAAAATATAATTACCCTAATACGGGTTACATTACCATTACCCATTGGCATTTGCAGTCTTAGGATTGCATTGCAGTCTTGTGAATGCGAATGTCTATGGGTCACAGTTTCCACTTACCATCAGGTGGCCTGTGTGCTCGTTTGTCTTCTCTATGCCATACAAAAAAAAACCCCCACAGTAAGGCAAGCGTACCATTTCCCCGGTCATTTAAAGGAAAATGACATTAAATTGTAATTGTATTTGTTTACATTATAATCTTATAACTATTCATTTAAAAAGCAAGGTTTAAAACCCGACTGCTATTTTGATATTGTCGTCTAAACAATGTTATATTATGTTGAACAAAATAACTTGCCTTTATACAGTGTGTTACCGGCATGCGGGCATTTATTAAAACTGCCGATAATACGTTGCTTTAGCAATTGTTTGCTAGTATTATCAATTAATAGTACATTGTGCATCAAGGGTAGTAAGAAGGGAATTACTAACGAGAGTGTTAGAAGCCCGACGCCGAAGGCCGAGTTAGTACCTAATCCCCTTACTGCCTCTGATACACACAATGGTTTTCATCACATTTGCGAGGAAAAAACACTTTAACTCTGAAAAATATAAAGAAATAACTTTTGACGAACGGGGACGTAAATGGAAACGATATTTTTTTTGTGACCTCTGCCACAGATAATAACTGCGTTTAGTTTCGACCTGGATTCGAGCCAGATTTAGCCAATTTGATAAAAATGTATAATTACTAAAATTAATGATAAATGTTGATATAAACTTGAAATACGTATAAAAATAATGTAGTTTAATGAAGCGTATAGGTTTTGTGTAATGTAAGTTAGTCTATAGCTGTTTTTTAAAGATGAAATTAGAAACCGATTTAATTTTTGGCTGAAAATTAAACCTCCTTAGTCAGAAATGATGTACGAAAGAGTTGCAAATTTTAAAAAGAAAGTCATTACTCCCTAGGGATGACAATCTCGCCATAATTCCCGCGGGAACAATTTCGGCCATTGTCCTTCTGTATACAGGCATGGAATAACACCATTTACGAGCAAGTGTGATGAAAAAAATAATTAAAATAACTTCACAATAAATTTTTTTAGATACTGTTCATTTTTAATGTAGTGCTTGTGCTGCGTGTTCATCGTTATCAGTATCGCTGTTGCTTGGTACAAGGCCTGTCGTGGTACGGGGGCTGATCATAATAATCAAAGTAGCCGTCGACTGTCATTTACACTTGTCAAATTGCTGTGCTTTACATTGCTGGCAATTAACATTTTGTTAGAAAGTTAACGAAGCCTGAAAATTTGTTTATGAATTAAATTAATATCATAGTTACGTTACAGATATACGTTATTGTAACCTACTTTAATAAAAGCCAGGGTGCTGTTAACACACTGTATAATGGTTTTGTCACTCCCAATACCAAGACAAAACTAACGACAGCTCATTATATTAAAATCCATTAAACTATTTAGGCTCGTTGCATGACTCGATGTATGAATGTGGAAGAAACGAAAGAGATTGGCCAGGATCGTAGCAAGTGGAAAGAAGTGGTATCTGCCTACCCCTCCGGGAAACAGGAGTGATTTAATGTATGTAAATATGCATTTAGGCTGCAGAGGGTGCCACAGAAAAATACATACATACATTGCAAGAACAAGCCCTCCTTAGGCGCAGTCAGGTAATAGTAGATTGTTCAACAAGGGACTAAAACAAGCCATAATAACACGAGATGTTTAGCCACCCAAGCGGAGCGCGGGTGGCTATAGTTCGAGTGTCATTATGGTTGTTTAGTCTCGCGTTAAACACTCTACTTTTCACTTTGAATGCGAAGAAAAAAAACACGTTCTACATTATACAAAACTACAACATTGATTATAACAAAGTTTCTTAAAAAAAAAATCCGCGGTTTTTTGATGTTGGAAAGTGACGCTTTACATGCTTGCTTATGTAGCCAACACATTAAAACTATTTTATTTATTACTAATTGAACCATGCATAATAAAATGAATTATCCTCAATATAATTAAATAGATTCAGGTTCGTAATCATTAATCGTGTTACACGAAATTAAATCGTTATTTTTATAGGTATTTTTGCATAATTGTCATTTTGTCATTATACAATCACTGAACATGGCGATAATCCTCCATTGACAAACACAGTGATTTGCTGTTTAGGAGATTCCAAAATAAATTAAAAAAAATATTACTTTAGTCCCTAGAGATTAATAAAGAGGTTTAGTCCCGATGTACAGAGACTAAAGTAACATTTTAAGAGCATGAGAAGTGAAAAAAATAGTTCACTACATTGATTAAACGTTAAACAACATTAAAGATATGTAACTATAATCAATCACTGGACTATGGAACCTCTGAAAGTCGTACATGGAGCCGAAACCAACTTGCAGATGCCCTTTAGTCAAATTTAATCTAGTAAAGTGATGGAATACGAACGGCGACTGTCCCCGAGTTCACACTATAGAAGTTTGTTCTCACAGACGACCATTCATTAGCGGTAGGACTATTTTAGAAGGATGGGAACGTCTTCACTATAGTAATGAAATGATATGGATGGGTGAACTGAACTATTGATGAAACTATGGCGACGGGTAAGGCACCAATGCCAATTTACAGTAATTAGGGTAATAAAGGCGTGAAGTACTGTTAGGCGATGGGTTTGCAACCTGTCACTAATACACTGGTAAACATCTTAGCCTAAGTGTGCAAAATGTGGTTACAGAATTATCAAAAAGTTTTTATAGTTGTTGGAAATTCTGTAGCTCTGCCTACCCCACTCTGGGAATAAAGGCGTGAGTTTATGTATGTATGTAGGGTAATGGAACCAGTAATGGACAGGGCACCAATAATAGACACTTGAGGGTTATTCATTTGTTTTGCAACAATCAATTTAGGACCGTATGCATTTTTAATTAAGAGTGAAATGTCCATTACTGGTGCCTGTCACCTAAAAGTGTCCATCATTGGTGCCGTCACCCTACTTTGGTTAAAATGGCTGACGTCGACTCACCAACTTAAAAGATTGAGACCACAGGCAACAGTGATATAGGGGCCACAGTTCTTGGGGGTTTAAGGATGACCAATGAAGGCAAGCGAGAGGTAAGGGTCTTCTTCATCATAGTACCTACACTCCAATCTGCAGGTGGAAGCCAGCGGGAGGTCGGCAACAGAGATTTTACCCGAGAACTCATAACAAGAACTTGCTTGCTCTGGGCGCCGCGCCGCCTTTGTGCCCAAAGAACCTGTTGAAACATTGTTGATGAATCGAATGTATATTATTTTTTTGTAATGAAACCAAGCTTTCTAAACCAAGATTCAAACTATATAAATACCAAAATTCATCGTTTTTTTTCAGCCACTTAGCCATGTAAGCGTAGCAGACATACAATAACGTATTTTTACAGAATATAAAATAAAGAAATAGGCGTTTTCACTAAATTATGTAGTGACAAAAATTAGCTAAGTTTACATGGACGCACGCAATGTATGGCTAATTTTCGCTCACAAAACTGACACAGTTAAAGCTCCTTAATTTCACTCCATAATTGGGATACTTACATGTTGTAGTGAAAACGCCCAAATATCAGGGCATTTATTTATTTATTTATTTATAAAACAAATTTGTACCTTAGCAGCTAGAGCCAAAACAGCACAAACTTACAGCTAAGTACTTATTTAGTAAACTAAACTTACATTCATAATCTCACACCAACTGACCTAGTCCCAAGTTAAACTCTAGGTTTATACTATGGGCACCAGACATCGACATAAATACTTATAAATAGAAAAAAATAGTTACAGACATAAATATAAAACATCCATGACTCAGAAACGAATTCTCTCGCTCTTTACACAAATATTAGCCCCTTACCGGGAATTGAATCTGAGACCGCTAGCTTCGCAGGCAGGGTCACTATTTACTAGGCCAACGCGTCCTCTAAATATATAGAGCATAAGATTTGTAATCTTGAAGTTAGTAAACAAATCAAAATAGGGTTCCAAGTTCCAACGATGCAGTTTCTATTCTAAAAAACGGTACAAAAAGCTGTAACTAAATGGAAGATTAATAAACCTGTTTATTTCCTTAACTCCCATGTTAAACTAATTAAAATTCACGCTTGCAACTAAACTACCCCAACTGTACCGAAGTACAGTCCGCCAAAACTGATAACAGTTAATCTTACGACACACTTCAACTATATCAGAATTCTGTCCACGAAACTTGCCGACTGTACTTTCACAAAGTTATCTCTTCATCCCAAGGAGGCGCCACTTCCAAAATGTTTCTTATAAAGTTAGTATGTGGCAACGTTAGTTCCAAATTTTTCCACCTGAAAGGTTAACTTGGCAGCACTGTACATTAGTAGTGTCCATTGAGAACTCGAGTAAGTTGACATCTTGAGACCGCTTCGAAAACTCCGCGAAACTGATTTCCGAAAGTTTACGAAAGTTGCCGAAGTTTACCGAATTATACTGTAGTAGTTGTGTGTGCGGTGGAACGATTTTGAACTTTAACTTGGTGCAGTAAGAAGGTTATTTAGGTGTGTTAGTAAAGTCATTTGGTAAATTGGTTCCATGTACACATACCTATTAGTTTTAGTTGCAATTTTTGAAATGACGTCAAATCCGTTAGTTTTATTATTGTAACGACACGGTTAGCGGTTAGGAAGCTAGTGGTTACGGGTTCAATGCTCAATAAGGGCAAACCTTTGTGTGATTTTTGCGAGCTTGTTTCCTAAGTTCTAGATATTTTCTATGTATTTAAGTTTGTAGGTATATCTCTACTTTGAGTACAATTTTCGTTGACTAGTGCTCAAGTGTGTCATTGTTCTCCTGATGTTAGATATGCGACTAAAGGCAGATTTTTAACCCCAAAATAATTTTATCTGACGGTTATCCTAGTCCTTTATTTAGACAGAGCTTTAATTTGTATGAAATATAGTGTTATCGGAGCCCATGTTCTTTTAACCCTAAATTATCCCAGAAATCCACGGTAAGTAAAAGTAATTATGCTATTATTTTTAGGTAATAAGCCGTGAGTTATAAATATTGAATTTATTTACTAGATCTAAATTTATAGACAAGGTGTAATTAATCCGTAGTTCTCAACTACTTAGTATTAAAAAATCGTGACCAATCGTTTTTTTTTTTTTATTAAGTGTACGATCTACGAAGTGAAGTTATTTTCACGTAGAACATTTATTAACAGGATACATTTTAGCTGACGATTATTCATATGTTTCTCTTTCACGACTGTTCTAGAAACCTCTTAGTCTTAGATTATAAAAGTTACCAAAGGAACCCTAAAAAGAAGCATGGACGCGATAACGCGGCAAAAACCGTAATGCCTCGATACACGATCGTATCGGACTTATTTATTATCTGTGCACACAGGCCGCTGCGCGGGAAACGTTAGGGAAAAATGAGTCGTTATAATCTGTGGTGAAAGAATTGTGTTTAGTATTAGAAGACTAAATATGGCTTACACATAAAATGGAGCCATTATGCAACAGTTGGTTAATGATAGGCATTGTGACACGAGGTTGATAATAATCTAAGTTATATTAACGATTGGTTCCATTTTCTACGGATTCCAATCTCGTTGAACGCAAAACTTGTCGGATTTCTAGCTCGTCGGATTTCAATATTGTTGGACTTTATGTACAGATTAAATCAAATAAAAAAATAATACGCAACTTTTTCCATGAACCTTTATCCTAGTCGCTTTTTTTGTAATTCCAAAAATCTAATTTGACAGAGTCAACGGAGCTCCTTTTTTTGGGTTGTATTGGCCCTCCGCGCTCTGACAAATTTACTGATTGCGAACATAAGTGTATTGCGACGAGGTTTGGAATCCGACAATTTTGAAATCTCACAAGATTGGAATCGGATGAACTAGGAATCCGGCGAAGAAGGACCCTAGCATAGTAACATAACCAAAAATGTTATTAAATTTGACGTAAATGACTTTGAATTCACCTAGCTTACCTATACGTAGATGACGTAAATCTCCAGCAGTTTGAAGTCATGCCTCTCCATGGAGTAATCTTTTAAGCACATCATATAGTATTTAATGAGATTGTTAATTCTCTAATTGTTAGTAAAATTGTCCAAACGGCCATCGTTATTTAAGCAATTTACTCCGCCCACTTACATTTAAGGTGTGTTTTAATGGCAAGGAAAAAACAAACGAGCACACAGACCACCTCATAGTAAGTGGACTCTAAAATCCATAGACATTAAATTTTGCAATATTAAGATGACAATCTATAAACAAAAGATGCGTTGCCAACCCTAAAGACTACTTATAAGAATATAAAAGCCAAATTGACTAGTTACAACTTCCTACAAAAAATGGTTCTATTTTCAAACCATCACAGCACTAATTGCCACCTTTATTGTCTCATAAAACGTATAAAAACTCTTTCCACAATTTAATAAAGTCTTGAAAGGTAAAAGTAATTAAGTTCCTTTTGTGGCGGAAATTCTATTTCTTTTCGTTGACGCTGTGCTTTCGTTCTGTTTATAGACACTGAGTTTTACCGTCCCCTTGCAAAAGCTGTGCTGCCAATGACGCTTTTTTATTAATTCATACTTAATTCATACTTAAACATCGTGTAGTTATCTCTTAGCGCAATATTTTGTCACCTACACGTGTTTTTCGTAAAACACATTTACACAGGCCACATACAACCTAAATTATTCCAAATTATTACATTACGCATATCAAAATACACCAAGTGTACTGTCAATACATTACGAGTACATACCTAAACCTGTAACTGTGTATAACTTATAGAAACAATAATTAATTGTGTATTTACTAAAATTTGAGAATTTCTCTCAATATTTCAAATAACCAACAAAAAAGGGTGCCGTGACCAGGATTTTTTAATGATACTTCACATAATTACAAATTTAAGTGAAAAGTTAATAATATTGTATCGGGCTAAACAGGATCCTACAGGAAACTGTAGGATGCAAATCCTACAAAATATAAAAATAAACACAAAAATCACTTAATAGTATAATCACAACATTACCCTTCTTTTTGCCTCGCTCAACGTAACAAGAAACAGTTAACGATTTGCATAGATTTTCAGTTAATTTGTATTAAATCAAAAGGATCATAATGCTTCGTGCAAGTGCATACGCTTTAATCCACCTATACAGCTGCATCATCCGTTTGGAGGGTTGTAAATCCGTCCTCCACTCACTAATGGGGCATAATAAAGGTAATGCGACTTAAATTGCGAGTCTGCTCGCTAATACGCCTATATAACTGTTATACAGCCTTTGTAGCGCAACCCTATAGCAGCTGTATATAGGTGGTAATTTTTTTCACTATGAAAGTAATTAGGTAATTGTACCTATTGTGTGTAGCTTTTTGGCTTAAAA